>JAWWEU010000001.1:41842100-41895561 GCA_035583155.1 Acropternis orthonyx | reverse complement strand
GCTTAATGTTCTTGCCAGTTTAAAATTGCTTAAAATTACCAGATAAAATAGAGGATCCAATGCCAGCATGTGAAACCAGGCAGTTCTCAAAAGTGCTTTTGACAGAGGTTCCTACTCATGCGGCACCAGCTGGCACAGCTTTTCACGGAGTGTGAGTGGGACTGTTGAAAGAGCTGACTAGAAGAAACCCAGGGAACTCGCAGCAGCAATTTGGCTGGATCTCTATAAGAAAGCTACATATGACATGCAAGATACACTGTGCTTGCTTATGATGGATACTAACGAAGAGTTCCAACCTGTAACAGTTGCTGAATAATTTCACATGGACTGTCCAATTTTTTCTCCACATATGTGTCATTTCTTTTAAAAAACTGGTAAATTTTGACTTCCTGATGCTCTCATCTTGGGTCGAGAAAAAGAAAATTGAGAATAAACTGGCAATAGTGGAAACTGAAGATTTCAAGTACATGTCAAAACCCTATATTTGCTATATTCAAAACAAAGCACTGCCCTTCCAAACCTTTTGCTAAATACATACTCTTAAATAGATACTTCTTTCCAGGGCAAAAAACCCCCAAAGAAACAACAACAACACAAACAAACAAACAACAAAACCAAACAACAAAAAACAAAGGCACATTGTCAGACTACTAAATGTGTGGGTTTAACCTCAAACATACTTTTAAAAAGAATTTCAAAATCACGTTAGGTACAAAACTCTATGGTTTTGTTAAATGTACAAAACAAAGAAAACAGAAGATCTAAAAATGGTGTCTTTCATTTTATTAGATTCATTGTAGGGCCAGACATAGCAGGACTAAAGGATAAAATCATGCTCGTTCAGCCAGGTGCATTAGCAGCCATGTACTGGGTGCCAGAGGGAATATGGGGAAAGAACTGCAGCTCTGTGTCTCTTTCCCAATTAATCTTCCCCTCGGGTGTACCAACACAGGGGTGTTATTGTAAATAATGAGTAAGGCAGAGAGGCTGGAAGGACTTGGATAGTGTACTAAGACTGCTCCTTACTCCCTGCTGAACTAAGTGCTCCATGTCTTGCTAATGAACATGGAAGGGAATCCCCTTGTTTCAATGTTCACTGGGATGGGACTTCGTCCTACCTCCTCCCCTTTGTCTGAAGAACTGAAGCCACAGCTTAGCCCTGTGTCACCACTCTGATATATTGCCAGATTTGACTTTTTACAGTTTCTCCATATGGTACTGCAGCTCTTGCTAAGAAAATGATATCTCTGTTCATTGCAGGGTGGTTGCACTAGATGACCTTTAAAAATCCCTTCCAACCCAATCTATTTATGATTATATGGTTATGTGAAAAACAAGTGATGTGTTTGGTCTCCATATTCCTCACTGAGCTGCATGGGAGAGACAGTCTGTGTGCACCTCACATGAGGTGTATATATATTTTCATCATTTTTTGTCAATGCGCATGCCATTTTCTCTTCCCACAGAAGATGGAAACTGTGTGTAGATCCTGTTTTCACCTTGTTTCCAAGACTGGGAGTAATGCAATTTTAAATACCGTGTGATTGCGTTTAATTTGCACAAAAGTAATTTACTGTAACTTAATGTGACCATATTAATGTAGTGTGATTTGAGCTGCTGCTCACCTTTTATTAATGACTGTTAAATAAAATACTAATCTGTTTTACAGTTTTTGTGTTGCAAAAGTTCAGTTATTCAGATAACTTAATTAGCACCAGTTTCCCCAATACACTGATTTGTTGTTCAAGTCTGACAGTTTTTAGACGTCTTTGCTGAAAGCAAACAAACTGTAATGAAGCTGCCAGTGCCACTGTGGTTTGAGTGAGGTCTGTCTTTTCAGAATTAACTGGTATCTTTACATTTGTGCTCTGTGGATCCAGATTGGCCTTTTAGTAGAGAGGAGGAGGAATAGAACTGTTTATGTGCAAAACAATCATGGCTTTTCTTCTTTGTGGTTAACAGAGGAGAAAGGCATATTACAAAAAACATGAGAGGGGACATCTTCATGTGTGCTTTCCTCTATATCTGGTGTCTGAAAGCTGTCCTGTATGCAAAGAAACATATGCTTCAGGAATTGAGAGAGTACAGTATCTAGCAGTGTCTCATAAATCCATCGAGATCACTCAATCCAAACTGGGGCAGCAGCTGATGCTGTCTAATTTTAAGTATGTAAATTATGAGTTACTCTTTTATAAGCTTTATTATCCTTTAGGGGTTACTGTCTCTGTCCCTGTGATTATTCTGGCAACTTCTAAACTAAAACACCTCAGATAGCTTCTCATAAAGAAATCCTCTGCTGCAAGGTGATTTAGGCTTGTATTCACCATGCCACTGCTGGTGATATTATGTGGAAGTTTTAGGGATTCCTTGGAGTCTTCTGGTTTCTAGCACTCTCAAGGATCTGGTTTTGAGACCTTAACCATATTCTGTAACCTTATCCCACATCCTGTTTTTTTAGTAGAGGCAGTTCCTGTGCCTGTGTGCATAGCAGCTAGTCTGTCTATGGAAAGGTAATCAAATACCATGCAGTATTGCTTGATTCTAGTGTAAGTATCTGTTTCTATAAAGCATTCTAAAGATAATATGCAGTCTCTATGCTGTAACACTTGTGTTTCAGTCTTTTGGCTCTTCCTGCCAGAATAATTTCATAATAATCCTTTTCAATTTGTCTCTGTTTTGCAAATTCCTGCTATGGACCAAATGACATTACCAGCCAGTGAAAAGGTTCCTGTGCCACTTACAGTTAGGATTTCTCTCCAATAAGGGCAAAGTTTTATGAATTCATTTAGTTACACTATCCCTCGTTAATGTGTGGATCTAAGCTGATCTCTCAGTAGCTGGGACCTAACTCCAAATTCAGGTGTCCAAGTGATACATTTTTATTAACAGGCCCTACAACCTCCTATATAAAATCTGTGCAGAACTTTTTATTGTTCTGATAGACATTGGAAAGCAGGTCATGCCTTTTTGCTTCTACAGTTTTGGAGGTATCTGGACATAAAAATTTTATACTACAGTAATAAAAGTGTTGTTCTCATCTATGATGTTGTTTTATATTTCAATGAAAATCTTACTAATCCTATGTTTTGAACAACTGATGTCATATGATCTTGATGAAATTAGTAGCATTGTGAAGGTCTATTTCCTTTTTTGTATTGTTTACATCTGTTGAATTGCAAACTGAATGCTGGTGGTGCTGCTATGTTCTGGAGACTATTGTGCACAAATCTTCATAAAATCTGCAAGTTTTTCTTTATGATTAAATATAAATATAATGCTCAATTGTGTAACAAAAACATTAATGAAAAATGCATGCTACCTAATTTGAAAAAGAAACTAATTTGAAATCTTGACAGCATATTTGAAGATATGAGAAAAATGTAATACTTTGTTAGATGTAACACATGGTACTGGATAACTGAAAAGTGCTCTTTCATTTAGATTTTCAAATTCTGCTACTTGAAATATTGTTGTTTTCTTAATTGTGTGTGGAATTGAATAACTCTTTTTATCTCTTGAGATCAGCTCAAGTTTTGCAACCATACCACAGTAGGATGCAGTTCATTAATTGTCAGTATTATCTATATTTACAGTAGACTGAATACTAGTGTTGACTTTTTTTTTTTCCCCCCAAAATCTGCAATTTTCAATTGCTACTGTACAAAATTTTTGCTTTTATTATTCGTGGTTTCAATTTACCTGACAATTGTAGAGTGAATATTTTTTTTTCCATTTTGTTTAGTTCTTACAGAATTGAGAAATCAGTTTGGGCTTACAAAATCCCCCAAACCAAACAAACCACAAACAGAACAATTGTTTTTCTCTTTCAGTCCATAAGTAAAAAACAACTACAAATGTATGAAGTCAGCAATGCAGACAAAAATGATCAAAATACAAATAGCAACACACCTGCACAAATGCTTTCACAAAGATTTACATTTTCACTCAATTTTATTTTGGAGTTCCTGAATCATTTCAGAAATATGGCTGCTGCTGTGTGAGTGGGAGCAATGGGAGTTCATAAACAGGCGTGTTTTCTTTATTTACTGAGTCAAACTTGAATGCAAAACATGTTATGGTACTTCTTTTTCTGATACTTTTAACACAATTATTTTTAACTAAGGGCTATTTAAAGTGATGGGATATACAAAATTTAATGGAATTCTGATTTCTATTCAAATGCAGTTTGATGCAAACCATAGTCAAGACAATAATTTTGATTATTACGAATATGTTCTCTGACACCATAAAAATCATAGAATTCAGGCTGCATGATATATGTCTGGTGAGATAAAGTAGCTTTAAGTATTATTAGACATAGCTCATTGTCCTAGGGAGCAGAAATAATTACTTGATTTTGTGCTAAGCTGTATTTGATTGCAGAGAGTTATAGTTCATTGCAGTGTGTTCTTGAGGGTTGTGTCTTTGGATATTCTTTTAAAACAAGCAATCCTGAAAAATAAAAATGAAAACTTAGATTAAAATTTAAGACAAAAAGTTAGGTTTCCTACCAAAACTTGGACCCCAGCTGAAATTTCAGAAGTTATTCAATCTATCTGCTCAGCTCCACAGTAGATAAGACAATATATCATGAAGTCAGTCACTTTATGTACATGTTGATTTGCCTTGTGCTTTGCTTAGGGGATTCTTTTACATTTACATTTAGATTCAGGCTGCATTACCACTTAAATAAGGCTGAAATGTAACTTGCAGAGAAAAAAGTTCATTTTAAAAAACTTTGGTGGTTTCAAAAATGGGGCATCTTGTTAAAGCTTTCCTTATAATTGAGGGGGAGAGAAAGGCACCTGCAGAGAACTGTTCATCCCATTCGTTTTAGATGTCCGTCTTCAGGTGGGATGAATAACCTTCTGCATGTGTCTTCTTTCTGCACTCAATACAGAACAGGTCTAGGGCAAGTAGGTCACTAGCACAGCAAGCTCACAGAAGTACCTAAAAATATTCCAGTTTTTATAACTGTCTGAGAAGTGTAAATTGGATCTTCTTGATCTCTTCAAAATGCTGCATCTTTACGTAGGATTTAAGATTTCTTTAAAGTGATGAGCAATGGCATTGTATTAGTTATTTCTGACTATCAAGTGGTAATAGTCCATCACTCTGGGAATGTGAGTTTCAAGAATAAATGTTCACTATTGATACTTTTGGAATAAAATGTGGAGGGTTGACACTAGTGTTGGAATAAGAGCAGGTTTAGGATTAGATTTTTCTGCCTTTTTTGCCTTTTTTTTTTTTTTTTTTCCTTTCCAGGATCACAGGCAGTTATTAAATAGACTTAGATCAGCATATGCTTGACAAAATCTTATGTTAGCAATTTTTTTATATGTACAGAGGTCAACTGAGATTAATACATATCACCCGTGCCAACTTTTTTTAGACCTCATAATGGCATTAGGCTCTGACTCACAGAGAAGGAATTTCTGGCAGTCTGGAATCACTGCTAGCAAGGAAGCAGCTCTCATCTACACCTGCTTGAAGGCACAAAGTCACGAAAGTTGTGCCATGGATTGCCGCAGAGTTGCAAGTACTGGAGGGAAAAGGGATTGATTGAATGCTGACTCCCAAACTGCAAAGAACATCATGAATCTTGTTGTGGTAACATCCTTAGGAAGATACTTTGGGTGTGGGGTGGTGACATGAACATGTAAGTGCAAACATGAACTTACATTTTTTGAGCCCATTACCTCTCTACCTTCTGTAGTTTTCAGTTGTGTTTGTCTCACTGCTCAAGTGAAAGCGCTTTTCACTTTCCCTCTCTTCCCTCATCCTGGCCAAAATCACTCAAGCATAATGCTGACTGAGAGACCTGTGCTTGCAGGTCTCCTGGCTGGAGGAGCTGTAGCACATTCAGTCATTGACTGCTGCATGTGTTCCTGCGTAATGGCAGATTTTTGGTGTCTGTCTATCACTCACATGTTGTAAGACACCGTTTTTCCTTGATGGTAAGCAGATATAAAAGCAAAGGAAAAATAAATAATCCCAAATACATTTAGAATTTGTTTTAGCATTTTCTTGCTTAAACTAATTGTATCTAAATGCAGATATAAAATGTCTAAATCTTACTGTGTTAAGGCTTAAGCTTTATTTAAGATATTGAACTCAAATAAAGTATAATTCTTTGTACAGCAGAAGTATTGCAGCCTTAAGGCTTTATACCTTATTGCTAGGCTGTGCTGTGAAATGTGAGCTGCATTCAAAACTTTTCCTAGTGTTAAGGCATATAGTAATATTCTCCCCCTGGATTGCCTGCTGAACAGTGAGGATGAGGATCCTCTGCTTCCCTGCTCCCAGGGAGGCATTAATAAGGTCTCTCTTCTCTCCATTTTCCTGCTAGTCTTCAGAAAGCTAACAACTGAAATACCTTTGAGGCTTTATCCTCAATTTAACCAACAGGTTCAACAGTTATTAGTGAAACTCACAAATGGGAATAGAGACATAGAGCAAATCCACACTGGTGATGTTATTGAGGGCTCAAGTATTAAAAAATAGATTTTGTGTATACCTAGAAGTCCATTTATGGAAACATTACAGCATGAAATGAGGCTTCAGAGCTGCCTAAGCTCTTATCTCACAGGAGCGTGGGATAAAGCTAGCAGTGGTTTCAATGGGAATAGGGTATTGGGAGCTTTCAGAGATCCCCATCCAGTCATACTTTTATTTCACAGAGAGTTATGAGTATTTCAGTTGCTAGAATTTGAACACATAAAGGATGAGAGTCAGTCATAGAGAGTAGGCAATTTCTTGTCTTGAAAGAGAAGAGAAAATTAATGTCTCTTTAAAATGATGATAGTCAAAAGAAATTAATGAAAGCAAGAGCCCGGAGAGATTCTGTGCCATTAAGAATGAACATAATGTTTGTGTATCTAAAGTTGCCAGTAAAGGTAGTTAATGTATAATTCCTATCTGAAAGCAGAACGTGTGCATAACATTATAGATGACAGATTTCATAGGAGAAGTAGAGAGGTAAATCACATTTTGGATATTAGACTGAAATTTATATCTTGTTAGGAACACCATGAGTCTATAAGGTTTGTTTAGCATTGTGCCATGACTCTGAAATTAAAACAATTGCAACTAGAAACTGAGTATTTTCTGGCCATCCAAATACTATTTGTGGTTCACACATACTAAATTTACAACAAGACTAAAACTTCATAGCTCAGCATGCCTCATTTCTTCCTTTTCAAGAAAAGATCTCAGCCAGTTCTTATCCAACCCTTTACATTATTTTGTTTCAACTACTGGTGTTAAAATAAATATTTACAAACTTGGACTTTTGTCCCCACAAATAACTTGTAGTTTAAATGGTATAACCACTAATCAGTTGTCTTGTCAAAGTTAAGCTTGAAAAGCTGATATACCAAAAAACCAACTGTCCAGTGAGGGCTTTGTTGCTTCTTTGTCTTATTGCTGTAAGGCATCTTTTATTTGGTTAAAAAAAACCTGTACAAAAAAAAAAATATATATATATATATAAAAGCTAGTAAATAGAAATGCAGAAGTGAGAGGGTATATGAATGGCACAGTACAGAAAAGCTAAGATAAGATTCTTTGACCCTCTTTGGGAATAGATGATGGAACCCAATTTAAATGAAAAACAGTATTTCTGTAGAGGACTTGTAAGAATTTATTTACTCAATAAATTCACTTGCAAAAGTTCAACTCGTAGAAGGCCTGAATCAGAATATTTCTAAAGGGCATTTGATTGCATCTAATGCAAGACAAACGGCTTAATAAGTTTTGAACAGTGCTAAGACACTTCTGGTTTTGACCGTATGCCCTGGAAGATAATGACATTATTACCTTTGTTTCCACAGTGCAGTACTTGACCCTGAATGAAATTGAATAGAAACTGTCATTAAATTAACTGAATGTTTATAGGGTTGTGAATCAAAATAGAATTAAAAAAAAAAAGTCTATGAATCAAAAGATGTTTTCTTTTGTTATCTAATATTACAGAATTGCTTATGCCTATTGTAGTTTTAAATTGCTCTCTGAGGAACTTGGCAAAAGCATTATCAGAAGAGATATCACACTGAATGACGGATTTGACCTGTTTCAGCAGAGTTCCTTCTTGGCTCCTATTATTGAGTTTAGATTAAACAGAAAAGCAAAGGCAGATGTGTATATGTTGGAGATAATGATTTGGACAAGCTGTGGCTGTTTTTCATGTCCTCTGTTTATTACCTGTTGACACACTATAAAAACTCACTTGGTTTCAGTCTGAACCAAAGAATCATCAGTACTCTCTTGGACTGAATAGCTGTTTACGGAGGGAAAGACTGGTTCAGAATGAAGGAACTAAAGAGAATAACAGCATTTTGTATCTGAATTTTGGTCTACACATTGAAGGTTTTCAACACACATAAAAAGTAAAGCTCAGGTCCTCCTTACTCTTCCTGCAGCTCTCCATCTCTTCACTTGATATCTTCATGTGGTTCACTACTGTTAGATGACGTTTTTTCTCATCCTTACTGGCTTGATCTTAAAAATGCTGAGACTTGTGGATCAGATATAGCAAGAAATGTAATCATATTTAATTCTGGGAGTAGATTACTCCTATCCTTTAAATTTTGCAGGCCCGTGATCTCTCTAAGCTATAGCCCACTTTCTGGGACTTTTTTTGCCTTATGACTGGTGTCTTTATCTTGATTGCCCTCTCCCATTCTTCGACTAAACTATTTTTGTCCTTCATTTGCCTGTGCAGCCCATTTCCCTTTCTAGCCTTCAGCAGAGGTAAATACTGCCTCACGCTACCCACAGATTGCCATTCACTTCTCATGCCTTTTTTATTATGCTGTATTCTGCTAAATTGACATTTTTCTGGGGTCTGAATCTTTGCCCGTTAACAAAGCTGTGTCTGTCTTCCTTCTATGTGATATTCCTAATGTAATTTCCTTCTCTTCACATCTTTTATGAAATCTTTTGCCAAAATTCACTTTTTATTCTGCATAAAATATGTGCTGGTACTTCACCTTTGTCCTTTTTTAGCTTACACTGTAGTTGGAAGGGTTGCCTCAGTCCAATTCTCTGTATACAGGTCAATTTAACTCCATCTTAAAATTAATATATTCTGTGCTACTGCTGGTAGTACTTAGGGGCTGTAACAAAGCTGCTTAGCAACCTTCCTATCATTCCGGCCATGATTTGGATGTGCCAAGTTTACGTCTGTTTGCTCCCAGATGAACTCTGTCCTCTAACTTGGGTGCTTCTCTTTGAAACTAACACCTTGGTTTATTTATAGAAAATGATTATTTGCATATTGATAAAATGAACCTTGCTAACAGGAAGATGTTCTGAGTAGTTTTGTTTCTTGTGCCATTTTGGAATGCAGAACTAGCACGCTGGTCTCCAGTACAGCACATGAATGCTGTACTGCTGTACAAGCAGTGGGCATCGTATTAAGTCATTGAAGACTCATAGAGATGACAGATGAAGGTTTTGGGTGCTAAGTAATTAAAATGCTTTTCTGAATGACAATAAGTAGTTTTATGAGCAGTGAACCAACAAAAGTTGTTTTTTTAAGGGTTTCCAGTCTTTATGATGGGAGCTAGTATGACTTCCCTAATACCTGATAAGAGTTCTCCTGTTCTGCAGCCTTTTCTGCAGCCAGTGTCACTACCAGAGTTCCTTTTTCTAGATGGCTTCTTGTTTTGTCTTAACCTGTAGTAATACAATATCTTACAACCTCTCTTCTATCTCACATTGGTTCCAATTAGCTTGAAGGTTAAAAATCCAGTAGTGGGTATTGACAAAGAGGCGTGCAGACTTAGTGTACGTACATGGGTAACCAGCTATAAACTTGTGCGTGCAAATGTTCTGACTCGTATGGGATCCCTCTGGATATTGAATGTTATTGTGCATACTTCAATACAAAATATAATTATTAAGTTTTAGCTCACCAAGTGAAAGTCTCATATGCTTCAAAATACTAAGATAGTTTGACGAAAAGTATGCATGACTAAAGAGTTTTTGTGGAAATAGTTTAAAGGCCTGTCTCATGCCTGGACTAGCTCTGTCTGTTTACCACAGTTCTTTGCAGAAAGTGGAGATAATGTTGATATTCTTGAAATATCAGACGTATACAACCCATTGAGGGTGTCAGAGCTCTAAAGTTTTGCACCTCTGGGATTTTCTATTGACTTAGGTGGAAGAAAGTGAGTAAGAGCATTTGACTGTCATGATTTACCAGGTATTAAGTACTTAGGAGAATTCCCCATCAGAGTGTGTCCCACCTTTCAACACCCATTTCTTGAGCCTCTTGTTTTCAAGAGCCTTTATTTATTTTTTTTGGCCCTGAATCAAGACTGAATCAAGATGACACTCAAACACATACTCCCATCCCATTGACTTCAGTAGCATTAGGCTTGTTTGTGTCCATTGGTGTACATTGTAAACAGAGGTCTGATTGCAAAATTTATGTGAACCAGTTGCCTAAAGGTGAAAATCTGCTTCCCAGATTCACTGTCAAATCCTCATACTTCAGAGATCACAGAGTGTACTGCTGTACACTACCAAGTAGAACTACGGAGACTCTCAGCAAAAGTTTCATGTCACTGCAGGTTAAAATGTAACCAATATTTGCATTTTTTTCAGAACAACCTAATATATATGGTATTATTATTACTTGTTTGTATTTTTTTTTTCTGTTGAGAAGGGCATTGTGTTTTAAGAATGAATGAGGCTAACATAAGCAGTACAACAAAAGAAGCTTGAATACTTTCCTAGGGTGGAAATTTTGAGAAATTTTTCTCTTACCTTGAAACCTTTTTACACTCCATCTGTGTATTACCATCATTCCCGTTGTGGTTGCTGATCGCCTTGTGGACATTGAATTGAAAGACTGATCTCACCATCTCTCTCAGTTCTAAACAAAGGCTCCATTTGTTGAGTCTTCAAGACTTTTCTCCTGTTTCATGCCACTGTAGCTTGAATGATTTCAGCAGAAGTAGAGTACTACAAAGTAGAGGCCTGATGCATTACAGCTGCTATGCTGACAGTGGCCTTTCAAATAATGTCATCATGGTGGGCTTACAATGTTGTTATAAATAAAGGGGGTTTTATCCCAGGGTAGTTACTCCACAAGAAGAGTTCTTGCAGAACTTGTAGGCAAGTTATAGACCAGAAGAAACCACTGGATTCATTCTAGCACTCTTCATTAAACATCCTACAGTATTTCACCATATGATTACTTCATAGCAGTGACATGTTTATGAAATGGTCTAGAGCAAGTTTTTGTTTCGTTACTTAAAAATCCCTTTAAATGCTTAAGCTTGCTAGAGTCCATTCTTAAGTTATTCCACTGGTTTGGAGTTAATCTGATCTCATTTTCAGTTGGAATTTGTCTAGGCTTGTCTGAACTGTAGCAGCTTGCTGTGCCTCAAATATAAATATTTGTGATAATGGTAATGAGAATAGAAGATGTGTACTGGCTAAGAAAATTTTCAATAAGGGAATTTGCTCTAGTGTGAAAGACCACTCCCAGCATTTTAAAGCAATAAAACAACTTGTTCCTTATGTCAGTTTTACACAGTTTAGTCACTTTTGTCCCTTTCCATATGGGATAGCTCTGGAATTTGCTGTTTTCCAGCTGATAAAAGGGGACCTGTGTCTCCTGTCTTCTACTGCTAAGGCATGTTGTGTTTCCCCCAATTTCTGTTCTCCTCTGCCCTCCTTACTGCTGAAGAAAGTCTCACATAAAACTTTGAAAGTGTGGACCCTTATGATTCATGCTTGTCAGTCCCCAGAAACCTGTGGGAAAGTGACACATCTACAGTTGTTTAATCCATGGGCTCTGAAGGACATGATTTTATGTGTAAAGTGGGGTTTTTTTCCCCTTCCTATCATGAACACAGATATTTAAGTTTGGTTGGGGAAGTGTCTGAGAAGGACTTCTGTCTCTCCAGTGTGGTGATCTTTCAGATTTGGTCTTCATGAGTCATGGTTAATCTCATAAGTAACTAGTCTGAGCTGTTAGCTCTTGCCTAACAGAAGCTTGGGACTGTGGTTTAGGATGTCATTATGGAAAAAGGACATTGTGAACCTAACTGGAAATTATATTCTTCTTTAAAGTGTTGTATCGAAGCTTTCAAAGATCAAATTGGTAATCCAGAAAGCTTAAGATTCCTGCAGGGTCAGGAAAGAGTGAATGTCAATTAGTTTTTCAGGAAAAAAAAAAAAACAGAAAAGAAGTGGCAAGATTTCTGGTCAGAGAATGTTTCCAGCGTTACAGAACATGCCAGTGACACAGGGAAACTTTGGCAGGGATCTCTCTGTATACAATGTTAAATATTGTGCTGGAAAATGCTAGCATGTGTTGTCAGTTAGTGATTGTAGGAGAAAGGATGATGAAATAGTGTGCCAGAGAGAATGAAAATAGAAAGTGATGTCATCTTGCTTAGAGGGAGATTCAGTAGAACACGAACTTGCAGTGGGTTCAGTGTCAAATATATGCACAAATGTTCCGTGAAGCTGCCTTACAGATATTTCCTTTTTTTTTTCCCATTGTTGAAGAATGTCCCACTGAAATGGAGTTGGTGACACATTTGGATTCATATCACTCAATGATTTAAGCAGTATACACATGAAGCTAGTTGTCTGGGTTCTGTCTGCAGGCAATGAACAATGACAGGCTCATCCTGAGAAGGTTTACCCCACCTCAGACTGATGTTAAAGCAAGGTGATATTGATCCACTCTGCTATCCTTTTTTTTATATATGTAACCTCTCGACTGTCCTATGGGACTGGTTTTGCACAGCAGGAACCTGCATCCCCCTAACTATTAGCATTTCAGAGCATGCTACCTGTTTCTGAATTTCCATTCAATTAAAAATGTTGGTTAGGGCATTTCTTTGATCTATGACCTGTCTTTGTTCTTCTTTTCCTTATTTTATTTGCCCTAGTTCCCAGGGAGAATATATTAATTTACATTATTTTTTCAACTTCATTTCTGTCTCTTTGTAAATGAATACGCTAGGCCGTGTGTTGCTCTGAAGAGCTTGTATCACATGCAAGATGTTGCACAACTGGGATAAAAAATGGTTGGAAAAGCTGAAAATTACAATAAACTGCCGGTTTCTGTGTTTGTGTCTTGTTGCTAGAGAGAAGTTAATATATTTAATAAATTATAGAAAAGCCTGTGAAAAGAGAGAGAATAGGATGCATGAGAAATGAAAAAGAAATGAGAATCTATAATATTGACAGAGCTTGTCCCTCCCTTGTACCCCCCCACCCCTCTCCCCCAGCAATTTTAACATCTTAGGTTAGATTTGTCTTTCCTTGTAATCTAGCAGAAGTGACTCTGGTGCCTTAACTCTTGTACAACACAGGCCAGAGAAAATCATGCAGCAAAAGTGAGTTAACGTGAGTGGTGGCAGAGGCTGCATAGTGAAATGAGGGAACTCAGGTAGGTGTGATCATGAGTGACCTCACTGCCTGTAGTTCTCTTTCCTTTACAGCCTCACAAGAGCCACATTACAACCTGAGCAGATGCAACACAGTTGCATAAGAGTAATCCTTAACATTTTTTTCCCCAAGTAAAGTGAACTGACCTTTCATTTAGAAGTCTTTGTCTTAGTTGCTGGCCTACTACTATTCTGTAGTACAGATATGTTTCTTTCAAAGTACCAGTGATAATAACAAGTGGCAACATTCAGCAGAAGGTCCTGGAGGTCATGAGGCAATGAGCCGGGGAGGGAGGAACAGCCTGTGCTACAACTGGGCTTGGTGAGAGAAAAGCAGCAACAGGAACAGAGGAGGAACAGAGGGGAGCCCCCTTATCTGCATTTGCACAGGAGTTTTATGTTAGTCCTGTCTGTTGGCAGCTTGAGCTGCCAGCTGCAGTCAGTGTCAGGGCTGGGGGGAGCTCTGCTGGGCAGAAGGTTTGCTTCTACACCCCATTTCCTACAGTATGATGTTTGTCTGCTAGGAAATTCACTGAAGGTAGGTTTGGTTTAACCTACTCGAAGTTCACTAAATAGCTGCTGTGGCAAAACTTTTCTGTGAATAACAGATGCACCTTTTGACATAATTCAGTCACACTGCAGCTGTTCAATCCTCTCCTCGCTTTTTGCATAAAGGAGAGGATATTTTGGGTGCCTTGGGGATGAATGTGGACATTTCTCTTTCTTACCCTTATTGATTTCCTGTTATTACTTGTAGCATAATAGTGGTAATAGCCTGAGTGCACTGTTTTTATCAGCAATAAACAATGTGATAAACTGCTCGTCCTTTCATCTCTTAATTTGCCCTGTTGGCAGCCACATTAAGGCTTTTTATGCACCACAGTGATAGTTTTATTACTTTATTTAGAACGGCAGACAACCTGACTGAAGGATGAAGGTACAAATGTAGTTCACATCTGATACCGAGAAAATCTGGTCTCCGGAATTGGATATTGATTATTACACACAGTGTCAGCTTTGGGTCTGTGCTTGAACATTCCAGCTCTTGTGACTACAGGGGAAACCCAGACATTTGATTTAGACTGGATAGGTAGTTTCAGATGGCTTATCCCAGCTAATAAGCCCGTTTCTCCTTGATTGTAGGGACTACATTTGTGTATACCCAGTGTAACTTTGGATGACCTTGATTATTCTTTGCCATCAATGTAAGTCTAGACCTCAGGATAGGTGAGTAAGCTTGCCCAAGGAACTGGGTAAATGCTTTGGTAATTAATTCACCTTAAGCATTATGGTACTGCACCTTGTACTGTTATAGGTATCCAAACTTAGGTACTTTGAAAAATAAGGCAGTGGTTTCCATGAGTTGCTATTGCAGCAGACCATGGTATAGTTGTCTGATTTCTACAGTCTCTAAGAGGAGATCCATCTGGAGGATGCTGCTTATGTAGTATCTCATCTCTGGAAGGTTCTGACACCTGGCTTTTATCTATGTAAAATTTGTATTGTGACTTTGAAGCTAGTACTGTGTAACAATTGAGTAGAAAGGACTATGTGTCATCAGTTACTCCATCTCACCCTTAAGGCTGCACTGCTTTAATATGGTACTTTACCATAGTGATGATTTTTTTAAATGTCAGGTTGCTGTGCTAAAAGCTGTAACAACTACTTCTATGTACAAGTTCCTGAAAAAAATGTATTTTTAATGAGCATTTTTCTTTTGGGTTTGTTAAATGGGACTAATTGATGATATATAGCATATGATATGTAGGATCTTTGCACAGGAGTTATGAGGGTTCATTGAGTGACCTTTAAGCTAGATTTTAAGGGGGAAAGGAATAAAACCAGGCTTACTAGAGATAAGCCGGAGGGGATCACACCAATGTTTAAGGGATGGTGTACTAGCAAGGTCCTTCTATCTGCCATCTCAGTGGAAGTAGGGGATAGACATACAAAAAGCAGCAAAGATGCAAGGGTTATTGATGTGTTAAAAACCATAGAAGTTCCTGAGAATGATCACATTGGAATTAGGACTTCTTCCCCCAAAACACAGTGGAATCAAAAGCCCATCTGAGGTGCATCCACACCAATGCACACACCACAGGCAACAAACAGGAGGCAATGGAAGTCATGGCATAGCAGGAAAACTATGACATTGTTGCCATCACGGAAACGTGGTGGGATTACTCACAATTGGAGTGCTGCAAAGTACAGCTACAAGCTCTTAAGAAAGAATAGTCAAGGAGTGAGAGGTGGTGGGGTAGCCCTGTATGTTGGGTAGGGTCTTGGTTGTCTGGACCTTGATGTAAGTGGCAATAGGGTTGAGCATTTATGGGTAAGAACCAGGGGGAAGGCCAACAGGGCAGCTGTCCTGGTGGGAGTCGGTTACAGGCCACCCAACCAGGATGAAGAGAAAGATGAAATACTCTATAAGCAGTTGGGAGAAGTCTCACAATCAATAGCCATTGTTCTTCTGGGGAACTTCAGCTTACCAGTTGTGAAATATAACACAGTAGAGAGAAAAAAAATCCAGGATATTCCTGAAGTGTGTAGAAGAGACTTTCCCAACACAGCTAGTGAGGGAGCCAACAGGGGAAGGTGCCCTGCTGGATCTGCTGTTTGTGAGCAGAGAAGGACTGCTGAGTAATGTGGTGCTTGGAGGCTATCCTGGGCACAGTGATCACACAGTGACAGAGGTTTTGGTTCCAAAAGTAAGGAAGGGGGTCAGCAGAACTGCCACCTTGGACTTGAGAGAGCAGACTTTGGTCCATTTGGAAGCTCAGCTGACAGAGTCCTTGGGAGGCAGTCCTGAAGGGCAAAGGAACCTAGGAAGGCTGGATGTGCTTTAAGAAGGAAATCTTAAAGACACAGGAGCAGGTCATCCCCATGTGTTGAAAAATGAGCCAGTGGGGAAGAAGACAGGCATGGATGAAGAGACAGTTGGATAGAACTTTGGGGGGAAAAGGAGAGTTTATGACATTAAGAAGGGGCAGAAAACTCTAGAGGACTACAAGGATGTCATGAGGTTATGCAGGGAAAAAATTAAAAGAGTCAAAGCCCAACTAGAACTTAAACTGGTTAATGCTGTAAAAGACAACAAAACGTTTTTTCAAATACATTAGCAGCAAAAGAAGGGCCAAGGAGAATCTCTGTCATTTACTGGATAGAGGGGGGAAATACAAGCTTTCCAAGGAAGTGGTGGAGTCATCACCCTGGGACATATTTAAAAGAGGTGTAGATGTGTCACTTAGGCACATGGTTTAGTGGTGAACTTGGCGGTGCTGGGTTAGTAGTTGAATTTGATGATCTTCAAGTTCTTTTCCAATCTAAATGATTCTATTTCATGTTTAAGACATATATAACATTAGGTAATTAGTTGTCAACAAACTACTTGCAAGTTGGTGACTACAGAAAGAGAACAAAGGTCAAATGCCTTGCCCAGGGCCATACAGGCATTCATTTCCTAATACAAAGTAGTTTCTGGCTTTCTTGC
This sequence comes from Acropternis orthonyx, assembly GCA_035583155.1. Taxonomy (NCBI): domain Eukaryota; kingdom Metazoa; phylum Chordata; class Aves; order Passeriformes; family Rhinocryptidae; genus Acropternis; species Acropternis orthonyx. Next base: position 41,878,653 of record JAWWEU010000001.1, on the reverse strand, counting down.
TGTAGCCTCTTGCATGGAAAGAGGCTCTTTTCAGTTGTGCAAAGACTGCAATAACACAAAGTCGAGCCAAAGAATATAAAAATCAGAGGAAAGCTGGAGACATTTTCTCTGCTACATTCTTCCAACTTTCAGTAATCAATAGCACTATGGAGACTTGCTGAGCCATAGTTTGCATCCAAACCATCATATTTTACAGCTTGTGATGAGTCCATCCTCTACAAATGGCTAATATTTTATAAACTTACTTAAACTGCTAGCCTTTTGCATATTCTGTAACAGTGAGCTCCATGAGGTAATTACAGGCTGCATGGAAGCTCTTTGATTTTGCTGTCTGTAAATGTTTTTCTTGTATTCCACAATATCCATTTTCTTCAGTGTTGAGACTTCCATCCTGTTCCTGTGCAGAGGATGTGAGGCTTTGAGAGCTGGGCTCAAGGTACCTGACTGTATGTGGGCACGTGGTGACCGTCCTTCTGCCTCTTCCCGTGTGCCAGATTGCACATGACTGGAGTGACTGGCCTCTCTACTTGACATTCCTTGGCTGTAGGAAAGAATATCCTTTTCATTTGAACTTCAACCCAACCATTTCTTGGCCTGTTTTCTTTTGGCCAAAAAAGGTGTCAGTGGCACTTTTGCTGTCTTTTTTGAAAGAAAATCTTTTCAGTGAAGTATCTGACCTTCCCTACACCCTCTGTGTTGCAAATGTGCTATCCTATTTTGAGCCTGGGATTTGAAAAGTATTTAATTCTTAAAACCATCAAGCAGTTATTTCAGTTAGTTTTACTTAAACCTCCTAAACCCACTTACTCCTACTAACTGAAGCAGAGAAACTGAAAGTCACATGCAGACTATTTTTAATACACAACCAATTGTACTTTATATGCAGGATAGCAATAGTATACAAGGTGAGCATTAATATCCATTGAGATCTGAATGGTTTCTATTGTTTCTTTTTAATACCAAATTATCAGGGGCATGTTTGGTGTTGTGTTTTAATGCTGAACTGGTTTCTTTCCCTTACCCATCACAAGACAAAGAAGCAAAGAGTAGACTGCTTTCTCTGTTAAACCCACTGTGACTGTGATGCTTCCTGCAAAGATGGTGCAGGTCCTTTTGCAGTTTTGGGTCCCTCTGGCAGGAGAGGGACCTTGCAACTGCAGCAGCATCATCTCTGCAGTACAGTGTCTTCCCAGATTTGCCAGCATTGCTCCAAAATGCTCAAAAGCACTGAAAGCAAATTTTCAAGGTCTTTCCTTTTTGTTCACTTTCTAGGTGGAATTCCCTTTTGTCTGAGGGTGACACTTTTTCTGATTCCCCATGATTGTTCATTGGAAACTTTCCCACTTGCCTTCGCACAGCAGCCATCCACAATAGCATGCCTGTGCAGCTCAGCTCATGCTCTGCAGGATAGAAGATTTTCCTTTTCTCTCCTCTTTGCAGAAATAGAAGGGGAAACTGGGAGGTGCTTCATCTCTTTCCTGTGCTGGGCAGCTAGCCAGCCATTTGTAGAGAATGGATCACCTTTTGCAAGGATCTAACAGTGGAGGGAAAAATGTCATTGTGAGACATTTCAAGTGGTTGTGGACCACCACTGGATTAACAGACAAAGATCTCAAATAAATTCTATAGGCATAAAATGCCTGCTGGAAGCTTATGAAGCCTTTAATAGAAAATAAGGGGGAAAAAATGTTATATTGGGAACATGCTCTAAAAAGCTGCATACCTGTTGTATTTTATATGTGATAGGTCAAAATGCTAATAGAAAGTTTAACACCTTCTAATAAATCCTGTGGCATTTTAGAGTAATTCCTCTTGAACTCCTAACATTTCCATAAATCCTGGATGTGGAATACCTGTTCTGTAGGACTGCTTTGCTACAGCCTGGCTTGCTTTGTAGTGTTTTTTTTTGTTATGGTGCACAGGTTATGCATGGTGCTATCTCATGGAATCTCCCCCAGTAACTTTTTCCCTACCTCAGAGACTAAATTTTGCCTTAAGATCATGACTCCCAATGAGATAATTGATCATCTTGTTGTGGGATAGAGCTTGGTCTCAGGAGATACTGCTCTTTCAAGCTCCCAGCTGGGAGGAGCAGCTCGGGTGTTGATGAGGAATGGTTCCACATGCACCAGAAATAGCCGCAAAGGCTCAGGAATGTTGTTTGTATTTGTGAAACTCCTTGTGCTCAAGACATATGGGGCCACCCTGGAAGAAACCAACAAGATAAACAAAACAGCTTACTCCTGCTTTGCCCCGGGAAGCCAAGATGCTTCAGCAGCTTCTGTCTCCTCACTGAGGACCTGGGAATTAAGGATCCTTGAGTTCAGGTCTCCCGTGTCACATGGCTAACACTGCAGCCATGGTGATGCTCCAGCTCACAAGAGCAGTGAGCGGGTCTGTATCAGCTTCCTGTAGTGGCACTGTGGAGAGGCAGGGAGGTGTTTGGACTGCCCAGTGTCCTGAGTTTTGGCATTCTGACTGTCTCTGCACTGGGAGCTGGAGTTGTTCAGTGAACCACTTGTCCTCCTGACCACCAAAACGGAGGTGGGCACCCGAGTGTGCAGGGAGTAGTGGGGTGTGTGGGCACTGCTCCTCTCCTTTTCAGCATCTCAGGAATAGCAAAGTCATGCTGTAGTCATATGATGTTAAGTAACACCTCTTGTTTTCCTTTTCTGGTATGAACCATTGAAATAGTTTGTTTATACAGGTAAGGCCCTGAATAATTCTTTTTTATGCTAGTGGAAATAAAGCACGCCAGTATTGTTTGAGCTTTTGTGACCCACCACTGACAGTAATTCTTGCTGCTCTTTCTTTCCTTGCAGTACGGAAAGCAGTTTGGAGTTTTCTAGTGCCAAACTATGCAATTCAGGCAGACTTTCTGTCTGTCACAGCAGCAGTCTTTTTCTTGTGCTCAAACAATGTTTGACATGACCAAACTTCATTTACATGTTGAAGTTTTAATGAGGTGGCCTCTTTGAAGAAAGCTGTTTAGAGTATCTCCAGACACTGAATTGCTGCAGATAGTGGCCCGGCACTCCAGCGAGAGAGTCCACCAGCCCTTCCTCTCCAGCACAGCATTTGGAGGAAGCTTGTGTGGCTCTGTTTGAAGACATGCGTCCAGGAGCCTGTTAGCTACATTGCAGCCTTCAAAGCTTCCCCAGTGACAGTACTTTATCTCTCTTGTGCAGTAGTACAGCAGAGCTAAAAAAACATCTGTGTGACGGAGTGTCAGGTGAAGCTTTTTTTTCCCTCATTTCTTCTGGATACAAATTAAGCAGCATAAATTTGTCTTCTCTGAGTCATAAAGTACCCGCGATATTTTAAATTTACAGCTTGAAGAATTTTAACAGAAAGCAAATATTTCAGCAACGTGACCTCTAAAAGAGGAATTGTTAACACTGACTTTCCTCATTTTCTTCTTTTTTTGCCTAGGTGGGGTTATTTTTTCTTAGTTATAATGATGATTTACAGATTTGAATCTGCTTCTAAGGAAGCAACAAACAGTCTTGAACACCCTTGCCTACCTCTTTTTCCTGTTCATTTTAGTACTAATTTTTCAATCAATTTAATTTAAGTATGTGACATTTTCTGTAGTCAGCCATGCCCCACAAACCTCAATTCAATCACTTTTCTTGCATGGCTGTGAGGAAGATAGGGAAACATTGCTCCCACCGCTTCAGAAAGAAAATCAAGGCAAAAAGTCTCCCAGCCAATGTGCAGATTTTAGAAATCCTGTGACTTTATTTTTGCTAGAGTTTACGTCAGTGTCAGAGCAGGGCTGTGATGTTGGGTGTACTACAGTTGTGTTTTGGACATGAGGTCTACAGAGCTGACTCTTGGTTTACACTTTGCAGTAGCTAAACCTGATCCTCATGTGTTTGCTATGCACAGCTGTGGCCTCTGATCCTTGCCAGGACAGTGCTGGTCAAATGCAGCTTGATCTGTGGTCTTTGCACCTAGCTCTCCCTGCTCAAGGACTAAGGAGAAAGGCTGTGGGGTTGTGCTGCAGTTAGCCCCACTTCATAAGAGGTACCTTCTCCAGCTGCCGTTTTACTCCATGAGCAAAGCCCTCCCCTTCTGCAAGTTGTCAAGTGGCAACTTGCTGTTAGCATTTTTATTCAACCGAGAAACACCGGGTTCACTCAGATTCTTGATCTATATATTTTGGTAAAACAAACAAGCAAAAAGGAATAATGTGTTTCTTCCTGGATAACAGTAATTTTCTTTTACAAAACATCAGATGTACTGAATAATGTTCAAAAGCAGCATTCCTAAAATTCTGAAGATTTAGGACTACCTTATATATGTAGAATATATTTTGCCTTTCAGTAATTTTTCTGCAAGTTTTATCATTTATAAAATAATAATTCATTAGACAAAAGAACATTGTAATAAATTACTAGATCTGTTTATTTCTGATAACTGCATTAAAGGTTTTAGAATTGCAGTGCTCATTCCCTCACCCTGTGCTTTTATTCAAAAGATGAAATTAGAAAGCAGGCTGTTTCTGAAGCTTTTTGGTTTGGTTTTTATTTCCTCAACTCTTGGTTGGTTCCAACTTGGAATGAATTACTCAGTGAACCAAAATACTTAAATAAACTGTCAAGAAAGATACATTATCTGTATTTGCAGAAGAGACTAGTGCTGTCAGAATCTGTTTTCGCACTTTGTATTCTAGGTGCTTAACTACTGACTTCCATTTAACTTGTTACTAATAAACCATTTTAGGTATTTTACTTGTTTTAAAACTTTAACAGCGAGCATGTACTATTTCAATTATTCAGTGTAAGTAAAACAGCATTAATATTATATGTTTTAATAGACATAATTGTTTTCATTGTGAGTTTAAATAGGCTTATTGGAGACAAATGCATTCAAATGCAATAGCATAATTAGAAAAACCCCAGTGATCAGGTTTTCCTTGGTCCTTACTTAATTGACCCTCACTCACCTTTAGCTGGACAAGAGGCATCCTGGAGAGCCAAGGTCCATCAGTCCAGTTCTTAGGCCACAGACAGATGAAACTTGTGCAGAAGCTTGAGAACCCTAAACATCCATTCACAGAATCACAGAATCATGTAGATTGGAAAAGACCTCTAATGTGATCATGTCCAATGTTTACCCAGCATTACCAAGTCCACCACTAAACCATGTCCCTCAGTGCCACATATATATGTCTTTTAAATACGTCCAGGGATGGTGACTACCTCTTCCCTGAACATCCTGTTCCAGTGCTTGACTACACTTTCAGTGAACAAATTTATACTGATATCTATTTTACATCTCTCCTGGCACAACTTCAGGCCATTTCCTCTTGTAATTTCACTTGTTACCTGGGACAAAAGACGAACCCCCACTTTGCTACAGACTCCTTTAGTAGGAGGTTGTAGAGAGTGACAAGGTCTGCCCTCAGCTTTTCTTCTGGGCTAAACAACCCCAGGTCCCTCAGCTGCTCCTCATCAGACTTGTGCTCCAGACCCTTCACCAGCTCCATTGCCCTTTTCTGGACACGCTCCAGCACTTCAATGTCTTTCTTGTAGTGGGGGACCCAAAACTGAACACAGGATTCAAGGTGTGGCCTCACCAGTGCCGAGTACAGGGGGACAATCACTGCCCTGGTCCTGCTGGCCACACTATTGCTGATACAGGCCAGGATGCCACTGGCCTTCTTGGCACCTTCTTGGCACACTGTGGGCTTATGTTCAGCCACTGTCAGCCAACACCCCCAGGTCCTTTTCTGCCAGAAAACTTTCCAGCCACTTTTCCTGGTTCAGTTGCTAGTGATTTTTTTTTAATCAGTTAGTAATTTTTAATTAGATCTGGTCTTCATTTTAGCTTTTCCTAGCCTTTATGAGGTTTTAAAATTGTTGTATTTCAGGGATCATGTGTCAACTCCAGCTCACTTTTTATTACGGTACATGAAAACTACTCCCAAAATGTATGTATTCTACAAAGCAGTCTGCAGGGTAGTGCTCATCCAAGGTAGCTTTTTAACCTCACTTCTTCATTTACATGCGTGGAAAAGGGGAGTTCTCAGTCTTGTGGTCTACAGTCAGGATGAAGCCACATCTTTTGCCATTTTGTCCTCTTTTGTTTTGTACTATGTATTTTTCTTTCTTCTGCAATACATTGCTGGGGATCCCAGATGTTTGTCAGGAATGATTGTGTTGTCAGAGTCCCTGCAAAACTGTTGAGTGGGGAAAACAATAGTTGAATAAATTTGATGCACTAAGCAAACATTTAATGAGGGTCAAGGAAGCAGAGGAGTGAGGCTACAAGGAGCATCTAAATACTACATTTCCCCTCTGGCTCTTGTCTCCATCACTTTGCTTTGTACAAAAGAGCTGAAGCCAGCTGCCTTCTAGCATTTGAACACAGCAAATTACAGCAGATGATTCTCATCCCTGACACAGTCTGTGTATGCTCTCCTGTCAACATAGAAGTGCCACAAACACACTGCAGTGGGCCAAGGAGAGCAGTCCCCTGACACAGGAACATTATGGTAGCTTTGTCACATCGCCACCACAGACCCCACTGTGAAATTCAGAATGACGGCTCCCATTCACCGCCACAGGAATTCCTGACCTCCTCTGAAGCCAGGAATTTCCTTGAACTGATGCGGAGACCATTTTTTTTTTCAGTTTTGTTTGGCAACTATTTTGCTCCTCACAATTGTCACGTACTTCTGTAGGAAAGAAGGTACCTGAAAAATGGCACACATGCTCTAGTGGGAATTTATGTAATTTAACTTTGTTAATTTAAAAGCAAATGCATCCCATTCTAAAATGGTGAGGTGAGGGAGAATGAGCTCCTTTTCCAGGGCAGCCTTTCTTTGCTGGCTACAGAAATATCTTGGCTTTAGATCACCGCACTTAATGAGCATAACTTTGGGTGACATAACATGTGTTTATTTCCTGCTACTTTGAGGGAGAGAGGAGAGAAAATTACCTCTGTAAGTTCGAGCTGGTACCTATCTTGAAGCAAAAATGGGAAGAGAGGGCAGGAGTGGTCCATTCCCCTCTGGGGCAGTTGGATGACGCAAAGCAGCCAGTTCAATCATTCTGTTAAGAAAGCATCAGCAACCAAGTAAGTGTCAGCTTTGCCTTCCTTTTCTGGGATTTGTTACTTAGAAATCCTGAACCTTTGCAAAGGCCTGCATTCCTCTCTGTTGCTATGTTGATTTCATTGTGGCTTTTCTTGTTGACAAACTTTATTGATGATCTTTCTTCTTCCAAACCTATGAGCAAGCAGTGGCCAAAATATCTGTTTCAAATCTCATACCACAGAACTGCCAGCTTTCTCATCGTGGTTGCTCTGGAAGCTCCAGCCTTTCCACCTCTGTCATAGGTCCCAGCTGTCATGCCTGCTGCTGAGGTCTCTGCTGGGATCTGTGCCAGACCTGAGCCTTGCTGTGGGTTGGCAGCCTCTGCTCTGACATGGAGCCAATCTCTGCCTCCAGACTCAAGTCCAGGGAGACTGAGAATGAGAAGAGCTCAGCTCAAGGGCGGGCGATGAATTTCCTTTGGCCTGAAGTAGGCTTTTGGGGATTTGCATAGTGCTTTCATGGTTTGATGCCTGGATGATACCAGATAGTTGCAGTGAGTGAAACTACACAAGTGGCCGGAGTTACGAGAAGCCTTTTGAAAGCAAAACAGTATCAAGTTGTGGTACTTTTGCCAAAATGAGTTAGGCCCGGATTTTATCTAAGCCAATATAAAAGATTAAAATGGCGGTGACCACAAGGTCAGGCACCAGGGTGGAGGTTCACTTCAGCTAAGAGGCAGCAATTACAGCCTGTCCATAGGCAGAAAGGACTGCCAGACCATTCAAAAGCTTTATGAGCAACCGTGTCTTGCTCTTAGAAGAACATGTGTTATAATTGTTTATTTTTCATGATGTTCATGAAATGAGAGTTTCTTCACATCTTGATGAGTAATTGGAGTAGAGTGTCTTGGATTTTTCTTCTTGCTTAAATATATAGAGCTTAACACATACATAAGCCAGATATGAGAAAGTTGGCACTGACGCGAGGCTCTTTCCAGTTCTCTAATAACTTAATCATGGAGCTCTCACAGCCTCAGACAGTTGGAATAGCTGTGCTAGACTTATTGACATGTTCTTTTGCATTTGGAGTCAAGTAAGTGGCCTTCATTTGAACAACTTCTACTGTAAAGAAATGGCCTTGCTGACATCATGTGAATTGAGGTTATTTGGAGGGAACAACAGAAGAAACAGAAGGATTTTACTGGTGCCACTGATGTCCATTACCTATGGTACAAAAATAGTGGTGTCAGTAGCAGAGCAGATCAGGAGGGTCACGGTCTACTGTTCAGATATGTTTCACATTAGCATTTGGGAGGAGAAAATAGATTGCAGAGAGGACACATGGTAAAGTGATTTTGAATAATCAGGGAAAGATGAAACTCATTTGCGGTGTAAGGGTTGCTTTTGAGGACCATGCACACCTTTTTATTGAGTGTCTATTGTTTCCCACATCCCTCTATGTCTTCCCTTAAGTCATTATGGAGTTTCTAAGAGGTTAGAGCTGTAAATGCCTCTGTAGGGCTGGCCCTTTCCCCATGGAAGGGTAGCCCAGTGACTGGCTCAGGACTTCCACCAGCCACCCCTATGGGACTTCTGTGCTCTGAGATTCCTTTGTGACAAGTGTCAAATCTCTTTCCTGGTTGGACTGGTATCCGTCTGGCTCTGGAGATTTTAAAATTAATCATCAACCCTAGGGAAAGCTTCTGTAATCTTTCTCCACAGCTGACGGAAAGAGCTACCCATGGCCCTGAAAAGTGGTCCATCCAGCCCTAAAGGCAGTATCTTTGGTGAGTGGTGTGAACCAGTGTATTTCTGGTGCTCTGATCACAGCAAGAAAAGCTTCAGCTTGATTTCATAGGACTGAAGTTGAGCCTTGATTTTCTGTGAGATGGCAAGAATAAAGCTGGGTTCTGGCAAGGGCATGAGAGTATGGCTGTGTGGGTGGTGTAGAGCAGTGATTTAGATACTTCCTTGCATGGAAAGAAGACAAAACACAGCCATATTTAAAAGCTGCTGGTTTTAGAGGTGGACAAATAGGTTTCCTTGGCATTTCATCAAGTGCTGAGTGAATCAATGTTGAATATATTCAGCTTTCTTTTCTTTTTTTTTTTTTTTTTTTGTGTAGGATTTTCATTGTTTAAGGAATTAAATGCCTATATTGGTTTTATTTATTATTTAATCTGTTAATAGAAATAGGGAGAGATGTCATCATTAAGTTTTGTTTGGTTCAAGATCTTTTGGTCCCATTGTTAAATAGGAAATATTCATAAGTTCTTTACTGTTTTTGTAGTAAAAGTTAATGTTACTTTAATAGTTATCTGTACTCAAGAAGAAATTGCACCTACTGCGCAAAAATTGTTATTCTGAAGCAAAAGACCAGGGTATTTAATACTTAATTTGTGGAGTTTACACATTTAGAAGGCCGTTTATTTACATGGTGTTTTATAAAAAGAAATATTTCCCACTTATTAGGAAAAAAACCCCTCTAACCTGTTTTTATCATGAGAAAAAGAGAGGCTAAAGGTGATAAATATATACAGATCTTTTGAAGGCAAAGCTGTTTTAGAAATAAGGAAGTAAAAGTTGACTCTCTAATTAGATGTAAAATTACATGTAAAAATGTGTGTTAGAACTGTGTCATTGCCCCAGGCAGAGGATCCTCCTGCCCCATGATGGATAAATGTCCTTTCTGCTTGCCCCATCCTGTCCCTCAGCCCCATAAATGCAGTGCTCTAACACAGTGAATTTTTGAATGTATTATGATTGCACAAAAATTCTAAGTATTTGAAATATTTGAAATATCTGCATTATATTATAGTGGAAATAACTGAGTGTTATAACTGAGACTCTGCCAATGTCTCTTCTGCAACAGTGTTCTGTTTTACATTCCCAAACATATGCCAGACTTCAGCCACAATACATTTTTCTTTTATCCTTAATAAAACCATGCTTTTCAAATATGTAATTTTTTTTTTTTTAAATGAGCTAGCTTTTGCCATAGCTGCTGTCAATTCAGACAAATTCACTATTGCATTTAGGCAGTAGATTGTAACTAAGGTGAGGCCTTTTTAAGTGTAGAATCAGTCATTTTAAGGCAAAAGATGCCAGACATAGGCTGGAAATCAAAATATGGTTCCATATTAATTTTCTTTTTTTTTCCTTATCAAAAAATTAAGAGGCTTGAGTTCCTGTTATGAGTTCCTCTTTCTCATATTAAACTGATAATTATTGGTCAATCCGGCCAGCACTAGTTCTGTAATAATAGTTCACTGTTAAGTCCTATGCAGATGGCAAATATAGCCCAGAGGAGATTTGAAGGTAGTAAATATTAGATCTGCTTAAGTAGAGTGGAAGAAGAGTAACATGGCTGTTTGCAAAAGAATTGACTAGATGGTTGCACTCAAAGAGTTATGGTCAATGGCTCAGTGTCCAAGTGGAGACATTGGGATTGAGTGCATCCTCAGCAAGTTTGCCATCAACACCAAGCTGTGTGGTGACGTCAATACACTGGAGCGAAGGTGTGCCATCATGAGGGACCTTAACTTGAGAGGTGGTCTCATACAAACCTCACGCAGTTCAACAAGGCCAACAGCAAGATTCTACATCTGGTCCAGGCAATCCCAGGCTCAAGTACAGGCTGGGCAGAGAATGTATTGAACACAGCCCTGGGGGAACCTGGGGTTGTTGGTGGATGAGAAGCTCAGCATGACTGTGCTTGCAGACTAAGAAGCCAATTGTGTCCTGGACATCAAAAGCAGTATGGCCAGCAGGTCGAGGAAGGGGATTCTCCTGCTCTACTATACTCTGGTGAGACCCCCCACCTTGAGATTGGGGCTGCCAACGTAAGGACATGGATCTGCTGGAATGGATCCAGAGAAGAGGCATGAAGATGATCAAGTAGCACCTGGAGCACCTCTCTTATGAAGACAGGCTAAATGAGCTGGGGTTTTTCAGTCCGCAGAAAAGAAGGCTCCAGGGAGACCTCATAGCACCTTCCAGTACCTAGAGGGTGCTAACCAGAGAACTGGAGAGGGACTTTTTACAAGGCCATGTAACGATAGGACAAGGGGGAATGGCTTAAAATGAAAGAGGGTAGGTTTAGATTAGATATTAGGAAGGCATTCTTTTCTTTGAGGAAAGACAGGACACTGTCACAGGTCGCCCAGAGAAGCTGTGGATGCCTCAACCCTGGAAGTGTTCAAAGCCAGGTTAGATGGGGTTTTAAGCAATCTGGTGTAGTGGAAGATATCCCTGCCCATGGCAGGGGGATTGGAACTAGATGGTCATTAAGGTCCCTTCCAACCCAGATCATTCTATGATTTTGTGATTCTACAAGAATATTTTAAACCTCTTCTTCCCCTAAAACTTACACTGCAGTCCTTATTGACCAATTCTCTGTATAATGATAGGTATTTGAGGAACTGTCAGAGGATTGTTTTCTTTCACTAGTATAAAACAACACCATGTGTAACATCCCTTTTATAGTGCAGATCTGAATTTTCTTTTGCAGTAATACTGGCTTGCCTTACAGGAGTTTTGTGAGGATGCATGTGTTAAAGGTCTTACAGTACTGTGATAATGCTGGGCACAGGAATACCATGGACACCTCCATACAGAAACCTATTGGGACTGCAATTTCAGGTCAGGATGATCTTATTCAGTTGTTCCTCTTATATGGCATATGTTCCTGCACAGGTATCATTATAAAATGCATTAAAACATATTTTGATATTCAGCTTTTATCTCGATTTGGAGATGGTTTGAAGAAATTGAGTCCATTTGTTTTGTACAGCAGGTAACTTGGATGTAGTGATATCCCTGGGTTAGGAGTCTTTTCTATTTCTCATTCTTAATTTTTTAAAAAGCATTTTGTATAGAACAATTTACTCAGAAAGGGGTGGGATTTTTTTTCCTGAATATCCATATTCAGTTTTTAACAGGCCACTCCTATGTACTCACTTTGTTTTCCTTTGTCTGAAGCAGGGTGGGTTTTGTCTTCTCTACTGAGACTATGGGGCACTGCTGGTGCAAAGGCAGGACTCTCAGATCATGCTCCTATCCCTTACCCAGTCTTTTAGAAAAACTCATCAGGATCAGTTTCTTAGGATTGAATAATAGAAAATGCCATCCAGTTTTCTGATAGGAAGCCTTTGATTAAGCAAATATTTTATGGCCTGTTCCTATCTTTTCTTGACAAAATATCTGCTGAATCCACAGCAGTAAGGCCCTTTACCAGTCCTCCATGCTTTGTTTGATGTCAGATCTTCCAAAAAGAAAATTAAAATTTATTTTCCTATAGTTTTGTATAATTACCTAACTACAACTGTCCTTTTAAAACAAATGCTGTGTTTGCTGTCAAGAATAAATGTACATTTTAGGTTGAGATAATGTCAGTGCCTGATCTATGGTGTATTGTTGCTTTGTGACAGAGTGCATTGCAACAGGTCAGACTAATTTTATGCCATCAAAGCAACTCTACTGATAGATTTATCTGCAAGGTTTTTTTATGAACTAAGCAAATTATAATAGAAGGTCATGAAATTCAGAAGCTAGAAGTTAGATTTCTGTTGGAAGCTTGAGAGCAGATGAAGCAGCTCTAGCAAGCAAAATCATTCCTGTGTTGTAGTTTGTCATGTCATTGATCTTAGTTTAGTTGGTAATTGCTTTTAATGCACTGAAGAGCCCCTCATTTTTTTCCTGCAGTCTCATATAATGTTCAATATTACAGTGTTCATCACCCAAAATTTCACTGATACTCTTGTGGGGCATTGTAGCTGAGCACCTTATTGAACTAGTATATCATTTCCTTGTTGATAATATTTTTAGAAGGTGAAGCGGTTATGTGCAATAAGATAATTCAGTTTCTCCAGTCACAATCACAAAACATTTAGCAATTTTAAAAATGTCTTGAAACCAGTAGATACTATGACTTTGATTTCAGAAGAAGCTTTCGCAATGTTAAAGGGACAATTCCAGCTTAAAGTTCGTGCTTCAGTAAAGTGGTTCACCATTTACTCCTGGTAGCAATACACATTTTAATCCTGTAGGAATGTAGTTTCTAAGTTGGTTGCATTCTGCACATGTACTGAGACTGAAAGGATCAATGAGAAGGATCAGTCCCTGGTCAAGGTCCAGCCTCTGGTTTCTGCACAGGAGAATAATGTTGCTGTGCTCCTGTTCCCGATACAATAGAGAGAAGGTTAATAGGGTGCAAAATTTCTCCACAAGAAAAAGTAAAAGCCGTTTTGCTGAAGTGTGCGAAACAAGCTGACATGAAAATGTACCCAGGTTTTATTAGACCTCATCAACTTCAAATATACTTACAAACAGACCTTCTAGTTTTACTATGGCTAGCGAGTGCTCCTGTGGGCTCAGATTTGTATACTACATGACATGTCTGGAGGAGTTACAAGTTCTTGAAATGGGAACGGTTTGGTCTTTGGTCTGTGTGTATGTATTGAGGGGTGGAGGTAATTGCATATTGAACTTTTGATATAGCAGCCCTAGCAATTGCTGCTATAATAACCATCTTCCTTTCAATTCCATAGGAGAATGGAAACTGCAGTTCTATAGATTGCTTCTAATTTTATGCATGAGCTTGTTTAGAGCCATCTATCACTGAAGAACATGTTGTCTCCTCATTGCTGCTTTTAAACAGTCTGTAGCATGCCGACTATATCGGATGGCATATGATGCTGGATGCAGGCTGACCAGATTGAGTATCCTTGCAGCCACACTGAATTGGTTTACTCCTCTGCCCATGATGAGAGGTGGTGATAAAAACTGCTGCTTTTCCCAGGGGTGACGAGTGCTGGCCCTGCCCCGAGTGCTGGCCAGGGATGGAGTGGGGCTTTCTTCTCTAAGAATTGTTCCCTACAAACTTCTTAAAAGCACTGTGGTGACTGGAAATTAATTAGCTTCTACTGATATGATGTGGCTCTGTGTTGTTCAAAGGTGTGATAGTACCTTTAGGGTCACAGGTGTCTGAAAACAGTTCCTGATTTGTCAGATATTTGGTTTGGTTTTGGTTTGGTTTGCTGGGTTTGGTTTAGTTGGGTTGAGTATTTTTGTTTATTTGGGTATGTGTTTGGAGTAAGGAGGGAGCACGTTCTCATTGACTATGGTGACAAGCGAAGCCAGTGTCCTTCTGTCACACTAACTCAAGAAAAACCTTTTATCCACATACCAGGTTTGGTGTCTTAGCACTGTGCCTGAATCCATGAGCTGGTTTCCACCAGAGGTGTATAACTCCAGTGAGCCAAATACAGGCCTTTTGGCAAAGTCTTTCTTCAAATAAATAAATAAAGTCCCATGGCTTTTCTGTGAATGTTTTGCCTGAGCAAAATTGTACCAGTGTAATGACTTCAGGAAGAATCAAAGATCCAGAGGGCAGGAATGAGAGTCCATGGGACTGAAGGAGAGCTTGGCACTGGGACTGAAGGAGAGCTTGGCACTGGGACTCAGCCATATGGGAACATACAGGCAGAATCATGACATGATGGGGTCAGGGAACAGAAAGCCATGAGCAGATTTTAAGAGAGCTCAAAAACAAGATCAGAGAGTCAATAATGGAGAGTACTTCACCAAAAGTTAGTGATAGGATAGAATAAAAGTAATGATCATTTTATAAGACTGAAAATAACAGGAGAGGTGCTGTATCATGTTCAAGGCATAGTGATGCTGATATTGCCATGTGCCTCACTTCAGAAGCCTCAACATGAATGATTACAGGCATTGAATTATCTTTGTGCTCCTAGAATTGATCCCAGTGGATCCAGGAGATAGTATGTTCTGGGGATATCACAGAGAAAGGTTGCATTGTGTCCCATGTGCTCTGCCAATTTAAGTACAAGCAAAAGCAGTTAATTTTTGCAGGTTATCATTTGGCATTTCAGGCTATTTTTCTTTTCTCAGCTTCTCAAAGTCTTCATCTTTCTGTATATGCGTTTTAGGACTTCAGGACTCAGAAGGTCAAAACTGCTCTTTTTTTCCCCTGGTGTATGGTGAGTGTGTTTGTAACAAATAAATGGGCATTCCTAAGAGGAGTCCTAGGGAACAGCTATTCCCACACCTTAAAAAACCTAAAAGCAAATTCATAGCAAAAAGGAGGCTGAAAGGAATGCGCAAGACTCAGAAGATCTAAGTGAAATTTGGCTTCAGTAACATTAGTGGTAAAACTTTTAGATTACCATGGAGCCAGTGTTGCAGCTTTGGATTTAGTTTCTATCACTGCCATTAGAGGTGCTGCCAGTTCCCCCCATGAAAAATGAACACTGTGACACTTTCCCATCGTTGTACCACACTGAGGGGGTCACTGGAAGGAAAGTCCACACTAAATCCAGGTATTTACTTGGTGTACAAAGCATTGTTTTATTGCTGGCTTATCATGGGGTAGAAAGTGTGGGGAGGTTTCCCAGCTGTTTCCAGACACCTCCTGCATGGACTCTCCCCTTCCTGACAGCTGAGGCCACCTCACCCTGTCTGGCATAACAGCTGTACTGCCAAACAAGACAGATAGCCACACAAAACTCAGTGTCTTCAGTGTGTGGCCTTAATTCCCCATCTGTCTAGCATCCTGCAGCTTTTACAGATGGATAATTTCCCTGTGGGTTAGAAAATATTCCCGCAGCTGTGAATCCTATGGGATTAGGGGTGCTGTTATGGGGCCACTAGCTGAAGAGGGTAGTTACATCTCAGGCAGGCCCTTTGGTTTATTATCAGAAATGCATGGGGTTTTGGAGTGTCTTTTCTGGTATAACCAGTCTTCATTTATATTGTTCTCTGTTACTGTCTCTCAAAGTTTTTCATGCAGCTGTTTATCATTTTGAAAATGTATCTCCAGTTAAGAAGAGCAGATGGGCATCACACTTCAGACTCTCTTGGGAATTAGCTTTGTGAGTGTGTCTTACAAGCAAGTTGGATTTAGGACCTAGAGTTTGCCTTTGTTTTGAAAGCAATGCTATGCATTAGGCCAGAGTACTGCCCTGCCTAGGAGCGGTAAGGCTAACATGGGAATTTCTGTACATGTGTACATGGTACAGTGAGTACATAGAATGTGAGCATAAAATACATTTTCCTTTGCTTGTCAGTGTTTGACTCTTTTGAGTCAGCCAGGTTACTAGCTATATTTTAATATAAATTCTGATGCTATGTCTCTCCTGTCTAATACTGTGTATGTTTGTGCATATAGGTGAGTTTGCATTTATTGATGCAAAATTACCTCATAATTTTGCATGGCTACAGTAAAGTAAAATTAACCTGAAAATTGAATTGTGAAGACAGGAAAGTGCCAGTAAAAGTTATTAACAGTCTATTACTAGCCAAAAAGTTAATGCCTCTTCTTCCTATTTATAGGATTCTTCCTGTTTACAGGATTCAGTTAAAGCACTGAAGGTACTTAAACAATACCATATGCCAAAGAAGTGAGCACCTAAGGAAGGAACATGCAGGTTTGGAAGATGTTTGTCAGACTGGTAGCTCCATCCTTGTGATCTCCAATGCATGGCTGCATGGTAGGGTGGCTGCAGCTGTGCATGTAGCAGAGCAGCTGTGCATAAACCAGGGCAGGGAGATGGTGCACTCACATCTGAAGTGGGAAGGTAGGAAATTAAATAGCACAGGACTGTGTTATTAGAAACAAGGCATTTCATCACTAATGCTATTTTGGAAGGGATTTGTGGAGGTGCACTTATGCAGAGTGATTTTGACAGCTGGATCCATTCTGTGTTATCTCAGAGAGGGCTACCCCTGTTTCTCCACCTGAAACACCACTTGCTCTTCTAACAGCATCTTCCTGTATTCACACTGCACAAGCACTGACTTCCCCACTACCCCAAG
Organism: Acropternis orthonyx; assembly: GCA_035583155.1. Taxonomy (NCBI): domain Eukaryota; kingdom Metazoa; phylum Chordata; class Aves; order Passeriformes; family Rhinocryptidae; genus Acropternis; species Acropternis orthonyx. Next base: position 41,861,772 of record JAWWEU010000001.1, on the reverse strand, counting down.
GCAGCAGCAGGCAACAGCAACCCATTCACACCTTTTCCCTTCTAGGTATGGTGCACATCCCACTGGCAACCAAAGATTATTCCCTCTCTCTCCCTCCAAACATAGCAGCCTCTTCCCATCTGCTCCATGAGAGCCAGCCAGCAGAGCCTGGGGGCCTGTGAGCCGCCATGGGAGGAGGCGTTTGGCTGCTCAGTCAGCAATTCTTTGTGCTGCCCAGGGAAAAGGCAGCCAGCTGAATGTAGGCACTGGGTTTGATGCACCAGCTGCCAATTGGGCCATGCTGCTTTCGCACATTCCAGCCGTGAGCAGTGTAAAATGATACACCAGGAGTACAGATGTGGTTTGCTTGCTGGCGCATGCTTCCCAACATTCCTAATCTGTGCAGCATGCACATCACACTTTTGTTCTTTTCCTTTGATTGAAAAATGATGAATAAGGGATAACTGCTTTTCTGCTCTGTAGGGGCTTGGGTCAGTTCTCTCTCTCGGCCACAGAACAGAGGTTGTGGTACAACTTCCACAGAGTATTGTGTGCCTGTAAAGGCATCTGCTATTCTGCTTGTGTATATGCAAGCATGTATGGACTTTCTGCTCATGTGCTCTTAAAATGCTGCATATTTTCACACTGTAGGAAGCCAAGTATCAGGATACTAGGAAAAACAGAATCACAGAGTCACAGAATAGCTGAAGTCTGAAGGCACTGCTGGAAGTCATCAAGGCCAACCCCACTGTTCAAAGGGTCCACTAGAGTAGGTTGCCTAGGGCTGTGATCAGTTGCATTTTGAGTATCTATAAGGATAAAACTCTACAGTTTCTGTGGAATATCCTTTATAGCATTTGACCGTTCTTAAGACTAAATAAGTGGTTTTTACGATGTCTGTATGAAATTCCATGCATTTCAGTTTGTGCCGATTACATCTTTTTCTTTGTGCACCACTAAGAAGACTCTGTCTCCATCTTCTTTACACCCCCATCAGGTATTTATATACATTGATAAGAACCCCCAGAACTTTCTCTTCTTCAGGCTGAACAGTACCAGCTCTCACAGCCTCTCATCTTATGACAGATGCTTTAAGACCTTAATCCTCTTTTGTGGACCTTTGCTGGACTGTCTCAGTATGTCCATGTCTCCCTTATACTAGGGACCCCAGAACTGGACACAGCACTCCAGGTGTGTCTTAGCAGTGTTGAGCAGAGGAGCAGGGCCACCTGCTGGCAGTGCTCTGCCTGATGGACCCCAGAAGGCTTTTGGACTTTGTCACAGGGATACACTAGTGTGCACCAGAACCCCCAGATCCTTTTCTGAAGTGCTTTGCAGCTGTTTGATCACAGTCTGTCCTGGTGGTTGGCGTTATTCCTTTCCAGGTACAGGACTTGTAATTTCGGTTTGTTCAACTTCATGAGATCCTTGTCAACCCATTTCTCCATCCTCTTGAGGTCCCTCTGAATGGCAGCATATCCATCTGATGTAGCAGCTACTCTTCCCAATTTTGTATCATCATCAACCTTGCTGAGGGTGCACTCTTTTCCATCATCCAGGTAATTAATGAGGATACTAAACAATATTTAGTAGATCCCAGTGTGAACCTACAGGGTACACCATTAGTGACTGGCTTTCAGCCCAGTCTGGATTTCATATCACTGACCACAACCCTGCAACCCTGACAGTTTTCAGTCCAACTCACTGTCTGCTTACCTAGTCTATACTTCATCAGTTTAGAGATGGAAAATGCAGTTACTTTCTTGTCCTTTGTCAGCAGGTCTCCATTCCCATTCAGCAGCAGGCTTGTATTTTCCCTAGTCTTTTTTCTGTTGTGGATATATTTGTGAAAGCTCTTGTTGCCTATCAGCAGAGTAAACTCCCAGATGGGCTTTGGTTTTCCCAACCCCATCCCTGCATGCTCAGACTGTTTCTACATTTCTCTTGTTCCTGCTTCCACATTTTGTATGCTTCCTTTTTGTGTTTGACTTCAGTCCGCAGGACCTTATTTATTCGTGGAGGCTGCCTACCACTGGGTGCTTGACTTCCTGCTTTTTAGAAATGGACTGATCTTGAGCTCAGAGGTGATCCTTGAAAGTCAGCTAGCGCTTGGACCCCTCTTTGCTCTAGGATGGTATCCCATGGAGTTCTTCCAAGCAGATCTTCTGACGGGCCAAAATCTGTTCTCTCAAAGTTCAGGGCTGTCAACTTACTCTTTACCTTGTTCATGTTCCCAAGAGGCTGACATCCATCATTTTGTGGTCCTGCAGCCAAGACTGCGCCCAGCCTTCACATCTCTCATCAGTCCTTCTTGATAAAGATCAGGTTCAGCAGAGCTGGACATAACTGAATAACCCTCAAACATAAGAATTTAAAGCTTATCTGTGAATTGAGTTACATTTTCTTGAGCCATTGGCATCTTTTATTTGTTACACTACTTTTTTTTTTTCCTTGATTGAATGAAAGTTCACATCTCTATTCACCAGTCTTGATCCAGAAGATTTGTACTGTGACCTGCTCTGTTTTTTTAGGTTCCACTGCAGGAACATTCCTTCTCTCATCCACTAAGTATTGTCCCATCTGTTTATGCAGTGGCACCTGTAGTAGCAGAGCCACAATATAGTCACTCCTGGCCAAAATTAACATCATTTGAAGGCAATGTGGCTTTGAATGTGGAGCATGTGAGCACCATTCTTTCTGAAAATCGTTTTTAAAACTATGCTAAACTTAAGGACATAAAGAAAATTTTATTTTTGTTCCCTAGCATTGCAGAGAAGTTGTTTATATTGTCTTTTGTGTGTGCTTGTTTGTGGCACATTACCTGTCCCAGTACAAACATGTCTTCCTGAAATTTGGCCTTGGGAGGAGACATTAGTACAGAAATGCCTCAAGTCTTGCATCTGGTACTGCTTTTACCAGGTTCAGTTCCACTATCCTTTCTAGACCTGCATTATTTCCCAAGGACAAGCTGGTGTTTGGCTCTGAGGTTTTTCAGAAAATTCTGGTGGTGAAATATTCAGTTCCTTACTGTCAGTGTGTCACTTCTCAGTTGGCTAGCAAAACAATAGATTAAAAACTTAAGTGGGTGGAAAACCAGCTTTAATTAATTAAGATGGTTCATAGTCATTTCTAATGTTACTGTTCCCTGAGGACATAGATAGTCACCCATGAATGTGCTGCATTAGTTTGAAAAAGACTAATTTCTCCAAAGGGGAAAGATAATTTTATATAAAAATTTAACCACTAACAGCCTATTTAGATATTTCCATATATAGTTTTCTTATTGCAAGTAGATGTTGTTAGCATGGCTCATAAATGATGGATTATACTAAGTAACATAATCCTGCATTTTTCTGCATCTTTCTGAACTCACGGACCTCAGTTGAGTGGCTTTGGTGAAGCTGGGGACAACATTTGCCCTGGATATGCTCAGGTTATTGATGAGAAGCTGTGCAGAACATAGTACAACACTAAATGTTGTGTTATTCAATATTATCCCTTTCCCCCAGAGCATTTTTATGACTATCCAAGCTTTTGATCACAGTCTTTTTACATGATCAAATTCACTTTCTGTCTCTAGAGGCTACAGAGGGTAAAAATCTGATATCTCTTAGAAAATTAAGCTTCAACATTCATCTTTCGTATCTCTTCCTAGATCTGTGGCACTCCCTCTGGTGAGTACTTGCCAGGAATGCTTTTCATGGTTATTTATAGCAGTATTTCTTTTTAAAACCAAATCTTTTATGATAGACTTTGGCTTGTGAACTCATTTTTATTCCATATCTCTACTTCAGTTGTACAAGACCTATGACATGTGGTAATCCACTGGAATGAGAAGACTGTTCAATTTAATATAGGTTTACACAAGTTTTGAGGCTTTGTGCAAGTTTTGGGATATAATTCACACAGATTTTTCCAGTGTCATTATTATTCAAGTCTTCCAGATATTTCATAATATATTCTGGTAATTCTTGGCTTCATAGTATATGGACCATATGAATTATCTAGGAAAAAATCCAGGTGAAAATGGAGCTTAAATGCATGAAATACTGAAAATGCATCAGGACAGATGTTTCTCTTAAGAAAAATAGATAGAGCAAAAGTCTCAAAACAGGAGGAGAAAGAACTGACTGATGGATGATCTGTCTGTGTATATTCCCTTGCATCAAGACCTCTGATCCAGAACACTGTGTCACTCAGATACTAGTTTAAGTCAACCAGGACTGGCCAGTAAGAGATTTCAAAATTTGTTTACTAAGTCGAGCTGTCATTTTGCTGGTCTTCTTTCTGGTGTAGACATGATGCCTTATCTGACTCTCTAAATGTAGGCAATTTCCCAGCATTAATAACCTGGAAATGCCCTTATCTTGAAGAAATAAATAGTAGTGTTAGATGTTGCTAGCATCATACTTGAGGACTTCCTTTATATCTGTCCATCCTACTGATCAGGGCTACATCCCTCTCTCATGAAAAAGTAAGCATGTGCTTTCTTGCTTTCGTGGGAACAGTTCAGCAAATGTGTAAGAGTCCATTACATAACTACAAATTTAGCTTCTTTCAGAGTCCTAAGCTTTAGTCAAAGCAATGACTTTCCAAAATTGCTTGCATTTGTCATCACATGTAGTTTCAAATTTTTGGAACTCTCTCTACCTTATAGTGTCATTCCATTCATTTAGTTTGTTGGTTTTGGGGTTTTTTTTAACTGTTGACTTCAGTTTGAGCAGATGTAGGCCAAAAGATTGGTTTACATGGTAATATATTAAAAATTCTACTTAATAACCTGAATGACTTAAGAGATGAAGGACCCTGGGTTTTCTTGCTTCCTTCCTTCAGTTAATTCATGTTGTTTTTCATCCTTCCTTTGCTTTCTGTTTCATTATCCTCCATTCTTCATTTCTGAACTTATGATGGCTACAATAAATTTGCAAAAAAAGAAGAAAAAAAGAGCCTTTCATTACAAATGCTGCTGAGTTGGAAGCTCTTTTAGAAATACCTGTGGTAACTTTCAAAAGCTGCAATATTCATCATGCTGTGCTGTGCTCAGTGTTATGATAGCTACCCTGCTATCAGTACTGAGATAGCTAATTTAAAGATAGCTCAAATATGTTCCCTTGAGCTCTAGTGACTGGAGTGTTGACTGTGAGTAAGTACTCTGATTACGCAGTGAATAAGTATTCTGTATAATATATGGGGTATACCCAACAAGATAATGGAAAGTGGAAAGGGAAGACTGCTTTTCTTCGTTTGCAGGTATCCAATTTGACTGCAGGAAATGAAATAGGTGAAGGAAATTATGTGAGGAAGGGGCAGGACACCATCATGGTAAGCATCCCTGTGTCCATTTCTTCTTCAGCATTAAAATTCAAAGCATCACAGCAGCACGCGCAGCATTGGTGCCTTCCAGGAGCAGGCAGTTACAATTCAGAAGTGCCTGCGTTTGTCAGCAGATCGTGCCATTGGGAAGGGGGAGCCCACATTAAAGATGTCAGCATTTCTGCAATGACTTAGAGTTCCAGAATAGCGTATTGTCTCAAAATTATTTCCTTTACATTCATTCCAGTGAACTTTCCTCCACTTCTGTGGTCCCACATCTGTTTTGTTACACAGCTGTAACTGGTTTAGAGTTATCATAATAAAAAGGAAACCTTTTTTTCTTTCAAATCAGTCTGTAGTTTGGCAGGGAATAAAATGGCCACTTCAGCACTGGTGACAGAAAAATCTGCCTTTAATTGACAGAAATAGCTTTATCCAGACACTGTTTAGGCACACTATGTGCAAATATGTATGCCCTGATGTACCCTGAGGGTTAATATGTAACATACGAATACAGTGTATTTTATACTTTTTAGTTTTCTTTGCCATGCTTCTCTGTGAATTCTTCTCCCCATTATGCTGTAATACTCCATTCAATTTCATGCATTGCTATGCTGCAATGCTGTATTGCAGTTTCTCTTTCAATTCTTTTATCTTTTGCAATAAAGCATTCACTTTTCCTTATAAATAATTTTAGTTTCTTAGCTAGCATTTTTTCCAGGACCCTTGTTTCCTATTATGAAAGGAAACTCTACATTAACAGAGTGCCTTGAAAAGCCACAAAAATCCAGAGGCTCGGATCTGACCTGCAGCAACTTCGGGTCTACTGAAATAACTTTGGAGAGCCAAATGTTATTTGATGAACAAAACACAGTCTGCACAGTCTCTGAATGCTCTCTTCCTACTCTCAAACCAATGCGGGAAAGAGAGGCAAAACACATTGCACAATTTTTGTCATGCATCCTGAAACATTTTTCAAATCTCCAGTGCCTGCTGAAGCTGCAGACTCAGCCTTTGGTAAGAGAGAATGTGAAGTTGCCTCTGGGCAGTGGGATGTCAGATTTCTGCAGCAGCCATCTTCTTCAGCCAGTCTGCCTCTCTCTGTTTTCTACAAGTTCAGATCAAGCCATTCAGCAGGGAATTTACAAGCCATAAAACCGCATTATTCAGTCATGAAGTAACAACCTCATCACGTGACTTCAGCAAGGGCCCATAAAAGGCAGCATCAGATTTATAAGCAGAGGAACTGCCAGCTATGTGTAACATATGGTTCACAGTGACAGACTTGCAGGTTTCTGTCACCTGAGAAGGTAAAATTCTGGTTAGGTATATTGTTGATAGTCTTTCTTAGTAAATGATTACATGGGTTAAAAAGAAAGCCAAGCACTTCACATGGAGAACTTCTCTTGGGGAGATAGTGTTGCCCCCATGGATGTGATTTTCTACACTGCAAATGAACTTTCAGGCTCTCCACTGTTTTTTGTGAAAGCAGTCATGATGCAGAAAGGTGCTGTTCTTCATGTCACAGTTTGGTCATTGTCCCATGGGTAGTTTAGCAATTTTTTTCCCTTTTGATACTCCTTCAGTATGGTGCTCAAGTGTTGTGTTCACCCTGTGGGTTAAATAGAGGGCTAGGGACTTGGCTGCCTGCCTTTGGAAGGGCCAGAGGCATGTTGTTTTGCTCTTTGGGTACTTGTTACCTCTACTTTTGAAAGACAGAGGCAACATTTTCCTTTTTCTCTTTTTCAGGAGCTTGCTAGGTCTACACCACCTTTCAAAACTAATTGCCAGTGTCTCAGAAAGTTCATTTCCCTCTCACTTAAGGCTGCATTTCATACCATGTATTAGTGGCCTGCAAAATATTAATGAAGATACCAAGACATTTTTTCCTCTCAGGAGTATGAAAAGGGGTGAAAGACACTGAGAACCCCTATGTCACCTACACATATATATACACCTGGAGAGTAATCACACTGATTATTTTGAATATTTTAGGAACTGTTGTAAGGCACAAACACCATTAGTGCAGTCTGGAGCCCATTATTATGGATGAATGAAAACAGGCATCTGGAGAGGTCTTTCACATTACTTTAGAATAGCTTTTGCCAATTAACTATGCCAGGACCCTCTAATATTGCAGAAGGTTTTAAAAGGTATTTAGAGATTATTAAAAGATTAGGCATTTAAAGACCATTTAGAAGGTGCTGAAAATCACCTGCATGACCTGGAGATCTTACTAGGTCCATGGCTGCCTGCATGGACACTTCTGTATTACACATTAACCCTGTACTATTTTGGTAGTCATGACATTATGACATTTGTAACTTAAAACATTGAAACTTCATGATAATATCTATGAGTCCTATAATTTTTTCTGATTGCATGAAATTGTGTAGCTCATGGAAGAGTGGGATGTTTTCTCATTTTTGGCACAAGTGGTGTTTTGGTGACATGAGTCAGCAACAGTTTAAACAGTGACCATATCTGCTCCTGCTTGCTATGATTGCCTATCTGTTTCTTCTCAGTTATTTCCAATTATTTATCTCCAAAGTGAGGAAAGATAAAGATGGCCATTCTGGTTTTGTAATAATGGTGTTCAAAGTCTGATTCCATGCCATTCTGAAAACCATAGAATCCTGAGCATAACATTATACAATGCAGGAGTACAAACAACAATATTTCCAAGAAAAACACAATGCATAATGAACTTAGCATAGTTAATAGTTCCTGACATTACTGTTTGCCTGAAGGTCAGAGTGACATGACTCTGGCTTGAGGGAGGGATGAGTTGTGTTTCGTCACAAGCCTGGTGTGGCACAGACATGTTGATGCTGCCAGCTTCTTTGTGTACTGCAAATTATTTAATTCTGAGGTTGCACAGACTGTTTCAGTGTGGGAGTGATGCTGAATTCTGTTTCAAAATTAAAAAATATGTGGAACATAAAAGGGAGAGTGGAAGCAGCTCTTCAGCAGGGGGCTTCAGAGGCAGGAGCTGCGAGACACAGACAGGGAAGTGCTCTGTACTTAGGGGCATGGTGAGCATTGCCCATGGTCCCTTGGAAGTGGTCAGAGTATTTGATTTATTCACCTTCTGATAGATGCTTGTCAGAAAATGGCACAAGTCTCCTTGTCTAACTTCTTTTAACCTTTGCTCCAGGAATGTCTTTTGAATAGCATTTTCATAAAGATGCTTTAACACATGAAAAATTACGGTATTAAGAGAAGTAAGAAGAACAACTGTGTGAAAACTTATTAAGGTGGAGCCATGAATAAAAAATACCAATTTAAGTCAAAAACCTTTCTTACCAATGCAACATGAAAATGTGATATTTGAATCAACTAAAACATTACTTTGATGCTTATGAGTATCCCATAAGTACTGTGACAGTCCTGGGAACGGGAAGATTTTTCTGAAATTGTGAAGAGGAATGGCGAATGTACACATTCAATTGCACATTGTACTTTAACAATTTCTGTGTAAGAAAGGTTGGAAAAGTCTTTCGCATCCCTATCAGGTAGTATTATCATTCATTTGTTCCCAGTTACTCTAGCAGCCTATGTGGCCTTTATGATTATTAGTTATTATTATACAAATCCATAAATGCAACACTCTAATGAAGGGTAGAATAAATGTATAAGGAGATCATTGGTGCAAATCACAGAATCATAGAATCATTAAGGTTGGAAAAGACCTCCAAGACTGAGTCCAACCTTTGACCAATAACCGCCTTGTAAACTAGACCATAATACTAAGTGACATGGCAAGTCATTTCTTGAACACCTCCAGGGATGGTGACTCCACCACTGGCCTGGGCAGCCCATTCCAATGCTTGACAACTCTTTCAGTGAAGAAATGCTTCCTGATGTCCAACCTGAACGTCTTCTGGTGCAGCTTGACTCTGTTTCCTTTTGTCCTGTCACTAGTTGTCTGGAGGAAGAGGTCAACCCTCACCTTGCTACAATTTCCTTGGGTTTGCGCCAGGTACACAGTGTGCTCTTGCACATGTGGAACCTAAAGCTTGTTAGCTTTTGTACAACTTGATGAATGCAATATGGCCATGGGCCCTGCTGGGCTCAAGTACAATTAACAGTAATGATGCATGCTGTTAAAACCCTACATTTATTAAGCACAGACAGACTTCCACATCTGCTGTAGCAGACTGCTGTGGACTTGGGTGTGCCCTCTCCTGTGGGGGGTGTGTCATCTTCCTGAGCCACACCAGTGTTGGTGAGAAAGCAGGGCAGGCTGCAGGCACTACCAGCAGACTACAACTCTCCAAGATAATTGTCAGAATCCCAGGAACAGGGAGCTCAAGTCTCTCTTCCCCCAGTCCAAAATTCCAGGTAGATGCTGAACACACTTCACTGAATTCAAGAATTTGTTTGTCATTAATTTTTGAAATTGTTTATTGCATTTATCTGAAAGATGGTATACATTTTCTATTGATTTTATTGTGGCTTTGATTTCATATAAGACAATTCCTACTTATTTCTTTCTGCAGAAATTGCTCAGAAGTGAGTTTTATGCTGGCACATCAGAAAATGAGACCAGTTGTACTTCAGAACAACACTTCAAATATTTTATTGATTTTTGGGTTTTTTCAGAGGAATGTTTCATCAAGGGCTTTCAGTGAGGTTCTTTCTTCAACACTGCTTGTGATATATAGTGCTCTGAAAAGAGAAAATATTGTTGTCTTAAATGATTGACCTTCAAGGGCAAAAGCATCAGTGACTGAAGAGTTTCAAAACTGCAGAATAAGTTGAGACTGAAGTATTATTAGTTAGTAAGGTAGGTTTTTCTGCTTATAGCATTTAGAACTATATCCTTGCAGGAAGCAAAATATGAAGGCAGCTTTCAGTTAAAGATATCTTCTCTGGGAGTACCTGTGTTCACCTTCTTGTTTCTGTGTGGATGTGTGCACATTTTATTCAGTTTTAATCTGAGAAATATGAATATGGTAGTGTGATCAGAATTTCATGTTGGGTCTTATTTTTGAAATTTTATACAAGATTACACTCATGAGCTATATGTGTTTATGGGTAGAGAGAAGGTGAGAAGGAACAAGGAAGGTTGAGGAGAAAAACAGTGTACTATGTTTTGGAAGGAAGGAACAGCTCAGTTTAGGCCTGCTCACAATCCCATTGAGCACCCATAGGAATAACATCTCTTATGAAGACTTCATTCACTTCCTCCATGTTTCTTTCTTTTTTTTTTTTTTTTTTTTTTTTTAAGATTAATGACTGTGCTACACTTTGACAGCTTGGGATGAATTTTTCCAAGATGAATATCTTCCCTAAGACATATTATTTTAATTATTTTCTCTGGGAAAACGATGAGCAGAAAATTTCAGGACTTTCTGGGAATAAAATTGGGGAAGAACATGTTTATTTTTTGATCTTGATAAATGTGATGACTTTTTCTGAGTATCTGTAGCTTCTCTGTGTTTTGATGGAGACTTGAAATTTGTCAGGGGTTGGTTGGTGGTGTGGATGAGGGGCTGAATTTCTGAAAAAACAGCAGGTTTTGTTGTTCCCCTGCTACACACATCCAACAGAAAAGCTGTGTGTTTGTCTGTGCTTAGTGGATACTTCATGGAGTTCCTTTGACTGCAGCCACATGGAGCATCTCCTGGTAAGACTGAAGGAGACTTACCCTGCAGTTACTCAAGGGCTTCCATGGGAAATGCAGGCCTGCATGTGCTTTCCATGACATCCCAGCTGACTGAGTAGGGAAGCATGGTCTTTACCAGTGCTCACCACGAGGAAGGGACTGCTCTGGAGGCAGCCCTACACTCTGCTCCTCCATCTCCAAGTGGTGGGTAATGTGCAGCCTCATGTCAGGTGTGTTGCCTGTAGCACATGAACTGGATCATGTACCCATGCATCACTGGCTGCCACAGCATTTGGGGTCTCTGGTTCACTCCTTACACATTCATGACTCCCAATCACAGTACTCAGAATACCCAAAACTGGCAGCGTGAAGTTGGAAATCACACTCCTGCCCTTAAACCCAGCCAGCAGAGGTCACTAATGGTGGTGTCCTGTTTTCATATGTGCCCCATTTACGGTCTGTTTCTAACCAACTTTACCTACAGCTGGAGTTTAAGGGCAAGGCAGCTCTTCATACACGCCCCAAGAGAGATTTTAGATGACCTAGACACTTTGTCTCATGAAACTGAAATGTATGCAGATGGGGTTTTTTCTTATGTAAAGAGTGATCACATGACATGGGAGCTGGCCATCACATTTATCTTTATTAAAAATGAGACAAAGAGACAAGGTTTGTGCTACCACAGCAACACCAAATGGTGGCAGAGAAAAAAAATTAAATCAAATCCTACTCTTCTTAGTGTCTCTGTTCCTGTTAAGCTGTGCTATTGGGAAGGGTTTGGGTAAGGAACAAGGGTTTGGATAAGGAGCAGTATCAAAGGTTTTGCTAACAGATGGGAACACAATCAAGCCTGGTTTTTGAAAAGGAGGCAGAAACAACACCTTTCTACAAAATCAGGTAAAGTTGTCAATGTTGTCAAGTATTGTAGCCTATAACAGCTTCTGTCAAGTCTTTTGGAGGCACAAGTGCTGTGTCTCTGGTTTTGAGTTAGCCAAGAGGAAGAAAAAAAATTGAAACGTGGTCTTATGCAAAAGAAAAAGAACAGTGAATCTTTTTAAAATTTCTGCCCTCCCCAGTTAGGCATGATCAAAGTACTGCTGAGGTGTTTTAGCTCTCTGCCTCTCACTAAAACTTAGTACAAACCATTCACTTCAATTTGTGTGTGAGAAGACCCCATTACTCCAGTGAGGGCAGTGCAATGACAGCAGGGCAGGCAGACCAGGAAGCCAATTAATTTTTCCTGAAATCTGACTTGCTGTTGTTACAGAAGTGATGTTAAATTCTAGTAACTGGTTACAATTTGTGGCAGCAGTCCCTGGGGCCCTAGACCCTCTCGGTGAGCATTGCCATGCCAAATGATGAGCATCCCAGAGTGAGACAATTCAGCTGTTTTTGTGAGCAGATAAACATCTTAATTAATTCGGAATCCACTGAATGTAAATGGACCTTATGTGACAGGTTTTGTGAGATGCCTTATTTTCAGTCATCAAAGACTTGACCCTCTTCAGCATGTTCACATCCCAGTCCTGCATTTGCTTAGGTCACATTCCTCAAAGAACAGCTAGTCTTATCCTCTGCCATTGATATAGTTGGGCATCTTTTTTCTCCTGTGTTCTATTTAAATGAAACAGAAGAGGAGGTGACTCTGATCAGATGGAATCCAACACAAGCAGTGTCAGGTTAAATTTACAAACTGTTGAGAGCAGCTCTGCAGAGAAGGACTTGGGGGTACTGGTCAATGAAAAATTGACCATGACCTGGCAATGTGAACTCACAACCCAGAAAGTTAACCATATCCTGGGCTGCATCAAAAGAAGGTCGAGGGAGGTGATTCTCTCCCTTTGCTCTGCCCTGGTAAAACCCCACCTAGAATACTGCATCCAGATTTGGGGGCCTCAGCCCACAAAAAATAACCCCATGGGTCTGTTACAGCAAGTCCAAAGAAAGGCCCTGAAAATGGTCAGAGGGTGGAACATCTCTCCTGTGAACACAGGCTGAGAGACTTGGGGTTGTTCAGCCTGGAGAACAGAAGGCTCAGGGGAGACCTTACTGCAGCCTTTCAGCACATAAAGGGGGCTTACAAGAAAGATGGAGAGAAAATTTTACCAGGGTCTGTAGGGATGGTTCAAGGGACAATGGTTTTAAACAGAAAACAGGGTAGGTTTGTATTGGATGAAAGGAAGAAATTCCTAAAATGGGGATGGCAAGATGCTGGAACAGGTTGCTGAAAGAATTTGCAGATGCCCCATCATTTGTAGTGTTCAAGGCTCAGTTGCGCAGAGCCCTGAGCAACCTGGTCAAATGACAGATGTCCCTGCATTGACAGGGGGATTGGACTAGGTGATCTGTGAAAGTTGTCTCCAACGCGTGATTCTAAAACAAGTTAGCATAACCAACAGGTCTGACCTGGTCACTGTAAAGTTTCCTTGGATATTATATGCAGAAGAGTGTAAGGAAGCATAAATGAGTTCCTCAGGGGTTGATGGGGAGATGCATCTTTGTAAGTTAGATAGCAGACTAACTAGGGTGGTCAAGGACTTCAGATCATAAGTCATAGTTTAGTCATCAACAGTTTGACGCATGTAAGAAGTTGTGAGTGAGCCATAATAAATTATACAGGCTTTGAAAGTCAGGACAAGTACCATATATTTGATACAGCAGAGTAGAGCTGATCAGTAAGTGACGTATAGATGAGGTGATGTGATCAAAGGCATGGTCCTGGGAAAATGATATCTGCGGGAGTTTTCAGGATGAATATGAACAAGTCCACATGATACAGGTAGAGATGACAGCTTTGAATGCATTTCAGCTGTACAGCTGACTGTGAGAGAACAGATGCAGCTTGTGCATGGCATAACAAATACAGGACGTGGAGTGAGAAAATGCTGCCACAATAGGTCAGAAATATGGTGATAGAAGCCCAATAAATAAGATGGAAGGGACTACCTGTTTATTTTTTGATGTATCAGTACATCTTTTGTCATAGATATTTGACTTTATTAGATACAGCAAAGCTCAGCATTTGTCAGCTATTAATTGAAATTAATTATCCCAGGTTTAGAGCGTTCCGCAAAGCTTTGATGTCTCACTGCCTGGCAGTGACAGTTTCTTAATGGCTGCTGTTGTATTATGTGAAAAAGTATACAGAGAAGTATGTGAGCATTGTAGTGTCAGGTTTGCTGATTTATTCAATTTTCTTCATGTTTCGTATTGCAGAATATTGGTATTTTCAGTTCTCAGAAATGTGACACTTCTACAAGGTTTGTGACTGTCGCATCAGTAAGGAGCTTGGCACTCTGTCAGCTTGGCACAGCATTGACTCTGCAACTTACTCTTGAATGAGAGAAGGCAGGTGAACAAGGAATTTCAGATTGGTCCCTGAAAACTATGAGCACAGCCTTTTAAAATAAATGTTTGTCATATGTTTGGTTTTGAGGCACTTCTAAAGGACTTACAAGAGTAATAGAATTTAAAGTAATTTTTATTAGAGTTCTATGTTTGGAACAAAGCAGGCCTTCTGTAAAGGTCATATTTATTCCTGAAATCAGAAAACTAAATCCCCTTCTTTGGAGACAGCTCTTCCACAGGGCACGAGCTACAGTAGCAGTATAGCCCATTACTTAATTTTTGACAACCAAATGCACACAACTTTATCTCCACTAGGAAAGATAATCCTGAGAGGAAAGGGAGGGAATTTTGTCTGTATTATTCATGCCTGTTAGAAAACAAATAGAATACAGTGACACTTGTCTTCTTCCAGGCTTTTAGGTCCATATGTTGCTTCGGAGGCATGAGCAGTTGCACCAAGTGCTGTTGAGAGACTTCAGATCCCTTTGGCAAAGTACAGGAACTCCCTTCACCTCACTCTGCCTGACCATAGATGAAGCTCTATGAATAGCTGCCTCTCAAGGTCAAAAATGCTGCTTATTGAATATGAACTTCTATTTAAAATAAAAATATTTTCCATGCTATATCCCTGACTAATTGTGACCTGAAAGTCTTCAGAATATTGAGGAGCAGCTGCTGGGTCCCATAGCAGTTTTCTCTGACTCACATTAGAAAGCCAAGGTGCTGCTGCAAATGAAACACCCTGTAAGGTCCCTGGCATTTTTTTATAGGGTCACAGAAAACTATGTCCCCCATAATTGAACTGTACATATCTGTCTTCTAAATTGGCAATTTTTCCTTTATATACATAAAATGGAGAGCTTGGAGGGAAAAAAAAACCCTCACAGACAAGACTCCAAACTAACCCTTCCCCCCTAATAGTAATGAACATCTTTATTGCACATCTGCTACTACTACTACTACTGCTGTTTTAAGACATGTCTAGATTGCACAAAACTTTACAACATTGCCACCAAAACTGTTAGATTATTTGTTCTAACCCTCCTGTCTTTACCTAGTATTTTTATTGCCTTGTTTTGTTAAGTTGAGCCTTCTATTTTTCTAAATGTAAGTTCATATGAAGGATACATTAAAACTACCTATGGCAGAAAGATTAGACAACATTGTTAGCAGCTGCTTCTGTACACATTGACCTTTTCAATCAACTGAATTAGCACTGGCAAACGTGCTCCTTCCAATGCTTAGGATTCAAAGTGAAATAAATTGATATAATTGCTGGTCTATTTTTCTGCATTCTCGGTATGTGTATACTTTCAAGGGAGAGTATAGGAAAAGTGTTTGGGACCCATAATGAATGATGACAAGTAATAATGCGCATACCTGTCAAACACATAAATATGTCACGCTGGATAAAACTGAAGAAAAGATGTTGACTTCCTTTGCTATATAAAAATTTTTGGGAAAGGACAGGCTTAGAAATTAGTGCAGCTGGAAACTCCTTTGTTTGCACTCCATTTCTTTTCGTTATTTTGACTATTTGAAAGATGCTTTAAATACCATGTACAGTCCCTGAGATCTAGTTACGTCCTTCTCAGGATGCAGCATTGACACAGCATTTGGAGAATTAAATTCATGCCTGAATTTAGTGGAGAAAGAATACTATTACTTTTTTAATGTAATGTTAATTAGTTCTGCTTCTTATCTGTGGAGTCATCTAGAAGAAATCAGATTCATGAACATATACTCCATACTGCTGCTGGAATCAAGCTGGGAGACCCCTGTGTTGAGTTATTAATATTTCCCTGTAGGTAGCCAAAGTGCTATATATCTTTTCTATGTGCAGGTATTGATTACCACTAATATATGTCTATACATACACATTAATTTGTATGTATACATATGGATATTCATATACATATGTATACATATTCACATTTTGTCAGTTATATTCTGATCTTGGTCTTCATATTTAAGGTTTAGGAAAGGCAATTTTGGCATCCTCTGGTTCCCATAGATATCTCTGATCCCTCTTAGTAAGACTCAGTCTCAAACCGAGAGTAGGGATGGCCTTGGAAAATACTCATTATGAGCTCTTGAAGGTCAGATGCTTGCTGTTCATGTTATTGTTACCCGTTCTGCTCGTGTTTTATCGCATGATCTTGAAGAGACCAGTGAAATGCTGCAGCAATAACATCTCCGAGACCTCTTTGCTGGAGTAGTCTTTGAGATGTTGCCAAATGCTATGAGGTAAGATTTCTAAGAAGAAAGGCAGAGATAACAGAATATCTTGGCATAAGTCAGCTCAGAGGCTGAGCAAAAAAGAGAGAATAGGAAATCAGACTTCTGTTGTTCTGCTGTTTTCAGAACCATTGTTTCTAACTTAGTACATTTTGGCTTTGGACTATACCCTTTATCCACAAGTTACAATGGATGTTTACGATGCTCTCTTTAGGTTTCATCATATGTGAACTGTTATGTGAGCAATAATGTATTTGTTGATAATTGGATACATATCAATATTTATCCCTTGTCCCCATTTTAATCTATTCCCTTTTTTTAAATGACATTGTGATTATGATTTAGACAATGATTTGGGTTTGATGTGATGAGGTTATTGTTTTATTAGGTAGCTAACTGCTGCCTATTATTGCAAAACTGCTCTTAAAACACCTCTTCAGTAAGGTTTGAGAGTGGGGGATCCCAAATTTTACTTCTTTTCCTCATGCTATTTTTTTCCATTTTCAGCCATGGACTTTCTGAATGAGGGGTAGTTTGTTTTTCCCAATGTGTTTCCCAAGACCTGTCTAGGCATTACTGTAGTGTGTGCAACCACCTTTAAGAACACTAAGAGACATGAACTTTAAGTCTCATTTCCTCTTCATCCCTTACCAGTTTTTGCATCAGTGATGCATATAAAACACAGATAAACAGTTTAATACTGCTCTGAGTTTTGGTTGCTACTTGATTGTTCTCTGCAGAAATTCCTTCTTTTTGGGAAATTATTTATTTTAGTACTCCAGAAATCTCTTTGGTTGTCACAAAAAATATTTTTAATCCCAATTGTTGACTTTTATTTATGAATATTTGGTGTTATGCAAGGATTTTGCTGAAGCAAACCATGCAGGAAAGAGTGCATTCAGGTTTGGATTTGGGTTCCCTAGTCAGTTCTGATTCTCTTTCTTTAACATAATTGCAGTATCCACACCTGGAAAATGCCATCAAAAATGTTGCAGAAGAGCCTGATTGTTATAAGAAAAATGCTCTGAGTAATTTGAATCCAGTTGCAGAATTCAAGTGCATGTAAGACAATGGTATGCATAAGATTTTCACATTTCAGTGATGGAGTTATGAAGAACAAAATAGCATTGCCTATGGTTTCTCTCTAGCACAACTGAATGAGTATTGCCTAAAACAACTGTATCCTGAAGAGGAGCAAGTCCTTGCTTTTACATAGTGCATAATGATTACACAAGATTAGTAATTTTTGATATTATGAGTTCTGTCCACTGCTTCCCTTCTCTTTAATTTCTTTGCCTGTATTTTATGTATTTTTTTAAAGAAAACCTTGGAAGATTCTTAAAGAAATGCAGAGGTTAATACCAGGTTTTAGCAATCACTTTCAAGTGGTAAAACATTCACAAAAATGAAAAAAATTATGAAATACAAATTATAGATAATTGATGCTGGAGCATTTGTTCCTTTATTGGTTTATGAAAAGGTCTAATGAAAACACAATAAATAATAATTGAATCTTTATATTCAAGTTCAGATGGCAGTCTAGAAGAAAAGCTTTAGAATTTTTTTCTTTCTTTCTTCCTCCAAAACTTTTTGCAGATTTTGCCATAAGTACAGATCCATTTTTTTCAGCCTTTTCCCTTCAAAAGAATCAAAGTCAAAAGTCGATTGCATCCATACTGTTGCCAGCAATGGAATACTTTTTTTTCAGTATTTTAAGCATGTGCTGCTACCTCTGAATGGACAGAGACTATTGAACAGTAGTAAGATAATGCAGAGAAGTCTTCAGTCTCTCATTGTGTTGAAAAATACTAGCTTTATTCTGCCTTTAAAGATCAACAGTTTGCTGGGATGTGTTCAACTCCTTTGATGTTTAAATATAAGAAGCCATAGCTCTTTCAGACAACATTAAACAGAAGTGATATTTCTGTTCAAATTTTGATGGTTGGCAAAATTCTCTCGCTAGTGTGGGCACCAACTGAAGGGACCATGTGCACCTTCACCTGAGTCTCATACTGAAACACTGGGTCCAGAGAATATGAAGTGTATTTTTTTTTTTTATTCTATCAAAACCCTAAGGGAGTTTTTGCATTGACTCCAGTAGGATTTGAACAGGGCACATATGAGTCTGAAAAACACAGTTACTTTGCCAAGAAGTTGTTTTCCTTGATCTGTTTGACCAAGCATTGATGTTGCTCCCCCATGTGCTCTGAATGCACTTTGGAATTAATGTCTGCTTTTATTAGCAGCTTTTAAGACAGGGAACAGTGTGATGTGTTTCGTAAGCATCTTTACAGACCAGCAGCACCACAGCTGCTAGAAGAGCTTTGCAATATATATGTGTTAATTACTGCTAAAAAGTGCTTCTAATAAAGTAGGCGTGATTCTACTTAGGCGTTTCTTTAAAAAAATGCAGTCCAGCCCTGACATCTCATTGGCATGCAGTAAGAAGGCCTCTTGTTTAAGTCAGGAAAGTTTTAGCCCTTCTCCATTTTCCTCAAGGTGTTCACTTCCAGCAGAACAAGCTCTGGTCCCAGTGGTCTGGAGAGTGTATTTCATCTGCCCTTCTTGCACTCCCCAGTCTGGCTTAAGAAGGACTGAGACCTCAAAAAATCCGGGAATTGGTCACAACAAAAAGAGGATCAATGAAAATACTTTGTGCCCAAAGGCATTTTTATTTTTTAAACCAATACAGTTAGTCAAATTAAAAATTTTACTTTTTCTCAGACCTACTGGCAAATACTTAGTAATGGATGTGAATACGCAGTGACTTGATTTTTATATATTCTATCACTTGTCATTGTTGCAGTGATCTGCTTTTTGTGCTCCTTTTAAAATTTTTGTGCTGTCCTGCCAGTTGTCATCATGGCAGCTTTTGCAGAAGGGTTTTGCATAACCTTATGGTGCCTAGCTCAGGAAATGCCCTGAATCCTGAGGACTGCAAGTTGCTGCCATAGTGTATTTTAAGAGCAACAGCCATGTTATAAAGAGACATCACTGAAGCTGTCTCCAGGCAGTTGTGACGTGCTCCTTTGCCAACCTGGGAGGAAGACTTGCAAGTAGATGTGGGCACGTCTGTTCGATATCTTGCGCTGCACAGCGGAAACTGGCACCCTTTCTTTGTTTTGTTTCTTTTCTTTTTTTTTTTTTTTTTTGTTTTTTTTTTTTTTTTTTTTGATTGTGGGT
>JAWWEU010000001.1:41775237-41842090 GCA_035583155.1 Acropternis orthonyx | reverse complement strand
GCTTCCCATCTGTTTCCCAATTTTGTATTTCAGGGGTTTTAAAAAGAATGCTTTTTTTCTTTTTTTTTTTTTTTTTTTATCATTGTGCATCTGTGGTTCAGTCAGGTGTGAAAACCTTGTGTAGACCTTATTATGTTCAAAGGGAGAGTGAACTGAGAAATGTGTTGTCTGTCATCATGGCCAATGATATACAAACAGTTCGGTGGTTTTCTTTGTGTGATTTTGGAAGGAGGGGAGGAAGGGGAAGGATGGCTCACACAGCAGATGATGTGATTGATCAGCATGTTAACTAGTTTAGCAAAAATCTCATCTGTTTATATGGTTTACATCTTTCCCAACTATGAAAAAAGGATGGGAAAAAAAGAAGTACAGAAACAAAATCCAACATGAATGAATAAGTGGAGCCCAGTGCTGTTACTGATGAAATGAGCACAGTTTCAAGAATAAGATCATGTCCTAAGAGACAGTGTACATGAAGGTCCACTAATACTATCCTCCCCTAATTCTGCTTGACAAGGACAGTGGGGCTTTTTCTGTCCAGATTTCTATTTTTTGTTTGGAATGTGCTTAAGCCCCTGGATACCTTCTGCAATAATCAAGCAGGATCTAGAATAGAGGATACTGTAACAAGGGAGCCTTTTGTAATAACTAATTACAACTTAATTGTGGTTTGAGTTTTTCAATTTCTCCCTGCTTGGTTTCTTTTATTCATGTTGGTAATGAAGTGAGGAGATAGTAAAACATATTGAGATCTAGACCTGCTCTGATAATTGTGTTACTTCTTGGTAAAATATGAAGACACTTAAAAACTATTTGTGCCTTGAGCAGATTCTGTGAAGTAACAGCGCCCCGTCTGCCTCGCTTTTTCCCATAGTTTCTATGAAAGAAGTAGCTGAAATAGCTTTAATTCAGAATGAAGCAATGTTTATGGTTTCTTTAATCACTGTTTACTTTCAGTAAGAGAGCTTTTTCAAGTAATGGGAGTAAAATATATTCTTCTATCAATCAGTCTAAACATTAAGAATGCTATGTAGAAAACTTTTATAATTTAATCATAGATGTACTCATTTAGGAGAAAAAAATCACCAGAGGCATGCCTGCAGAAATGTCTTAGCTGTGTATGCAGAATCTCAAAAAAATGTCTGTGAATATATAATTCTGCATGCACAGAAATTCAGACTATCAACATTTTGACTTCTGTCACAGTATGCAGTACTCCATGGCATGCCTGATGAAAAGCTGTTGTAATCTGCCAAAAAATGACTATTATCTCTTACAAACAGAGTCAGGAGTAATTTGTGTCCAGTCTGTGTTTTCGACCTGCTGGATGTGGACTGGGGCAGAAAGTGGAGACTAAAACCCTGCAGAAGGTGTGGTGCTCACAGGTACCTAAGAAGAGAGGTGGAAGCTTTACAGTGAAGATAAGGATCACAAATATACCAGAATTGTAGTACAAATGTGATGCCCACGTGGTATTTTTGGTTCTAGCCACAATTTGGGGTAAAAGAATATGAGTAATGACAAATGTATTGATTCTCCTTATAAAGCAATCCAGTGTCCAGCCTTTCTGAATTGCAAGTTTTATCTGAATCTCAGAGTAAATTAGATTCTTTTGGTGATACTTATTCAAATACATGGCATCCTATGACTACAGTCCGTTTACCATTATATTTGTCAACACCTGCCATAACAGAGACCTGATCTTAGTGTGCTGGAAGTAACTATATATTAGCAATATTGCTGCTACTACAATGATGCTAAAAATTTATAGCTTTAATATGTCTCATATCTTTTCCAGCAGCCAAGAAAACTCCCTTCTCTTATCTGCCACTGTTGAATTTGGAGAGTAATACTACCTTTCATGTCCTTCCACTAACCTTAGATATTTATGGTAATGTCAAGTGCTTTGACAGTCTTTGCCTCCTACTCCTCTAGTTTCTGAAAGAAAATGCAGTCTTCAGGCATCTTCATAATCACCTGTGTGTTATGTTCTGGTAGAAAGCTGTTCTCTGCAAGCTTTTTTCTCTCTAATAGTTGGTGCAGCTTGTGAGTTCTTGTCTTTTTTGGGAAGAAATAAATGTCTGTTCTGTACATTCTCAACTAAGAAAATAAATCCATGATTTTTTAAATTTCTCTTTTCTTTGCTTATATTTTGTCAAGCCTGTAGTTTTCTTGACTTTTTTTTCTTTAATATTTCTTTTAGCAAAGTACTGTTGCCAATCTACTTTTTGAAACCAGCTGATCCAATTTTTTTTGTTTTAATTATTTTTTTTAATTTTTTTTTGAGCTGACTTCTTCTGTCCTTGGATTTCTTCAATAATTGTTATAGTATGCATAGATTGGTAATTCTGCATCTTGACATAACAGCAACATGTATTTGGAGAATGTGAAGAACTCAGCACATACCTAATTGATTCCTAGGCTTTTAATGACTAGTTGGCATGTCTTTCAGGACTTTCTTCTTAAAAGAAGTCTTTTTATAGCCTTGTGGAAATATTTCAGATTCAAGAAGGGGAGAAAGAAAATCCCCAAAGTCAAATACCATATACAGGACTTTGCTATAAGATTTTAGGTGAATTTTGAAATAAGGCCCTAAAACTATCTATGTCCTTATGTCAGTAACAGGGATTACATTAGTTTTAAAAAAATCACAAATGGTATAACATCTGAGTAATTTTATAAATGGTAAACTATGTATTTTAATGTCAAATTTTTCCTTCAAAATCTGTGTTTTAGCTCTGTGAAATAGTGGAAATTTTGTTCAAAAGATGTGACCAGGAAAGGGAAAAAACATAACAGGAAGTATGTTGCTTGGGTGAAGGCATTGATCATTACATTCTGGTTAAAGACTAAAAGCATTTTCCTTTGGTCTCTGGCAAAGGCAGGAAGCTCTGAGGTCTTGCTTGGGCTGGCTGAAGAGCTGCTGACTTCTTTGCCTGCTCATGGCTTAGAGGACCATATATCAGAGCAGTTCCATTTGAGTCATCTGAATAATACTGGTTTCCACTCGTTGATGATTTGCAGGTGAGACTTTCAAAGCTGCCCTTCTGATCCCAGCAAATTATAACACCACTAAAAGTGTGAAAAGTAGTGAATAAAATTCACAGATTTTGGTGAATTTAGCAATTACTGAAGATAATTTGGAAATGGCCAGAAAAATAATAAAATATTAATATTTGTTTAGAAATACCTGAAAATAAAGTTTTCCTTTGGATCAAACAACTCAGTCCATGTTGATATGACTAGGAATCTTCCCCTTCCCAACTCAAACTGTGAATAAAAAAACATCCATTATTTCTTCAGGTCTGCTTAATAGGTCAGAGCGGCACACCTTGAATTTTCCCTGATATCACTATTAGCTGATTTAGTTCAGTTTCTCATAAGTTCAGTGTATCACTGTGCTGGCCAGTTACTGCTCCTGCTCCTTCTCAGATTCTTAGACTTTTCTCTTCCCTTTTCCACCTGCTGCTCTGGTCGGATCCTCAGCTGGTGTTAATTGCTGTGATCACTGTAAGGATGCTCCTGATTTACACAAGCAGGTAGGTGGTCTGATTCCAGATTGTCCTACTGCTCTGTGAAAATGGATTTAGTAAGTGAGATTTTTTTTGTAAATGACTGATATGAGTTTATTAGCATCTCACTATGCCCTAGATGAGTGGTTTTTTTGAGGGTGTTTTAATTTTATTTCTTAGGAGAATTTTATGTTTATCCTTTCTTTATTACTTAAAGGCTGCATTGAAAGAACAAAATGTCCATTGAGATGAACTTAGTGGAGCATTTGTTTTATTCTTGACAGAATGGTTCTCTCCATCCATTAAAAAGTAGGAACAAAAAAGAAAGGCATTTTATTAAGAGTTTTATGTATGAAATAACCAAGTAAATGAATATGTGGGTAGACTTGAATGGGCAGGTGGGGGATTACCAGTCCCTTAATTAAAGTGAATGAATCAGGAAGACTCACAGCGTTTACCTTGCAGCTGTGTAACAGACAAATCCTCAGCAGGCTGGAACCTGAGGGTCTGTGGGGATTTCAGGCTTTCCTGTTGCGTTTTGGGGAATGCCACGACATTCTGCCAGTGCATGCCAGGACTCACCCCGGGCAGAGTGGGAGGGAGAGACAGAGGGAGAAAGGACCATCTTGCCAAATATTTGCTGCATGGTAGCGTTGGTAGTGTTTGATTATGTCAGTGTGGATTTGAAAAGTTCGTATGGACCTGTAATTCAGAGAGGGAGCATGGATGTGAGCCATTGCACACTCCATCCTGTCCGTACCCCATGATGCTCTTGGAGAGCACAGGGAGAGCAATGGCTCAAAAACACTGCCCCGTGTCTTGTGCAATGAAAGGGCAAGGATGGGGTTGGCAAATCTGGTGGTTTGTGAGAAGCAAGTGGGGTGAAATGTCTCAGTGTCATTTCACCAGTGCTCCTGCAGCCTCTCTGAGCTGGTGTCTGGTCCCCTCCCCTACCGCCGTGGCTGAGTCCAGCATCTCACTGGGCTTTACAGCTGCTCAGCTGCAGCTGTCACAGCTGTGAGCAGAGAGGACAAATGGCTGGTCATGGAACTCACTAGGTTTACCATGTGGGAAATTTCTTTTAGTAACAAATCAGAAGTGAAGGTATGAGAAAGATGGAGCTGTTGTGAGATGGGGGGCACCCTGAGAATGCAAAAGTTCAACTACTTTTAAATCAAGTAAATCTATACAGTGTCCAGCATATGGTAGGACAGTAATGCTACTTACAGTACTTAACACTGCTCACAACTGATTTCAGTAGCACGCAGTGCAGCTGTCATTTACCAAAGTTGTCAGTTATTTAGTTGTAGTTTATACCAGATGATATTTAAGGGCATAGATGTGGTATTTTCTTATTTACAGTCTAAACTATAGAAAGACCCAGAACATTTCACCCTAGGGAACCCAAAAATGATTGTTGCCATTATATATTATGGAGTAACCTAGAGTGCCTGCTGTAAAGCAGGACTTCTGAAGTCTCTAAATAAAGGAAGGTTTAAAATTTCATCCTTTGGTGGACTATTCTTCCATGGCTTTCATGGAAAAAACTGAGGAATAACTGAAATATGTTGGAAGTGCAAGCGGCAACAACAGTGAAAGTCTCTGGAATTCTCCCTAATAAATGTAGATAATAAAAATATAATTTTAATAACAAATTTGTCATTAATCCAGTTTTCATATCTGTTCTGCCAAGCTGAATTTTTTA
The DNA here is from genome assembly GCA_035583155.1 of Acropternis orthonyx. Classification (NCBI taxonomy): domain Eukaryota; kingdom Metazoa; phylum Chordata; class Aves; order Passeriformes; family Rhinocryptidae; genus Acropternis; species Acropternis orthonyx. The sequence continues at coordinate 41,836,873 of JAWWEU010000001.1, read as the reverse complement.
CTATTCTTTCTTGTGTCAAACACACGAATTGTAACATTTTCTCCCCCTTTGGACAGGGGTTCAACCTGACAAGAGTGAAGTGTCTCATAACAGTTATTTTCTGAGCTTTAGATGAGAAAAAGGAACATTTATTATTCCTCCTTCTTTTTCTTTTATTTTTTTTTTTCTGAAAACTGATCAAACCATAATTTTAGGAGGACTATGGTAATTATTTTTGTTTTCTCAGTGCCATACCTGGTAATATCTGGCTCAGGGTTGCTTAAGATAGCAAAAAAACCCCAACACAACAGTGTATATTCAATTGTTCTTATAAGTAGAGATGTACTGATGCTAATTTTTTTCCAAAGAGTGCCAAAGTAGCCTACTGCTTTTCAAGCATTAGTGTGGAAAACAATTTTCCCAGGAAAAGATGCAGTATGTCCCTGTCTCCCTTCAGTACCTCTGATACAGTGTGTTCACCATAGGAATTGATGTGAGAGTCTTGTGTTCATTAGACTTTCTCACCCTTTTTATGTCAGTCACATAAGCCTCTTATTGGGCTCCTCTTTGGCCAAACAGCTGCTCAGAGCTTGTTAAATGCTCAACACACAGCTGAGCCCTTTGAGTGAACAGGATCTCAGCAAGTGATGTTCACCTAGATGTGCAACATCAGTTCCAGCACGGAAGTGGGGTGAGACAGGAGTGAATTAGTCCACTTTGACTTCCCCAGCCAAAACAGATGGAGGGTGGACCTTCTCATCCACAGGTTGCAAGCCTTGGTGACCTGGCATTGATCTCCATGAACTGGGTTCTGCACATCCCCAGGTACCTACTCTGGTCATGCCTGAGGCAAGCATCAAAGTCCCAAATGGTGTCCAGTCACATGCATGTCACCTCTGTGTGTGTCTCTCCTATTTTGATATGCAATCTAGCTCAGGAAGAGTAAGGCACAGCCTGAGGTTGCTTCCTTGAATCCTCTGCCATAACATCTACAGGGAATTCTCCACACCGTTAGGCTTTCAGGAAGGTGGGGGCAACTGGCTTTGATTGGTTCACCGTTTTTGTCTGAAAGCTTTAAGGTGAGGGGTTGCTAGTGGTGTCTGCTGGTTAACCTTAAGTCATCTCATGTGTCTTCTGAAAACTAGAGGAGCAAAATATACCACTTTGTGTTCCTGCTGCCGATACCTGGAGCTGAAGCTGGCTGAATTTATCCTTTTAACTTCTCAATTCTGTTTCTGTCAAATGTTTCACTGAATCCACAGTCAAAGAACTTTGTTGTCTGGCTTTGTCTCCAGTGCATTTACATGGGGGACTCCAATTTTTCGTTTAAAAGTGAGAGTTCATTGAAGGTCCATGAAAGTGAAGGATTGTTTAATTACATCCTCATTTGCCAACAGTATGCTCAGCCCTGTTCAGAACATGAAGATACATAATGTCTTATCCCCATGGAGTTTTAACAAAGTCCTGAATATCATTGCCTCCGCACAGGTTTCAATGTGTTCTAATCTACCTCATATAGGATCTCTTGTGGCTCTAACTTAGCAAATCTAAGAGTAGAGAAACGTATTACAAAAGGTTTGCGAATATGTGCAGCAGAAGACTTTTCTCTCAGGAAGAAAACTTCCATGCACATCTCCATTTTACTATGATCTAGTTTGCTAGTAAAGGAGAAGGTAATCTACTGATTTTTTTTTTTAATTATTATTATTATTTTCAGTTTTCCTATTCTATTTAGGAAATTTCTGGATAAAGAACCAAGCGTGGTTTCCTAAGGATGTTGCTTGATTATGACTTTGGAATAGAAATCTGGAAAGATATTTAATTATTTGTCCCATCACTGGTTTGCTGATCAATATAAATAATGTCTCTGGACCTTAGTTCTTCAGTCTTTTATGTTGTAAACTGAAAATTTCAGAGGAGGCATTATCTCTCACTCATTATTTGTGGTGCACAACACAATGTTGATCAGAATCTCCAGCCACAAAACTGAGAATGATCATGTTAGGGTCACACAGACAGGGAACAAGACCAATGAGACAGCCACTGTTAAACAGGTAATTGTAATGCAGTAGTCTTCTTACCTCAGAATTACCTTGACACTGTTTTTTTTGCATTTTTTAAATTTACATGGTATTACACATTATGTTGCACCTTCAGTGTTGGGTACCACAATGAAGAAACAGAGAATTAGGTTTTGGACTAGATGGCTCAACTCAGGCAGTATCACTAAATTACTTATTTCTACAATCAGAAATAAAAGTGACACGATTCTCTTTACTTGGCATCCTTATCCTCACTGCAGAGCTGCAATTAGCCAGTCATACACGAGGCTGTTCAAGCTGAGTGCAGGTGGGATGGCTGCAGCAGGGGCTGTGTGGGGCAGCTGTATAGCCAGAATGGCAACTCAGCTCAACAACTTCTAAGGCTCTTCTTTTTTTATATCAAAACACCCACACACAGCTTAGAAGGAATGTTTCCAATCACTTCCTCTTGGTAACCAGCCAAACAGCTGTTTTTCCAAAAAGGACTTGGTGTGCAAATCAAAGTTTTGGAGCCAACTCCATTTCCAATTTTGGTTTTTGCTTATAGTGATCAGGATGTGTCTGTGCTGGTGTGAGAGATTGTTGATGCCTGTGGTACAGCAGCTCCTGAGCTTGTGGGCTGTGCTGATGTACAACAGCATCATCTTCCCAGCCACTGTTCCCTATATATTGGCAGTGCATCTCTCCTGCTCTTTCACCACATGTCATTTCATTCTTTGGTGAAGAACTAAAGAGGTCTCTAGCTGATCCTTTGGTGCGAGATCTTGACAATAAAAGAAGGCCACTGCCAAGAATTTTATGAATGTGCCTGGAAATTTTGTTTAATTGCAGTATCTGTTCACATGACAGCTCTGCAGCATTCTGATGCCAGACCTCCAGAGAAAATCCTAAGCACTTACAGGAAAGATCCCCCACACTTAAAGTTCTCAGTACTCTCAGTATGTATGACTTAAACCACTTTCCAGACTGGGGAAATTTTGTTTCGTAATATGGGTTTTATCTAAAGGATGTAAAGCCGTCCCTAGGGCCCTATTCACATTCTGCCTTCATGCTGGGAAAAGACCTCAGTGTCTACTGCCTTCTTTGCCCTGGTGCTGTGGCTTTCAGCAGAAGAAAACGGAGGGACATTGGCAGAAAAGGGAACCATGGTGTGCTCTGCTCTAGTGTAAACTGTCAGAGACCCATGACAATATGCCTTGGAGTAGAAAGTAGAAAAGCTGCTGGGTCTTTCATTTTTTTTGCAAAATCTCGAATTCTGGTCCCTGCGCCAAGAATTTCTTCTGCATTTTACCTTTCTCCATTTCTTGGAAAATGGCAAGCCATCTTTGAAGCAGCATCCAGAACCCATCCTTCCCTTGAGAGGAGACAGAAGCGGTCTGAATTCTCTCAACAAATAGAAGAATAAAAACACAGACCCTTGTTTCCTTGGAAGAGATTTAGTTGTGTCCTGGTTTTGACTGGGATATAGTTCATTGTTTAGCTGTGAGGCTGCTACAGAAAAAAGGAACAGATTACCAACAATCATATTTTAATATAGTGAGATCTGACTTTTTTTTTTTTAAAGATTCAAGGTTAAGGCAGTAGGTATTTAATGCACCTGCCATAAATGGACTGATATATCCCCACAAGCTTTTACCTTTGTGCAATCAGTTGATATATGGACTCTAAGAGAGAAAAAACATGCTCATGGCAAACTCAGTCCAAGGAAACGATGTCAGCTAGAATACTATTGCCAGACTTTCCATTATGAGAAGGGACTTTTCACTCCCTTCCAGAGATTTCGGATCTTCAGTGCTGACATAGAGGGTAAGGAAACTCACATCACAAGAGAAAATTGCCTTGATTTGTCTTTTGAAACAGATTCTACTTTTACTGGCTAATGTTCTAACATATGACCTCCACTTTGTAATTGCCTGCCTATCTGCTACAACATGTTTAACATAAGAAGCCTTTCCCCTTTTTGACTGGATTTTCTCTTTCATTAACATTTTTCTTTTTTTAAGGAATTTCTGTGTCTTATTGAGACTTAGGAGTGCTTGACTGAAACAGTTTCTGAAACAATATCTTAAATTCTCTTTTAAGACTTGAGCTGTGCCAGACTTTGGAGGCAATATGCCCTTGTTTGGTCTTTAAAATCTGAAAAATAATGAAGGAAAAATGGAAAAGGAATATATTTTCATTCCACCAGAATTTGAAGGAAGCTTCCCACAAAGGTCTACTTTCTTGAAGTCACTGCCTAAACAGGAAAATTTGGGGTGCCTATGTCTATTTTACTGCAAAACAGTGTGAGCTGAGGTCCAGTGTTGATATTTGTGCTTAATAGCAGTTGTGTCTCTAATTGGCATCATTTTGTCCAAGGCACTGGTGGTGGTTTGACCTTGGCTGGACTCCAGGAGCCCATCAAGCCACTCTATCACTCCTTTTTCCAGCCAGACAGTGGAGAGAGAATAAGATGTAAAACAACTCTTAGGTTGAGATAAGGCAGTTTACTAAAGCAAAAGCAAAAGTATGCATGCACACAAGTGAAGAGGAAAATAACAAGGTCTATTCTCTTATTTCCCATGAAAAAGTGATGTCAAGACACTTCCTGGGAAGAAGGGCTTCAGTACATGTAGTGGTTGCTCGGAAGGCAAATGTAAATAATGAATGCCCCCCTTCTTCCACCTCTCTTTAACTTTTGTATCTGAGCTATTCCATCATATGGTATGGAATATCCCTTTGATTAAATTGTGTTAGCTGACCTACTTGTGTTCCCTCCCAGGATCTTACTCTTGATGTGGTGGTGTGGTGGAAAGGAATGTTGAGAGACAGTGCTGATGTTATGCCAGCACTGCTCAGCAGTGGCCAAAACACTGGTGTGTTGTCAACACCTTTCTAGCTACACAATGCAAAGCACAGCACTGTGAGGGCTGCTGTGGGGAAATGAACTCCATCTCAGCCAGACCCAATATAGCACTACACAAGTTTTATGTACCAGCCTTCTTACAAAGGTGTTGGCGCTCACTGCAAATGTCTGCTTTAGTTATCATGTTACCTTTAAGCTCTTTGCAGCACCAGGGGAGTAATTTCCCTCTGTATTCTTTTCTCACAGTTTCTAAGGGTTTTTGTTTTTATGTTCATGATCATGGGGATATTTCTATTAGTCTTACTGCATATCATTAGAGCTACACATTCTTGATATATACATTTTCTTCTTTCATACTTAATTATGGAATCCCAAGAGAAAAATACATTCAATTTTCTGTTGGTTTAAGAGTCCAACAGAGAGAAGCATTGCAACAATACCACCCATCATGAAAGAAGGAGCGGTTAACAAAGTGTTATATATGTTGGCCTAACATATGTTACTTTTCTATAGACACTTTTGCTTTAATATAAGACATTCAGCATGTTCTTTTGTGTAGAAGAAAATCTCTATCAAGAAGTCAAATAAAAGCAAGTAATACAAGTCACTGCTAAAAGCAAACACCACTGAGTTCGATATTCTTGTAAACATAATTAAGGAATTGTTTTCTCAGTGGAAGTCTGAGCAAGGCAACTACCAAAGTAGACAAGGGAGAGTCACAGCCTTCACCCACCAAAATGCAGTCCAGCCTGCTCTTCATTTCAGGACTGTTTCTTTAGTACTGCATGCAAAATGCAGTTATGATGGTGTCCATTACACAGTAAGAATAATATTATTAAATGCAAATAAGATGATGCTTACTATAGTGAGAAGAATACAGAGAGGTTGTCTCTATGAATTAGATGTCTAGACTTCCTTATCAACTGCTTACTTAATATTTTCCTAAATGATCTTTGCTGAGGCCTTTTTCAACCACAGATTGACCGTGTAACACCAAGACTAGCAGGGTTGCTCTGCACAGAACCACAGGCAGACTACTAATCATTCTGTTATCAAATGAATGATGGTTGTGAATGAAATTTCAGATAACTGGGGTGTTTCCATTCTCTGATACCTTCTGTACTGATGTTCTGCACTGGCTAATTTTGTATCTTTCAACTACAGGTCAATTCTTTGTTTCTTTGATATATCCTCTATAGATATATTCTTCTAGCAAAGATCTCCACACAGCTCAGGCCCTTGGAGGCAGCTGATAGCATGTGACATCTGAATTTGACTGAACATGCACAAAGCATCTTTTGGTACTGCTTCAGTGACAGAACATATCATGCTTTGCATTTGAACTATGATGTTGCCTGGAGTATCTTTCATGCTCCCGATAAAAAGAAAGGGCTCACTAATTAGAGAAGGGGCAGGTACCTCTAGCTGCTTCTTTGAAGTTCAGTGGCAAACCAACCAAATTTAGAGTCTGTCATCAACTCCAGTTGGATTTGGGTCCAATTTTAATTGCTTATTTGTTGGGTGACAAGTAACATACTGGGTGATGTTAAAGTGCTGTTCTCTTTTTCTTAGTCTTGATCCAGCAAAATCCTTAAGTATGAGCTTAAGTAAAAGTTTGTATGTCCTTGAAATAAATAGGATTATTGAAGTTGTATAAAGCTAAAATCAACTTGAAGTAATCCTTTGGACTGGACCCACTCCCCTAATACACTCTTAAGTGTGCATCCCTATACAAGATTGACTGTTTCTCAGCTTAGTGCCTCAATAAGAGACAACTTACAGTTTTTATCCTGGATGGGACTGTGCTATTTCTGTTTCATTACTGACCATCCCAATCCTTTCCCTCCCTTGGTCTGCACTCTTGGAGAAGTGCTAGTGGATTGTGATGGAACAGAGCTGACCTATGTGTGGTGTGTTGGACCTCTGTGCTTAGAAGGACTGAGATGTTCAAGATGGGTACTGCTGTATAGTACTGTATTCTTCACTAACTAGGATTAATTTTATTGTTTATATCCACTTAAGCAACCAAACCAAACAAAAAAGGCAAACCCACACATTTCTAACAAGGAAAATGACCTTACCATTTTATGTCTTCCCAACAAGCTGGGACAAACCATGGAATACACTATTTTGACCATGAACTCTGTGATCTTTTCATCTGATTTGCACAGAACCTTATGGATAACAAACAAAAGTTTCTCCTTATTGAAGGAGGGTGGGGGAATAAAAAAAAAAAAAAAAAACCCAATGACTCTCTGAACAGGCTGCCATAAATACAGCTTGCTTGGCATGTCTGTCCCCAAGATGAACTGATTTGTGACCTGAATTCAAAAATGTTTTACTGTTCTTTGCTTCTCGGTGGATTCAGCTATTTAGATCAGGCTAATTTTCAACTGAAGGAACTGAAGAGCTATTATTCTCCCTGAAGGTTATCTCATTTGTTTAAAAACTGGTGGCAAACCACTGACTGCTGTATTTGTTTCAAAGATAGCAGCCATGGGGGACGAGAGTTATATCTGGAAAACTCCCACATGTAAACTCCCAAGGTCCTTTCCTGAAATAACAAATAGTTTCACAAGTAGTAAAATGGACTTTACCATGGTTCCCAGCAGCTTTCTCCTCAGCTGTTGCAGAGGATGAGCTCATCAGGTTATACTCTGTGGAATTTAAGAGGGTATATTTCTTGTCATAAAACAAGTCAGAGTATGGTATATTTTCAGCCTTTACCACTGTATCAAAGTTGGTCGGCCAACCACTTCAACAAGGGGAGGAAAGACAGTACCAAACTTATATACGAGGCAACGCTTTAGGAAGTGAGGCTGAAATTCCAGAAACCTAAGAAAAGTGGAAATAAGTATTCCATATTGTTGGTTAGGTCCTTAGACAAGGTCATTCTCTGAATTCTTCTTCTTTCTAAAGGAATTGACACTTACAGACTCTCCTTGCTAAATATATTGTAGAACAGATATCAGATTAGCTGTTAGCAAGTAGAAGTTGCCCTTTTTAAAATTATTATTATTATTATTGTTTTAGTGAAGGAATTTATTGTCTGTTCAATGATAATGTTACAAGCAAACTTCTTTCTGTTGTAGACATGTCATAACTAGGAGTAGCTTTAAGAGGAATATGTCTATACATTGCTAAGTCTTGCAAGGAAATGCAGGCACCCAGAGAAATTTTTGTTTCTGAATCTTGCTCATGTAGCATGGCCTAGCTGGGAATGGGAAATATTGGATGTGCTGGGCACCCTTGGTGGGGGCAGTGTTGAGACAAGCACAGTTTTCTCAATATTGAAGTGTACTTCCCAGTTCCCAGTATGACACCCAGCTGCTGTCCAGGGGGAGGAAGCCAAGCACTTTGGAAAATGCAGCTGCCTTAAGCGCTTAAATGGGATCTCCTCTGACTTGGACAGCTGGACTATCATGTATGCCATTATGTTTAAAATTAGTGGTTGGGAAAAAATTAAGAGGGAAAAAAAAGAGAGATTAGTTCAGATAAATAAAATATAGAGCAAGCTGTTTTCCAGTCAATTCCGACTCTCTGCAGGGAATTGCCTCACTGAAAAGGATGTCTTCCAGATTCCTTCATTCTCATCTTCCTTATGAGATAGTTTTCCTCCCCCAGTACAAGGATATCTTTGTGGATCCTGCCATCGAGAATATCCTCCTTCTGTGTATGGCCCAAATGGCCTATTTGCCTTATGACTTAACACCTGCTTTTATTCATTGTGAAATGATTTTATATGCTTTTTAGTAAATGTGACAGGCAGTTTATTGTGCACTGTCGTCTTTTATTTACTCCCATAAAGCATTGTGGAATATAGCTAGTATGTGACATTCAGGACGCTGTAGTACTGCAACATGGGACAGTTCAGTGCCTTGAAAGATACAGTCTTTTCCTTTGCTTGTATCTTTTCTTAAGTGTTTTTTTTATCCTGACTTTCCCCATGCCTAGTGTGTGATTCCCATTAGTTTCCCCAGTGTATCTGATGAGGACAATACTTGTCTGTTTGGAAAGGTCTTATTTTAATCTCATATCCTTATTGATACAAGAAGTACAGGAGTTGCTCGCATCTCCTCAAGCTGTTTCCCAGATGCTTGATGATTCATGAGCAGCCAACCTCGTGAGAGCGACTGTATTCCTATGTCTTCTAAGCCAGTTGACTCTGTGAAATCCTGCTGAAAATCCCCTTAGAAAATTCTAGCTTGTTTGGTTCCAGTGCTGGCCACATGACTTTAGGTCATAATTTAGTGCATGGTGAGGGAGGTGGGAGAGCATCAAGCTGTTTCAGAGCTCCTGAAGAGCCTGCTTCAGTGTCTTGTGAAGGCTCTGAGTAGCTTTAGATGTGGTCTTTAGAAACAGTACTTATGGCCTTTCTCATCAAACATTCTTTCTTTCTTTGTGGAAAAGGCATATCCTCAGAGTGCAATATTTGGACATCTCTTACTTTACTACAGTGAGAATTTTCTTCCCATGTTTCTTCAGCCTTTCCTCTGTAATGACCTTATATAATTCCTGCATTTGACATGATAGAAATAATAAGTCACTGTGCTTTGATTTTTAAGCTTTACAACATGAGTAGCTCTGTTCAACTGTTCAACTCAGATACTGCAGAGCTGCACCAGCCATGACATTTCAGCTCTGGTCCTGGTCAGCTCTGATTGACTTGCTGGCAGATTGCTGTGGTCTGTGGGATTCAGAGATGAATTAAATTACAAACCATGACACGACCCTATCTTCTTGGTGTAGAAGAGCGCAGGTAGTGTGTGCATTCTCAGCCAGTGTGCTGAGTTAAGTGCACAGATGCTTTGCTGGGCAGTGTGTGTATGGGTGCATTTAAGAGATAATATCCCCAGAACTCTAATCTCAGCAGCTGATGACACCAGGGTAAAGCCTGTGCTAGGACTGTTTGGGAAAAGGAAACCTTTCCCTCAGAAGCATGAATCACATTGAACCATACAGTGAAATGCATGATGATAAAGGGAAAATGACAAGAGTTTGCTGTCCAAGAAAAAGAGTTCTCGAGCATAGGATTTCTGCCATCTTTTACTGCAGTAACTTTTGTTCTGACTAGGGACTGGTTGTTTCACTAAGAAGTGCAGAATTTGTTATCATCAAAACTGTTTTATTTTTATCCCTTTTCTTGGATACTTTGGATGTAGCCCTGTGAAATATCTTGTCCTCTCAGTGGACTGGATGTTTTTAGAATCCAAAGGTCCTCAGCATTTTAGTAGGAACTCAGTAGTGTTGGCTGGACATTTTGTTTCATTCCAAATTAGGGGGGCGGGGGGGGAACCCACAGATGTCTTTTTCCCCCCCTTTTTTTTTTTTTTTAATAAAATACAATGAAAAACAGACTCCAGCATAGATGTCCCTGATGAAAACTGCAACAAAATTAATAGGTGGGTGGTCTTTATTTTCACTGAACTGTCCCTTTTCCACTGCAAATTGTTTGGTCAAAATAGAACAAAGCAAAACTGGCTAGTTCTGCTCTTTGTGAGCTAGGGCTCAGTATTAGCATGGAAAGGGTGGCTCAGAGTGTGAAAGCATCTTAGAAAGATATCACAATTAGGTCTTTGAAGATAGTTTTACAGGAACACAGACTTTTATATTTTAAGTTTCATGTTGTTTGGAAGCTAGAATTATTGCCCTGTCAGAAGAGTACAATGAACTGTTGACACACAACCATGCTTTGCTTACAGCTACATGCAGGGAGGTATATACAGGTAGGAACCACTGAAAAGCAATGGTGAAAAATAAGTATACTTACTGTGAAGTTTGTACCATTTCTCTGGGTTCTTGTTTTGAATGAACGTTTTATGAAACAAATATATTTATTTTATATAAGGGCTTAGAATACTTCAGTCCAATGTTAGATTTTATTTTAAGAGTGAAAACTTAGATTACTGTGTGTGACAGTTGCTGTGGCTGGTTGCTTACTTTGGTTTTGTATTTCCAACATTCACAGAGTGACTTTGTGGGAGATAATTTTCCCCCCATTTGCTCTTCCTCAATAGCCAAATTCAGGAGAAGGCACCGGTTTTCTATTTCTGTTCCTTGTAGTGGAACTGGAGGTTGACCTGGCATTCAGCAGAGGACTGGAGTGCTGTTCAGTTTGAGATAAAGACACCAGAATTTACATGAAACAAGTGTCCAAGTTCATGTAGTAGGTAGAAAGCAGGTCAATGCTGTTGGTGACTGACCCGGCTAGGTGTAGCTCCTGCTGTTTGTGTTCATAAGTGGCTCATCTTACCCACATGAGGTGGCTCTGCAAGACACCTTGGCTTTCATTGGACCTTTGCTGTAGACTGGTGGATGTGCTGCTGGACCTCCTTATCCTCATGGAGGCCAGGTAGGAAACTGTTCTGTGTCTTAAAGGGTATTAAGCATCTCTCTGTGAGTGACTGAACTGGGTCCTAGATTCCCACACATCACATGGAAAAGGAATACAGGTAGCTGTTCCACAGGCGGAGGCTCGGAGCTGAGTGTCTTGGCTCCCTGGAGAAGTGGTCACAGCACAAAGCCTGACAGAGTTCAATAAGCATTTGGAAAGTATTCTCAGGCACACAGTGTAACTCTTGGGATTAGTCCTGTGCAGGACTAAGGATTGGAGTCGATGGTCCTTGTGGGTCTCTTGCAACTCAGCATAATCTGTGATTTCTGTGACTGGAAACTAAAACCTGCTGTGATCTGCATGTTGCCTTGGAGTCTGCTGATCCTTGAAATTTCCCCACACTGAAGTTGTCAATACACAGAAGAGTGGTTGTTTGCAGCTCTTTGATGCTGGGAGCCAAATTCCAATATCAGAAACCATTGCACAATGCAAGTGCATGGGGCAACTAAGAAGACATTTTGAATTCTGGAGAGCTGGGTCTTGCCACAGTTCCTGTTATCCTTGGAGCCAGGGATTTACAGCAGCAGACACTTTACCTCAGTATAAGTAAACTTTAGGAACAATTGAGTATTTGCTCAAGCAGAAGTTGTGGAATTTTAATTAAGTAAAAACCTGGCTATTTGTCTTGAAGTTACTCAGTAAGATGGTTGTTGGGACAGAACCTGATCTCAGTTACATCGGTATAAGCGCGGAGTAGCTGCTTGTGTTAATCATCCATTGGCAGCAAGTGATTCACACTGTAAAAGTAAAATAAAAACATGACCTAACACATGTTTCTGTGAGGAATTACTTAAGCACAGTAAACAAACTTAAATTCACTCATATGCACTTTCCTGCAGCCCTTTATTACTGTTTTGTTCAGAGGGCATTGCTCCCCAGAGCACCAAATTTGGGAAGCAGTATTGTTTACCTTTTTCACTCCAGTCTGTCTTACTTCATTGTTCTCAAGCTTGCAGCTTTTATTAAAGTTTAATTCCATTTTAAAATCAAAGTGGTGAGAATGAAATTATATAATCGATATAAATGTAAAAGTAATGATATATTTCTTGTAAAATAAAGGGTCTGTATACTTGAATTCTGTTGTTCTTACTGTTTATAGGGGATTAAATTAAGAGAAAATACAGTGTATTTCCTATCTAATAAAACTGCTCCTAGACCCAACTTTTTAGAGACTTTAAATGCAAATAACTTGTGCTGTGTTATAAACTGTTGTGTTTTTTGCCTTCCTGTAACTGGAACAACATACTAATTTCTACAAGTTGTGACTACTAACAGAGAGCAATCACCTCACAGACTTGTACCGAAAAGAAGAGACCATCAGTGTGGCAGGGAATGGCTGCATCCACAGTCCTCGCTTCCCCAGCAGCTACCCCAGGAACCTCCTGCTGACGTGGCGGCTCCACTCCCCAGAGAGCACCAGGATCCAGCTGGCTTTTGATAATCAGTTTGGACTGGAGGAACCTGAAAATGATATCTGCAGGTGAGTGGCAAGTGAAAGTTTGCAAAGGGCTTCTTAATACCACCTTCAAATTCACTGGCATGAGACTGCAAACCAAAACCTGGGTGTCTTTGGCCAGGTCCAGGATATCTTTGCATGGAGGACAGACCTCCAAGGGTTCCTTCCGACTTCAGTTGGTCTTTGACTTTATAAATAAAGTGATCTTCCTTGGGCCTGAAGCAGTTTTCACAGGTTTTAGTCATTCTATAGTATTTTAAGCACAAGGTACTTGTATGCTCAAATCTAGCTACCTAACAATACAGATACTACTTTAATAGGATTTTGTCATCTATCACCTCTGTCATGTTTCAGCCAGGCAAAACCCATTTTTATCAGTAGGTGGAAGGCTCTGGGAGGTTTGAGTGAGTAGGTAAGTGTTTATATTGGGGTGTGAGGGACAGATAAAAATGCATTGAAAAATATAATTATGTTATTCAAATTGGTTGCTTATCTTTATTGTTACTCTTCACTGGTACAGTTTTGATTAAAACCTTTCAATACAGTCCACAAACATCAGTGTACTGATGCATACTGATGTATCTGTATATCTATTAAAGTATACCCTAATATATCCCAGTTGCTTTAGTTCCCCTTTTAAGCAAAAGTGACCTTAAGCTCATTTGATCTGGCTGATTAACCTAGGTGGATAAACTGCTTTGCATTAGTAGAGTACAGAGGTGAATCATGCCAATATTCACTAAAACAGTATAAATGCACAGAGGTTTTGTTTATATTTATTTTATTTGGCTATCTGTTCTGTGGGAGAGAGCAGGCTCAGGATTCCTGTGTGCTCCGAAAGGCAGATTGCTGTGATGCTACTTACATAAAATTCTCAAATCTCAGTTTCCAACTCTGCCTGATCATGTTGTTACTTACACCTTAGCTATGCAGAGAACTGGGTTGTTAGAGTTTCTGCACACCCAGCCTCTTCTTATCTTATCTCCTTTGTCAATTAATTTGTGTTCATAGGTTTGGCAGCTCTGCAGGGATTTTACAGAGTGGATTTTTTTTTCCTTTTTTTCTTTTCTTTGTTAAATTTTCTGCATTACCAATAAAGAGGACCATTCCTGCAGGTTTGTTTTCCAGTTAGTAATAAAAGAACACAGCCTAAAACTGGCTCTCCTTCCCTGCTCCTTGGCAGGTCTGTTCTGCTCTGGTGCTGTTGGTCCAAGATCAGCAGCAGAGTCAGAAACAACAGTTACCTCCCAGTACCCCAAATGCTTTCCCATATTCAGAGCGTAATGCACACAGAAGCAGCCTGTTAATATTTTCTAGTGGATAAACAGTGGCTGACCTTAAAGCATTGCAACTTTGAAACAGAGGCTAATTTACTGTGGAAAGAAAAAGATGAAGTATTCTCTGTCAAAAGCCATTAAAGGTGGTAGCACAGTGAGGGAAAGTCAAGCTGTTACTGGCATTATGGGTTTGAAGACTCTCTTGGAAGACAGTCTGCCTGCTTTTTCCAGAGCAACTAATTTAGGATGCAGAGAGAAGCAAAAACCTTCCATCATCCATAGTGTCTATATAAGCTGGAGAAATATCACATCCTTTTCTGCTATAAAGCTTTGCCTAGTTTCTGGGAGACCTTTATTTGGGTAATATTACTTCCAGAGTGAGGAATTTCTTGGACAAACAGCTTGTGATGTCTTTAAGCCTGTCAAGAACTCTGTGCAGTTAAATTTTTTGCTAATGCTCAATATATTTTTCAAAACCAAATCCTTTCTGCAGCTTCAGTCCCTGACAATCCCTGCAGTGCTGCTTTGGAGAGACATCCAGGCATGTTTTAATTGAAATGAATGCTGAGATCTGAGCATATGCTTGCAGGCTGTGCATACTGGACAAGTAATTCAGGACCTCTGCACATTACCTTGCTTTTGTATTTGCTTTTGACCTTATGTTTTTTTTTTCCAGAAACTTCCTAGTGTTTTCTTTCAATTTTTCATTAATGCCAATTACTGTAATTTGTATATTATTAAGACTGAACTGATTGAAATTCAGGCTGCAGAATGAAAAGCTGTATTTTAGCAGAACTATATTTCTTTAGAGCTTCTGAAGAAGGAGGGGAAATATTTAAGGTTTTACAGACTTTTCTAGATGTGGTGTTAGCATTTCCACAGGCACTTCATAAGAGATGATTTTAAAAAGCAATTAAATTACCCTGCCTCTGAGACTCTGGATGCACAGAAACAACTGAGAATACACCTACTTCCATGATCATTGCAGCAAAGCCTCTGCTGTTGAAAGCAGAAATAATCCTTAGAAGTCCGTGATTTTCCCTGGTTTTGCTCTAAAAGTGGGGAGGCCAGTCAGGACAGCTTTCACCAAAAAAGTTATGTCGTGCTGAAATCTGCAACCCCTTCTGTTACAATGGGCTTTCACAGCTGTCTACCTGCCTGGGGCGCGGTGGTGGATACTTAAGTGGGCAACGTGTAGCTCTGCCGGTGCCACGTCCATCATCACGAGGGAGTGGGAGCTGAGGATGGTGGAGAGAGATTGAGACAAATTCTGATTGATTCAGTTCTGCCTGAATTTTGGTATATTACAAAAAAAGAATATTTCAGCAGAGTTTGGGCAGATTGAAGTGATTTGATCATGGTGAATCTGTTATTTTCTGTTCTGTGCAATTTGGTGAATATAAAAGCAGCAGTGCTGATATTCTCAAACCACATAGCACTTGTGGGGTTTTTTCTCATGGATTCTCAGCAGAAAAAGAAAAGCAGGTCTGTTATTTACAGAGCTATTCAGCTCCCACAAGTGGGCAGGGAGGAGGGTGCTTGGCTCCCAGACCCAGGGGTGGGGACCAGAGCATTGCTAGCAAGAATCAGTTAACAGTCTTAAACTCCCTCTTTGCAGGGAGCAAACACTTTAATAATAGAGAGCTTTCCAGGTAAAGACCTCCAAAGTTTTAAGGCCCAACTGTACCGTGAGGATGGCACTCAACCTGCCCCTCGTCATCACCTCTCCCTTGCCTGCTGCAATGTGTGGGGCCTATTTCTGGTTTCACTGATACTGAAAGACTTTTTTTGTCATAGGTGTAGTAGGATCAGAACTTTATTCTCTGCCTTCTTTATTCTCCAGCTCCATAAATGAACTCAATAAATGACCAAAGCAATGAATACGCAGGCTGGGGCAGTGAGTGCTGCCACCGTGTCCCCTCATCCATGAGGCTTAGTGTCTGCTGCTCCTGGCAGAGCCCTCTTTGAGTTCATGGTGCCACTCCTGTGGCACCAGTGCCTGGCCAAGTTGCACAGGACAAGACATGCTGTTGCATTTTCCCTGGTGAAGGCATCCATGTGAACAGCAGAGTACCCACCACAGCATGCAGAGGGCCAGCATGCTTTTCTGCTTGAATGCTTCACGTAAGTCTTTCCAAACCATCTACAGAAGCACTGTGCCATCTACAAGGAAGGTCCTGAAAAGCATGTTCATCACCATGCACTGCCCTGTATCCCTCCAGTATCTTCCTTTGCTCCTGACACAGTGGCTGCCCAGCTCCAGCCCTCTGACACAGCAGTTGGGATTCTGTGGCTGCTGCTGTAGGGAGTTGGGTGACCACCAGAAAGTGCACAACTGCTTGCAGCTGCTCAGCTTCAGCAGCCTGCCTTAAATAATATTTTATCAGGTTTCTAAATTATTTACCTACCACATGAAGCACAATGTGTACACTTACTCTGTACTAAGCACATGCAAGTGCCTCTCATTGCTATTTTAACATGTTAGGAAATACTGTCTGTCATGTTCCAGAAGCCCAGAAATCACTCATATGAGTACTCAGGCAGTAGCTTTCATTGTAGTGCCTTTTCTGTAATATTTAGTCTGATGTTTTGGAGTGGAAAACCAGGAACAATTGTCTCTGTGTCTCCATCTGTGTGCCTTCCTATTAATTTGCAGCCACCCTCTGTAACCAGAGTTAGCAAAAACTAATTCTTCATACTGTTTTTCAGGTATGACTTTGTGGAAGTAGAAGATGTATCAGAGACCAGCACAGTTATACGAGGACGGTGGTGTGGACACAAGGAAGTACCTCCAAGAATAACATCAAGAACAAATCACATAAAGATAACCTTTAAATCCGATGACTACTTTGTAGCTAAACCTGGATTCAAGATATGTTACTCCCTTGTGGTAAGTCACCTAGGCATGACAGGGGTGAGAGACAGATTGCAGTGTGAAAGAGAATCAGTGCTTGAAGACTGGATAGTGTGGATAACTGCATGGGATCAAAACACTAAATGACTGAAAGTATTTTCATTCCAGCAGCTACATTAATACAGATCAAAGTATTTTTGACATCCTGTCATTAAATATAAAATAAAGTCAAGTTCAGTTCAAGATGTACTCTATTAAAGCACTAACATGTTCTACACTGAGGCTGCACTGCCAGTGCCTTGAGAGATGCTGCAGAAATAGCAAAGAAATGGCTGCTCTATGAACTCCTTTTTCATGTTCATTTGAGGTCAAATAGAAATACATTAAGGGGTTATGGCTGTGATTCTCAGTTAGATGAAGAGTAGTTTATTCTGCATGCAATAAAATTCTACATGCAAAACAATGCGTAAAGGCTCAGGCTGTATTTTTAGCCAGATATAAACATACCTCTTTGTATATGTAGAAGCATTAGCAGTGTATCATGTACTGTTTCAATGAGATGAAAACCTCCTCCTTCTTTTTTTTTTTTCTTTATTGTTGTTTTGTTTTTAGGGAGCAGGAATGCTCATTACTCTAAGTAGATTTTGATACAAATATGTATTCCTTTGTATTGTCCTGATTAATATTATAATGCTTTTGGTGCAGTGTAGCTCGAAAGAGGCAGATTTTGCAAACACTCAGGAAATGGTAAGCATTAATTTATTATACTATCATCATATTTTCATGTCCATCACACTTCTTATTCCCTTTTTTTTCAGTCCTCTGTCATTTAACAAGAATAAGAAAGCCTGGAATAGCAATAATGTTAATGCTGTAACAGAGGAGATCCATTGTTTGAGTCATTTAACTTCAACCTCTTGGCTTTGCATGCATATATGCCTAAGAATGATAAAAGACTCCATAAACAGCACATTCTCAAGACAGTAAAACTATGAAGATTGTGCTCCCTTCCATTTGAATTGTTAGGCTTCTAGTGGAGTAAGGCATTACACTTTAAGTAAATCCTTACCTCTAATTTACTCTAATTCAAAGGTAATCTACTAAAACTCAAGTTCAGACAGAACAGTCTATGAAAGACCGCTGGGCATAAAAATGAGACAGTGAAGCAGCAGCCTCTCCATCCTGCTTGCATTTCAGCGCAGCCACAGAAACTCTGATGCTTTTAGCCAGTTTAATTCCAAACCATGTACAGATAATCTGATAGTATTAGCTTTTCCAAAAATGAATTGTTACTACTCATAAGACACGGGACTCTCTGCACTAGAAAGCTCAGAAAAGGCTACTGTATTTATCTAATTTCAAAAGTATGAGTAAACAGAGAATTTTGCAATCTAGCAAAGCTATTTACAAGAATAATCTCCAAGTACACTCTGAATGAAATACTATTTTATTGCTGAGAATAGCACTGTGCAGGTGATTAGTGGTATTTGCAAGATGGGAAATGGTATGTACTTAGCTGGTCTTCAGAATCCAAACTGTCCAACCTAAAACTGCAGAATTAATATTCAGCAGAGTCAGCCCTTATTCAGTAGTCCCCACAGTCACTTAGAGCTCAGTTCATAGATGTGCTGAGCACTGCTGACCCCTGAAGGTTGAACTCATTGTGTGTTTCTAATCGGTAAACCAGGGAGCATTAATGAAGCATGCAAAAACATATGGTATTTTGTATGAGATGAAATGAAGGACCTTTACATTGCTTTTTTTCCTTTCCTTTATAACTTTCTCCAAGACAGAGCTACTTCTGGAGGATTTCTTGGAAAATGGTGCTCAAGATATGTGCAAATCTTTTACTCCCTTGTATTTTCTGATGTTTGGAGTTTGGATCTGCATGGCAGTTGTTTATTTGTATACTAGACTCCAACTGATAATTTTCCAGAGAAAATTAAAGTAAACGATTTGTAGTTTATTGATCAGCTGCATATCCTGTGCATGGTGCCAGAACGACTGGGTGAATTTCTCCCTGTAACTCTTGCAGCCAAGCAACACTGCAGTGGCCTCTCATTTATAAATCTTCAAGGAAGTCAGTTAAGTTCACTACATTTGATGCAGATCAAGTTTTTACTTAGTTCAGCACTCTGCATGAGGCACAAATGAGGCACCACAGACCTTAGCAGAAACATCCTTCATTATCTTTGTGTACTTATGTTTTTGTACTAACTTCACATTTCAGTACCATTTAGAGAAATAAAAGAGAATTGTTTTTCTAAAGAAGACATAAATTAGACTTGTATTACATTTGCCCTTGTGAAACAAGGTATGGAAAGTAAGCAATCCATGAAAGGGCTCGGTCACTCAAGACAGTGGGATTAGAACTCGAGTGACTCTGGAAAATAAGTCAAAAAAAAAAGAAACTATGATTTTTAACAATATAAGGTTGAAAACTGTATGGATGTGTGTGAGTAATTAACTGTCCCAATATAAGATAGGTGACAAATCTGTGAAATAAAGTCTGACCATCTAAACACAGCATTTAGCAACTTTCACTTACCAAGGCTGGCTCTCGTCACCTTCTTCCTCTTCCCTCGTCCTCTGTCTCTGGGCTCCTCTGCCTCTGCCCTCCCCTCTGTGGGTCTGAGGGACTAGGAAGACTGGAGGTGGAGCAGTGATGATGGTTTTGGAGACAAGGGGCAGGTCCATGTTGCTGCATGCTGCCTGTCCCATGAAGTTCTAGCACTCCCTAGTTCTAGCACAGGAAGCTCCAGGGTGGACCTGACTCCAGCAGTTTATTACTGTGTTGAGTGTGCCCCACTGCCCACTGCTGATCCCACGTTGCGTAAGAATCAAAATTGTTCCTGTCTGAAAAAAGTCACTCCTCCTCTGGGCTGTATGTAGTGTTGCAGGAGGAGATAGGTATGCACAGCTGGTGACTGATCCCTACAGACACTTCACATTCAAAGGCCCCAGTTATAGCTGTGCAGTTTGTTGGTTTAGCCTGGATATCCATGCAGAAAAATGTTTCCCTCAAATCTCTTTAAAAATTGCCTTTTCCTTCAAGCTTCGCAAACCTAGAGTGAAAGTGGTCAGGAGCAAGCCCTGGACAGCTATTAGGTGTGAGCCTCAGTTGATTGCAAATTTGTTTGAAATTCCTCCCTGCCATTATCACTTAAAGCCCTTATTTCTTGGTATTTTTTTAATGCTTTTTTGATTGAGCTGCCTTAGAAACATAATTTGTAGTATAGAAGGCACTGAGGTATTCCAGTATTTTTTTCTCACTCGTTACATAATTTCTTACTCTAAGGACATATTCATCACAACAGTGTAGAAATACGTGAAACAGAGGAAGAATCATTTTATATAATCACCTATTTCCTTCTGAAGTGAAGTTCTTCCAATGTCATAATTCTAGAACGGAATGTTAACAAGCTTGGATCCCATGTTTTACAACCTCATTAGCATGAACATTTACTGAAGTAGTCTAGGAACTCATTCAGAACCATGTTCCAAAAATAAAGGTGAATGTTTGGAATTAAAATTCCCAACCTTGCATCTAATGTCATTTAAATAAAACAGCTGGAAAATCTTGGATTCCATTTGCTATTTACAAACATTAAGTTTATTGTAAAAGGCACATTTTTTATACGTTTATGAGTAAACTGTTATTGCTTTATTAATAGTTTGGTTAATCCTAAATGAAATCCATATTTTGGAACTCCAACTAAAATCATTATTGGAAACAAGGTCTACAAACAAGGAACATATGTATATGTATTTGCATAAAAATGCATTTATATAAAGATGTAAGGCTAAAAAATATATTTACATATACATCTTTTTGCACATATGTATTTATATATATGTGTGCTTTTACCTTTCTTTTCTTTATAATACAATTCATGACATCATGTGACATTAAGAGCAATCTTATTTGCAAACTTATTTTGAAATTCTAAACCAACAGTGGTGGACATGTGGAACTAAACAGCAGAACATAAGTGCAATTTGTCCCAGGACAAACTTACATGTCAAAAGGTGTATCAATGTGTTAAATCCTGAGTAATTTTGTTTTGTTTTAAATTACTTTTTTTTTTTTAATTAAGGAGATATAAAGAAATTAGTGGAATGGAGAAGGGGGAACTTTGAGTTTTGATGTGGAATTTTACAGAGAAATAGCTTTCTGCTGAACATCCAGGCTATAGGTCACCACTCCTATAATCAAAAAAAAGAGCAATGGTCACAAAGTGGGGCAAGAGATCACAGTTAGTCTAATAAATTTAATTACTTTCTCAAAGAATATTGACCAAAGTTAGCTCAAATTCTGAATTTAAGCTCTTTGATACTTGCCTGTTAAGCTCACAATAAAACAAAATTGGAAGAACAACCAAAAAATATAAATGGACAAAATAGGAACCTGATCCTGATACTGGTGCTCACTGATACTCACTGACATCACTCTGAATTAAGGCTCCCTGTATTTTGCCAGATTTGTTTGCACAAGCAGTGCAGCAGCAGACTTCAGGGTTTTTTTTAAATAAGCCAATAAATAAACACCCTTGTAAGAGTTAACATGATCGTGAAAAGATTCAGCCACTGGTGTGAATACAGATTCATAAAGATCCTAAGAAATATTTAATTCTAAGCTGAATCCAGTCTGAAAGCTGCATGAGTCTGCTGTGCTTCCATTTTAGCCTGTCACTTCTTTCACAGGATAGATAGATAATTCATTCCTGTATCCAAGACAAAATATTATGCCTGAAAACCTGTAGAATATATCTCATGTGACAACAGGAGTGATAATGGTGCATGAATAGCTTCCCTGCAATTAGATAATCCACAGAAGAAATTCCAGTAAATTCCTGGGGGTACAGAAGGAAAGGAATGGGGTGGGAGGGAAATGTCTTGGTTAATAAAGTGGTTGAATGTGAAATAGATCTCACAATGTAGAAGCGAGAACTTACATGTGGACATTTTATCAGTTCTTCTGCTACTCTCTCTGATTTCAGTTTTGATTGCCTGCCTATGCTAGACAGCAAAGATTTTTTATAAATACAACCCATGTGCAAACCTCATAACAATCTATATGATGATACTTCTATTTTCTTAAGTTTTGGCAGAAAACTATTTTCTCAATGCATATCATCCTCATAAAATTATCAGCCAGAGGCTCATCTTTCAGGAAAGAAGTAAATAAGTCCTAGTTTCTAATTAGATGAAACTTGCGCAAAATCTTTAACATTCCTTTCCCAACTTTACATAAGCAGAGAATTTGAGATATTATCTATGCACAATTATTTATTTTTTTTTACTTCGAAAGGTGTTACAATTTTTAAAAAGCAACATAAAATGACAGCATGTTAAAAAGGTAGATTATATCTCAGTGTATCTTGAGACATGGAATATCTGAGTAATTTATATGAGGAGAAGGAATGCTTTCCAGTTAATGAAGGTTCCTGAGAATATAGTAATCCTCAGTCTGCTGCTTAATTCACAGACCTGACCTGTCCTTCAGCAAGGTTTGAGGAAGAAAGGAAGATGGCATGGTAGACAAATGAGGCAGTGGGGTAGGCAGGGGCATTCTGGTTCTCCGATCACTGAGAGCAGAGGAAAAGATAGTGAAGGGTCCAAAAAGAGTAAAAGTGGGAGTCATATAGCTTGACAATAATGAAAGGGTGTTCTTGTGTTGAGAAGGCACAACTGGACACTCAGTTTCATAGACAACTTTGCTCCAGGGGTAGCCAAAGTTCCTAATTAAAAGATTCATTCCACCATTTACATCTAACCAAGAGCCTTTTTTCCCTTCAGCATCCTGTCACACCTTCCAAAACCCTGAACCGTTACAGCCAACTCCTAAGTTCTGCCTGCCCCATCTCCTTTCCTCCAAGGTGGAAAACCTTGCAGGTTTTCAAGTCTGACACCCACCAGCTGAGCACAGCACATGAGTCACAGGAAGCCTGGGGGGCTGCAAACAGAGCAGCCAAACCTGACCTGACCCAGCACTTCACAGTCAGTTGTCCCAGTCTGCATCTTCCCCCAGGATCCCCTAGGCTGTGGTGTAATGCAGTCCTTCTCTTGGCAAGTCTCTTGTGAAGGCCTGATGCCCCTTCCATGTTTATTCTTTTCTCAGACACAAAGATTGGTTACAATCCTTCTTCTATGTGACTGAATTTTAAACTTCATTAGGAGTCTCCATGTCGTGTGTCCTAATTTTTAAAGCCATTCAAAAGTCAGAAGTGACACTGATAAGCATGTGGTGAACTGAAGTAGTTTTCTGGAAGAAAAGGAATCGCCTACCACCTTGTCATCAGAGGATGCTACAAGTACTAGAGGGAAGTACTGATCATTCAGGACTGGCAATGAAACCGTGGCAGCAACAAAGACATCCCACCTCACAGGATTTACCCCTTATTAGCCTCCTCCCTTATCTGGAAACCCAGTTTGCAGCTTCGGGTATGCATGCCCTTCTGCACCTGGGAGGGAGAGTTGGACAATGGTACCCACTTATCTGATATGAAGGTCCTTTCCCAGTAGGCATATTCAGGGAGGGGTGGGCTTTGTTGAACGAGCAGCTGTTTCTTTTCAGTTTGCTACAGTGAACAAAAGTCTTGGGGATCCTACAATGTTTAAGCCATCAACTGTTTCAGTCTCTGACATAAGGCAAACACACACAGTAGAAGAGGCAAGTCCTCAGAGAGGGAAAGCAGCAGAAACACCAAAACGCCATGATCAGAGAGGAAGGTGAAGCCCCAAACAAGCAAGGAAAAATTACAGAATGAACAGACAGGGAGGGTGTGACTAAAAATATCAAACTTGACAAGCACATAATGAAATAAGTCTTCCCTCTTTGCCATCGTGGTGTCCACGTGTCACTTGTTCATTACAGTCACATGAAAGCAGTTTCAGTTTGACTCAAGAAGGGTGAATGGCAATTAAGGAAATATTTTTAACAAGGGAATGAAGGAAAGGAAGGATTTGTATAAAGCATAAGAGTTGTGGTGAAATGGTTAGGGAAAAAAAAGATGCAAATGAATGGGAGATTATAAACAGGCAGTGGACCTGAAATAAGAAAGACTGTGTCTAGGAGAGGATAGGTGTGGATAAGGTAGAACACAAGACAAAAGTAAGGCCTTTGACTAGATCAGCCTCTTTTGGCAAAACCTCTGGCTGTGAACTTGAGGAGTAATAGGACTGGGTTTTGAGTATGTTTCAAAAGTGAAAAGAAGTATGCTGGGAACATGGGTGAGAAATTGAGTTAGGAAGGAAGATACAGGAAGATACCAGAAGCAGTAGGACCCAGTGAGCACACAGAAGCTGCTGGAAGCTGTCAGACTTCAACTGATAAAACCATTGTTTTAATCAGAAAGGAAAACAGACCTTAGTGCCTGTGTTTTCTCAGCTGTATGCATGTGTGCCTGGCAGTTTTGTTGTTTGAACAGCATGGGGGAGAACTGGCCATCTGCTGTCCTCCATCCCTGATTTGTTGACAGCTCAGTTAAATGGTGGCTCCTTTGCGGTATGTTGTCATCGATCTGCCTTAACATAACCACAGGTTTGTTAATGTCCAACATCTTTAACCCAGGCTTGTGTTATACACTGTATGAGAGAGAATTCATCAAACTCGTGATGGTGGCCAAAGATGAGAAAATGTAGTACTTTGCATCTTCAAGGCATTGTACAACCACAAGTGTGTTATTTTAAAATCCAGTATCCTGTTGCAAATAGTCGATTCTAACAAGACTTAGAGGCATTGTTCGTTTAGGACAGCTTTAGATTTTGAAGGGCTGCATTTCCAGAAGACAGTACTAACCTGTTTAAAGAGTTCCCTGGGGAAATCAGTGATCCACAAGAAATTTCTTCCTTTTCAAGGTAAGTTAGAGGTACAAAAGACAATGACAGGAAAAAAAATCATCATGTGCAGTACAATTATGTTGCAGTTACCCATGTTGGACAAAAATAATCACAGGCTCAAAAGCCTCATTCAGTATCAACATGATTTCTTGCAAAATACAACAGAAGCAAATTGGAAGATGCAAATTCCAAGAAGCACACAATCATATTAGCAATGAGATCAAGCAACTACATACCATGTAAGAATAGAGGATAAGAGTGACAGGAATGCTGCAGTTGTTGGGAAGTGTGTAAACCTGGCAGAATAGTGACTTCAGTATTTTAGTTAAATGAATGAAGGGAATCACAGTATCATATCAACTGACCATGGTCTTGCCTCTGAACTTGACTAAGTGAGGGCATGAATGAAGATTCACAGTGAGTTGTCGGTCCTTTTAGCTTTCATATCCGTACTGCTTCCTGGTTCATAATCAGGTTTTAATCCTAATATATCTGAACACATAAAAAAATTCTATATGAAAGCTAATATTTTCTCTGTTTTTCAAATGTCAGTTACAGTCAAGCAATCCCTGTTTAATAAAAATACGGAATAGACTACAAGTAGACTTCCAGAGAGCCAGAGCTCGTGAATTTGGTTGGGGCAAAATTGTGCAAGTAGGAAATTAAACCCATCCCCATCTTAAGTAATCTTTGTTAACTAGAGAAATAAATCAGTGATTCCTAACAATCTGGTAGTCTTGTGAATGAATGGTGGTTAGAAAATGGATGGAGGAAATTCAAGATATTTTGTATTAAAACTATGCAAATAAATCAATTTAAAAAAAAGATTTATTATTTCATGCTCCTTTTAGAGCTTGCCTGTCTTAAAATCTGTAATGCTACTCACCATGTGTTTTGAACAGTTTTTTGTGGTCTCCATGAAACAATATCTTTAATTAACATTAAATATGTGTAGGTAGCAAAAAGTTAGGATGGATTCAGCACTGAAAATTGTAATGCATTAAATGAAAGGGTGTATTTTCTGTGCCACAATGAGCATAACCTGGGAGAGGGCAAAGGCCACCTCGACTTGGCTTCCCATGTCTGTGCCAACAAAAAGAAAATATAAATAGCTTGGACCTGGTGTCTCAAAACTGTAAAAGAAACAGACCAATCACAACCTTAACACAGCTCCTGTTAGAAGACATATTAAGACTAATTTGTCTAATTTGTCTAATTTGTCTGCTTAGAGTTTACCATTAGGAAGGCACCAGAAGGAGAGATGAGAAATACAGTAGTGAACTGAACATGCCATAAACACCCCATCAGTGCTGCTGTTAGATGAGTGATCCTCTCTTGCATCTACACTAAAAAGGAGGATTAAATCAAAGCATTCTCACATAAGTTTACACTGTCAAACCTTTTTAACACCACTCATTAACCTGTCCATCACATTAACTGTTTGTTTGAAAAGTGTGACTCTT
Organism: Acropternis orthonyx; assembly: GCA_035583155.1. Classification (NCBI taxonomy): domain Eukaryota; kingdom Metazoa; phylum Chordata; class Aves; order Passeriformes; family Rhinocryptidae; genus Acropternis; species Acropternis orthonyx. The sequence goes on along the minus strand of JAWWEU010000001.1, from coordinate 41,810,721 downwards.
AGATTTTTCACTTGAGGATGTAACGCTGTCTTTGTAAATCGATATTCTCTCCTTTAATTTCTACTGCAGCAATAGTTGAAGAATGTTAGCATGTGAAATTATTATAAAATATGAAGAACTTAGCTTTTATTTTAGTTTGGTAACCGTGGGGAGTGTTTTCCAGAAATCTAGTTAAAGTGACAGATTTGTTGTGAGAATAAAGATGGCATGTTTGATTCTGTAAAAATGTTTATTACGCACTAAGACTGGACAATATTACAATGCTGCAAAGGGGTTTTAATTAACTTCTAGTTCTTCATTGTGGCAAGGCTGGTCTGCCCTTCCACAGTGGCCACAAGGGAAGAGGAAATCACCAGTTATTCCCAGGCCCTGTTCCTGTTGAGCAGTCTCTGCTCTAGATTTTCCACAAAATGCGAAGGTGCAGCTTAACTGAAGTATACCAGCTGTGTTGAAGATGAGTAGGAAGGCAGTCTGGTTTTGGTATTTTCTTCTGACAGGCTTCCAGAGGAAGTGACTGGTGCCTTGAAACATGCTAGACCTCCAACCTGCAGTGAGGAACTTGAGCAAACCCATCGCAGCAGGTGTTGGTTGCAAGTTGTCTCTTAAATCAAAACAAGGATTGCATGTCTTCACAGTTGTTGTGTGTAGAGGGGGGTCTCTGAGGTGCAACTTCATGTTCTGTATTCCACCAGTACTATTTATTTGACTGTGTGTCAGCACTATCTTACAAAGCCTGGCAGCACAATCCTGTTCTTGTACTGTTCTAGCCAAGTTTGGGTTGTAAGGTCTGTTTCAACCTTAGCACTGTTTCATGTGTTTTTGTCATTCTTGGCAAGCCAGGGAACACAATGTATTGTGTATAATGGGTGTTTAATTGCTTACATAATAAATCTTTGCCTTGTTTGTTGCAACAGCTGTAACTGCTGCAAATGACTTACAGCTCTGTATCAAAAGATACTGATCATTTCAAGATTTCTGAATCTAAATTTAGGATTGTTTGGGCTCTTTTTTTAAATTTTTTTAACTTTATTTTACTCAGTAATGCCTAATGCAGACAAACCTAAAATTTGATAGTTTAGAGATGTGAAGTCATTCAGGCCGTTTTTCCGTCAGTACAAGAATTCTCTTTCTTTTAAATTCTTTGTTTGATCACCTAGTGTAATTTTTAAATATAATAGGCATAGGAGCATACCTTATGGGGCATTTAACTGTAGATTAATAAATCGCTGTTGCAAAGATATTTTGATAATTAATTTTTTTTTTAATGCCATACCATTGCCTGCAATTGTATTCCGTCCAAATCTGTGATACAGAAGTCTGTTCTCTTTGTCATGGGTGTATATCTCTTGCAGATATTTGCAGTGTTCTCTCACATCATTGCTTTTCACTTAGTGAAGCAATGATACCTGAATTTAGCTTTTAATATTTCTTAAAAATTCAGGCTACCCAATCCTCTCAGAGTTTTTGATGGTCTCTTCAAAACTTCCTCAGATTTTCCTACCTTTCTGGAATGTCTCTATGGTAATGAAGGGAACTGAGTCTGGTGGTTCAAGCATCACCAGGGCTGTGTTCTGGGTGGAGTGTCACCTGTCTGGGTACCCTTCTTCAGCAGGTCCATATGGCAGTGGCCAGCCTGGCTGTCCTAACACTGGGAATGTGTCTTTTAGTGTGTTTCCTGTCAGCTTAGTCCATCTTTGAGCTCCTGGGTTTCCTAGGTTCCTCTTTCCACTCAGCACATCATTTAGAAACACATTAGGTTACATCTTTCCAGAGTGAACTTTCCTGTTGCTAGGTTGTGATAATATTTGTGATTTTGACATGTCTTCAGTGAAGATGTCTGTGCCCACTCTTGCGTTGTCCGTAGGTTTGGATACAGCATCATGACCTCAGGGAGTGTGCTGGTCTTTCAACCACGGCTCCAGGCCAGCCTCCACCACTGCTTGCCCTGACACCTTCTCACATCAGAGATCTTTCCACCACAAAGACAGGCACAACAAGCCTTTTTAAAATACCACAAGATTAACTTCTAAAAGACAGTACAGAAGCAGGTGGTGTTTTTCCAGCTTCCAGTCTGGGACACTGTGCCAGCAGGGTGGGCTACATGGCCAAACTGAGAGCAGTGAACAAAGGGGTTTGTCTGATGTGCTCTTTTATTTGGATGTTCACTTTTCCTGTGCCTGTCAGACTTACCTGAGGTCCTCTCTAGTTAAAGAAATTTTGTGACTACAAAGTGGAGAACAGTAATCCCAGATTCCAAACCAGGAAGATGAAAGAACAAAAATCAGCTTCAGACCACATCAAGCCACTGGTTTCATGGGTGCACGAAAGCTGGTAGCTCTTCTCATCTCTCCTACCCTCCTTGGGTGACATCATAACTGGAGCTCTTGGGATCTCTACACTTCCTTTTAACAATTCTTAGTTTTATTCTGACTCTACTGTTCCAGGCACAGGTCATCAGAGAAGGTCTTTCCTCCCTGCTGGGAAAGCTGGTGTACTTGCAGGCTGCTGCTGTTTGCTCAGCACATTGGTTCTAGTTTCAATAACCTTCACACAATATACCACGTTTGCAAAGATAGTCACAGCACTGTATAAATCTGTCTTGTGTTTTTTATGCATACGTCTTTACAACCTTCTCTTTTTGCTCTGAGCACTTGATAAAGTCCATGCATGTCTTCGTAATAACATAGATGACACACGTGCCAGAGTGTTTCTGGTTTTCCCTTACACATGCATATTCACACACACATCTTTTATTAGTTGCAGGGTTCCTGTCATTTTAGACTTGATAGGATAAATCTTACTAGAAAATTTTTGACTAAATGACACTGCTACGTAAAATAACCCCCTGCTGAATTGAACACCCCCTCCAGCCCAGTGCCTGGGTTGTTACCATAATCCTTTGCCTATAACCATTTCTCTATTTTTCAGCCCACAGATTTCTCTCCATGTTAAACTGATTTGGAACATACATTCTATGCCCCCCCCAAAAAAAAAAAAAAAAAGATCTATTGCACTTCCTGTAATACCAAGAAAAATGCAGGTCTGTTTTCCTCAACTGTCAGTTTGATAACTAGTGAGAGCTTAATTAGAGAAGGTCTGAGCCTGTAACAACAGGGTCAAATTTTGCAACTCATCTGTAGCTCTGGAAGCTAAAAATAATTTTTAGGTCTGTGGAATTTATGTATCCTGTTGTTAGATCATTTTCAGCAGAATCAAATAGCATCCAATTTTTCTGTGACCCTTGGCAACAGGATTTTTTCATTTTAATAGTTTTTTTGGGGAGTTATATTTTAATTGTACAAAATGATGTTTTGTGGCAAATAAAACTTATTTTCCAGGTCCCTTTCTTAACCTGCAGAAGCCTTTTTTTTTTTTTTAATAACAGTCCTTATCTTGGCAGCTATAAAAATGCTTTCTTTTAATCAATATTTGTGTCATGATGTATTTCTTAGGTCATGTGTGGTAAAAAACACAGCAATGAAAATTTCCCTCAGACTGTAGGAAAGAGGCACCATGTTGTCTCATTATGTGTTCCTGAGTCTAGGCACCGCTGCTGTCCAACCATCAGTCATATAATGAAGCCTAAACACAAGGTCTTGCAGGGTTAGACTCTCTAATAAAGAAGTCTCTGTACCCACAATTGTTAGGAGAGACTATTAAACAGGATGGATGTGAGCCGAGGCATAGACAGAAAGTTTGCACTCTCAGATTTTTAGCATGCCTAGTTTGGAGCCATCACAGTCCTAGGGCTGTTTCCAATGTGCAGTTTGTTGTGGCCACTCTGTTTTGCAGGGTAATGCTTACGTCTGAGGACATGAGTCATACTGTATCTGATAAATCTCTACCACATTTTATTGCTAATAGAGATGTAGCCCAAAAGTTCTTATATGGAGGTCATCTTTTCTTTCATTTTCTTGTCACTCCTGACAGCACCATGAGTGACAGAGTTAATGGCATTTGTGAGCCCTGGGGTTCAATGTTTGCAGATTTATGGGTAATTTTGAAAAAGAATGTTATGTTTGAGGAAAAAAAAATGAAAATAGCAAACAAATCCTTAAACTTGGAAAAACAGCCTAGAAAGTATGAGGCTAATCTTTCCCCTGCTGTAAACCAGGGTAAAAAAACACCTCAGGCCCACAGAAACTTACCTCATACTGAGGTCTGGCCAATAAATGTGAAACAAAAAAATTATTGAAAGAACCTGGGCACTATGAGGACAGGTAGTCTGACTGCTCTGTATGGCTTGTGTTGCATGCTGAAGAGTGATGGAAATAGGTTACTGAAAACTTTGCTTTCTTTAGAAGTGAACAAAAATTGGGAATGCTGTGTATGTTTGGGAACCTAAACCAAACAGAAAACAATTGCTGCTTTTTATAGATAAGGGGAAACTTCTGTACCTGACTGGAAAATGTGCATTGTACTACATGTGTGTATTAGCTCTGAGCCGCTACTCCTCAGTCATGTTCTTATTCAGGCCTTCCATCTCATTTTGCATATGCATGAGTTTATACAGAAAAATTGGTATTATTAAGCTCTGAAGAGAAAAAAATATCAGGTCAGATAATGTAACATAGCAGAAAGTAGGACACTCTGCTCTCTATATATGTAATTTATCTCCATCAGAAATGTGTGAAGGTAAACACTCTGCTTTCCCTCCTTAGCAGCAACTTTGTATGCTGACAGTGCTAGTTCATGCTGGTTAAGGTACATTTTCCAGGTACATTAAGAAATAGATTAAAAGCAGAGACAACATGTCTAATGCTAGCAGCTGCAATCTGGAGGATTGCATGAGTGCTGGTATTCTGCTGGTGCAGTGACCAGCTGGGAGGGTTAGTCCTCCTGGACAAAGATGGAGAGAGTGACTAGGAGGGCTGTGCTAAAACCAGCAGTAGAAACTCAACACTCTGTAGGTTTGGTACATTAAAAATGCTATCTGGTGTTCAGAAAAGACTCAGACTTTTTTGAAACAGAGCAAACATTTTCTCATGGAGTGTGCAGGAGCACTCTACTTCTGTTTTCTCCTCATAAGCCTGCATTGCTGATGAAGGTGGACAGCCAGAAAAGCTGGCCTCCACAGACCAGCATGGAAGGCAGGATGGCATGGGTTTGGTGTCACTTTGGCATCTTCATGATGGGGTATGAAGCTACCTTCTGCAATTTTTACTGATACTCATATCACACCCATGTAGGTCAAACGTCTGTGCCTCTTATCTGGAAAACACACATCTTTGGTTTCCAGATGAGCTGCTTCCACTCACTAACCTTCCTTTTCTTCTGAGCGTAACTCTGTCTTGCACCCATGGGAAGGTGGTGAAGACATGCAAATGTTCACATTTCCCTGACAGTGAGGAGAGGCTCCACCTCTGCCTATGGTCCCCTGGGAGGCAGTGATTTGTGGTGATGTGGTATCCCCTTGGTGATTTGTGGTGGTAGGTATTCCCTTGCTATGGGGGTAGCATCTCCTTGTGCCCTGGGGAAGATCTCTGTCAGGAATAAGTCATCCTGTGCCACTGTGTCACATTTCAGATTAATGGGGTTTTTTTCCCTTTTTTCCATCCAGGCTCTTGGCATGAGTTCCTTGCTGAGTCCATGTGTGCCATCAAATACAGTTTATGGCTTGTACCTTTTCCTCAGTTTACATTCTTATAATGAAAGCTTATTTTTCTTGTCTGCCACTGCTTCTGACCTCTCATAGTCATAGCATATTTCTTTATATTAAATGGTGTTTACAACTTCTTTTTATTTTTTCCAGTTTTAATTTATTTTTTTCCAGCTTCAATTTCTGTGACATTTTCCAGGTCATTAGTATAAAACCAAAACAAACTGTTCTTGATTTTCATTGCTTGAAAATATTTAGCCTATTATAATTCTACAGACATCCTTAGTCTATTTGGTTATGCTTGTATTTACTCAGAATTTAAATAAAATATGTCACACACTAATTCTGACCCAAAGCACACCTTTCTGGTCCTGAGATTATGATCTCAGTTTGGTGTTCAGAGGGATTTTCAATGTTTTTTTTTATGGTAAACTGATCCCAAAATTGGTCACATGGTTTAGTCAGATTGTTTACAAGAAGGTGGCAAAGGTAAGGTGTTTTTACCAGGTCTTCATTCATAGTGTCACTTACAATTGCTATTTGTAAGAATTATGCATAAGAGAAATGAGAAGCATAACTGTTCCTAAGGTACTTAAACAGCAATAGCAATGGTGTTTTTAGGAATAGATATGTGTCTGGAAGTTCAGTTGGAATAGTTTTGTTTTTTCCTTAATCTGGCTGTTTTAATCCAACTCAGGTTAAATGAAATCCCCAATAAGCAGTATCCTGTGCTATTTGCAGCCAATCAAGTGCTTTGGTTCCCGTCAAAAACCTGGAAAAGCTAAGAAGAAATGGTTCTTGCATTCTTCAAAGATTATGTATACTTGCTATTTTTATAATTAGTGAGCATCTTAGAAAGTTTGTATAGCAGTCCTTTTTTGTTGTCTGAGAAAACACAATGCCTTCCAGTCAAAAAAGGAGGGTGCACAAATTGCTTTGTTTTGCATTATCTGTGAAATGTAACACATGCTCCTGCTGCATGCTTACTGCAGAATTAAACGGCATCCTCTGAGAGAGAGCTCAAAAACAAATGGATCCTTCACAAAAAATCAATAGGCTGAGATTGCTGCTAGGATAGCTAATGTCCCTTACCAGTACCTTTTTCCATTGTGTCCTCAGCTTTGGAATTAAATTTGCTTAGCTCCATTAGAGTTTTTCATTGTTATTATTATTAGTGCTTCCATGTTTCTCCCAAATCATGTCTGAAAATCTTAAGTGGGCATGTCAGAGCACTTAACAGATCCTCCCAGTAGAACAATGGAAAATTGGAATATTAAATGAAATTAGGCTGTATTTATTAATGATTATTTTTCATTGATTATAAAACATGCTTAAATCTGTAAAAAAATGTTTAGAAACCCAAGTGGAAAGAAGTCAGAAAATTAATAGCTTGCTCCTGAGAGGTTTTCTGTCATTAGTACTTTTTCCTTCTATCCCTAGTACTGGGGCCTTTCAGTACATTCCCATTTGGTATGAGTCACATCAAGAAGGAGGACCTGAAATAACCAGCTGTCACTGCCTTCTGTTAACTGAAGAAGTTTTTTTTTTTTCCCACCTGGACACTACCAGGCAAGTGAAGTATCAGCTTTTTCAATTTTGATCAGGGCAGATTCACCTATTACAAGGGAGGCTGCTTCCAAAACCCTGCCAGTCAGCATGGACCAATGTCCTCACAAGGGCACTGGGCTCTGACCTGGCAGCAAGGTTTTGACTTCTGGAATCACTCCTCCCAAGCTCTTTTCCACCTGGCAGCTCTCTGACACCACTTAGATGTGCAGCATTGCACTGACAGGACCCTCTTGAATGTCTGCTCCCTGCTGCACTGGCAGAGCTGGCATATAAGCATCACACACACCAGCAAGCCCTGCAAAATGGGGCAGCACCATGGCCCAGGAGTGCTTAGACATTGAACCAAGGTGAGCAAGGAGCTCAATTTCCTTCAGAACCCTCCTGTGTCACTGCCAAGAGACGGACACTGCAGACCATAAGGCATAAAAAGTCACTTGCTTAAATCTCCTCTCTATACAATAGTAATATAAAGGGAGTGGGGAGCAGATACAGTCTAAGCTCAACATACCTGCATGGCATCCATGGGTAGTGACAAGGTGAGCCAAGGACTCACATGGAAATGGTGAATGCAGTGGCAGTCCATAGCATCAATGACAAAAGAGTGGCTTAGGCACCTGCATGCTCATTAGTCTGACCTAGGAAGCTTACAGGGCACTTGTCAGCAGAAAAGATGGTTAAAGATGCAGGAAACTAGAAAAAAACTCCACATCTTGTTATCAGAGAGGCTCATTCCAGACTGAAGGATAGCCTGGAAAGGAAGGAAATGCTCTCTATCAAGTATAATTGGACTTCAGAGGACCATCTCACACAATGTCACACACAAAACAATCGCTTATGCTGGAGAAGATGGCCGTGTGGCAAAGGGGAGGCAGTGTGCCATAATGCAGAAGGGAGTACCCAACCAGGTAGAGCTCACTAATGGGAGTTTCTAAAGGGTTGATCTTAAGGTCAGTTTTATTTTTGGGATGTTTTAAGGACCAGAGTACAACCTGCAGAGTGTCATTTTAATGGCTTTTGCAGCACACAGAACTGAAGCGTGTTGCTCATGACTGGGAAAATAAAGAGTATCAGAGAGGAAAACTGGATGGCCTTGAACAGCAGAGAATTGATTTGCAGTGAAATGGAACAGTCCAAAAATGAGCAGAGATCATTCATGTAGGGATTAATAGCAAAAGGATTTGCTGTTACATGGCATCTCACTGGTTAGTGAAGAGGGGTGAAGAAAATGTCTCGGTGTACTAGGCATGGGACCAATGAGGCTGTAGTTGCATCTTTTCTGGAATACTTTGTACAGTTTTGGTCTCCATAGTACAAAGCAACCACGTTTTTCTTGGACTGTGTCTGTGTTCAGGGACAATTGGGGTAGAAGAGAACATTTCCTACTAAGGACCAAGACAACTTGGCTTGCCTAACATAATAAAATGTATGCTGAGGGGAGATATAACATCTCTTCAGAATTACTGCAGGAAGCAAACTTGGGAGGGGAAGAAAAGGATAAAGCTGGTACTTACGTAAGTGCAATGAAGATAAATTTAGCTTAGAAACAGCCAACCAGTCTGAGGGTTTTGGAAGTGACAGCCTGGAAGAGCCTTTCAAGTTCTGTGTCCCTAGTGTTTAATTGCAGAAGTAAAATTTTCCATTCAGATAAAAATGGCAAAGGAGGAATGGCAGAATATTTATAGCGAATGTTACTGGATTTGTATTTTGTTTACAATTGCTTAACTGCAGTATACATCGGATTAACTATTAGCAAATCCCTTGTACATGGAGATATGAGGACAGGCCTCTGTGATAAACAGAATAAATAAATGCACAGCATAGCATTAAAGTTTTGCATACTTTCTTGTGGGTATGTCTAGCAAACAGGATGCTCATTGTCGTAGTAGTGTTCGATAACATCTGATTTTTCAAAGGCATAACTCTTGTTTCATTTGAGCAGGTGTTATTTGACCTTTTAGACAGATCATATAAATGTCAATGTCTTGGTCATTCATGCAATATGCACCCAGCAATGCCTATTTCCAGAGACAGATGAAGGATGAAGAGAAGTATTGACCAAACATAACTGTTATTAAATATATTCTGCTTCAGTTTTACTTCAGCTTTTCTTCATAAATAAATATATAAAACTGCAGTTAACCTAAATCACTATTACAGTCTGAAACTTATGAAATTTTAAGTAACTTATGCTTCCCACTCAGTTACAGCTAGTAAATGTGTCAGAAGAAATCAAGAGTAATTTTATGTCATCTTGCACAAGTATTGACTTAGTCATAAGTGATGAGGTTGTAACTACTGATATGTAGTGGCAACTGGGCTTCAGAAACTCAATTTATGCCATTTTTTAAAGGGAAAGAATCATACTATCACATTTGGGATCAGACACTTTGGTGGCTGTCTGACCTTTTGTAACTGACTTTAAAATACTGTTGTCGTGGATGACCTGCTTTTATGGGACTATATCAAAAGATAGAATTCAATAGGATTAAAGTTATTTGTTAATTTCCTATCTGTTTCAGTAGTAGTTGCCATCAGTGGTAAAATTTGCTCCTAGTTACAGTTTGGATATTACTGCCTTGAGATTACAGCTACCTGAATTTGTTAATGCTTGCACTGCCAAATGAAAGAGCTTGTTGACATTGGTTGACATCGTCTCTTGTAGCTGACTATACGTTATTATCTGGAAAGACAAGGTCAAGTTACATCTAACCTTCTTGAAAGACACTGGCCTCCACTTAATGTTTCATTGCAAGGTGTGATTCCCAGATTAGAACCCATCATCGCTGCATGCTTTCCAAATTCAGTACTTTTTATTTTAATTTCTGGTCACCAGAGCTGAACAGAGCAGTGGTTTAACCATTACTGTAAGAAAAATGCAGCCTCTGGTGTCCTAGTGAATAGCCTGCTGTAGGTATCTTACAGCATTCTTAGGAGAAATGCTAATAAATACCATTCTGATATTAAATTAAAACCTAGCAATATGATGAAATGAAAGTATGGTAAAATTAAAAGATATTTCTAAGTGTACATCAGTATGATTTTTATTTAAGAATATAAATTGGAGTGTGCTAAAATGCTACATGAGAAATTATAATTAATATGTTGAAGTACAAAAACTTGAGTATGTGTCAGCATTTTTTTTTATGGAACCAGGACTTTTATTTTGCCTCAAACTTAGCTAATACCATTTCTGTTACACAATGTGTTCTGAATTTGGGGTTTATTTGCTTGAAACACCTGTTGCTTTGTATACAAAATGTAATACCTATAAATTCAGTTCTTAGAGAAAATACTGGTACTACTTCTTGCTGCAGGGAAAAAAAAAAAAAAGGATTTCCACATTATTATAATTTGTTATTACTACCTACAAATACATGTTTATCTGCTACCCATTTGGAAATAGCTCTGAATGCACTAGATACATGTTGACCATTGTTCAAAAATAGCTATGAGTGAGTTTCCTTTTATTAATCTAAATGCTAGGATAATTTTGTCTCTTTTGCCTTCAAGTTGTAATTTGCCCTAGTTTTTGCTTACAGAATGTCCATTTTCATTGGTCCCTAATTCTTACATTTCAGGGAGAGTTCGCAACTTCTTTTTGTTTCTGTACTGGACCTTTTTGAACATGCCCTCTTTCACTCCTGATTTGTTTTTTCAGGATCTATGTACCTCAGTATATCCCTTAGCCTGATTCTTCTGCAAATTTCTAGAAACTGATTCTCTTGTAGTTTATTGCATCTAAATACCACAAATGGGGTGACCACAGACAGAACCCACTGTGGGTTTTGTCCTAACCTTCAGCTTCTCTGTCTTTCTTAATTTTTCCTTAGTTTTCTTCATTCCTTCTCATGTGTAGCTTCCCCAAGAACATGCCTGCATTTTTGCCCTTACCCCCTCACTTGGCCTGAGTAGGTCACAGTAGAGAAGGTTGCTCCTTCAGAAGAGGACCTTTTTGAACTGGTAGGCCCTAAACATCAGTAAGGATACTGTCTGGACTCTTGATTACAACTCTTTTGAAAATCTTTCCCGCTCCCTGAAGCAGAGAGCATCACCTTAGCTTTCATTAACCATAGTTTATAGTTGTTTTGGCAGATAAAATGTCTATTACCATACCTAGTCCAATCACCTCAGAGACCTGCAGATTAAGAGAAAGAGTTTAGAGAGAAGTTTGTAGAGATATGGGGCTGCTTCTTTCCTCTGGAGAGAGCTGCTGGTGTGCTGTGCCCATCCTGTGCCTATCCCAGGCATCCTGCCTCATAGATGTCACGCATCAAGATGACAGAAGACTAGCCTATACTGCTAAACTATGTAAAAAATGAAGAATCACAGAAATGTGAGAAAGTACTTCTTGCTTTTAGTTTGAGGATCAGGCAGTAATTCAGCATGGCTGGGAGGACTCAGATGTTTTGACACATGGGGGGTACAGCGAAGCGAGTCATGGACAACGTGCTTCTCAAACTGGCAAGCTTCCCATCCTCACCCCTGGTGTTTTCCTGATTCCTCCCTGTTCCTACTGATCTTGCCAAGCCCTGTGGCTTCAGCCCAGCAAAGCTTGTGCTGCTGCAGGCCATGGATCCCCAGGCTGCAAATCATCTTCCTCAGCAACCAGTGCTATCTGGCTCTGCAGTCTCATATATCATTGATAGCTGTGATTTTACCTCATGATCTCCACTTGTGAAAGCCCTAGGTGAAGCACAGAGTATTCCTGTGACTCCTTGTCACTTACTGGTGATCAGTGGTGGGAGACAGGCAAAGTCAGTCCGTGAAGGAGAGAGTAGCTTTGCTTTGTCTGAAATAGAGCCAAGAACAATATATCAATGTCCGTACATATTTAACTCTAAGGACTGACTCAGGATTTGTCTTGCTGAGCTGTAATTTTGGAAGTTCAGGTTTGGGAGTTGTTTTTCTTCAATAAAAGTAGCTACTTTCAGAAGCTGTTGCTTTGCCTGTAATTTTTCTGCTTGTAGAATAGTTAATGCAATGCTTTGTTGAAATCTCATGTAATATTGTTATGTTGCCATGACACATACGAGAATAGAAGCGCTGTTGTCAGGGTGATGTAGCCAAATTATTACCACCCTGTTTTTGCAGTATTCAGTTAAAAAACATGTAGGGATTATGTTGTAGTTTTTTTGGGATTTTGGGGTTTTTTTGGGAAGGGCTTGAGGTTGTTTTGGGGGTTTTTTAATGTTTTAACTAAAAAGTTTGGTATTATTTAAAGTAAAAAAAAAAAAAAAAAACCAACAGACCAAGTGATCATAAGCAAATTCACATAAACAAGGTAGTATAAATTAAATAGATAACACTGAAAATAGATTTGTCCTTCAGGTTCTGCTATGGACAATGGTGAGAAAAGAGGAGAGGACTTTGTAATGATTAGAACTACTTTGGTATTATTACTTGAAATAGCTACAAGCAGAAGCCATAGATAATAATAACCTTCAAACTGTAGAGGTTGAAAGCTCCAAGAAGCCAAGAATGACTGCAGCTGCCTTGAGTGATGGTGGAACAAAGCCATAGGGTTGTGAATAGTTTATCCAGATTGAATATAATCACCGAGTCAAAATGTGCAGTCATAAGGTTTGAGATCCAAGAAGCAGGTGGTACACATGTCTATCTCAGGATTTTGGAGGGGTTTCCTGGCATCAACCAACTCGAAGAATCAGACAAAAGAAACATTTTTGATATCTACAGTTAGATAACACAATGGCACCATCACTTCAAACACAAAATTACTCCTTGTCTACAGTCTTCTCCAAACATTCAATGAGGCAATTTGTCCCTGTTTTAAAATAATGCCTCAGAACTCAATGCCACTTTTTTTTTCTGGAAGTACTGAATGGAAGCTAATGACTGAAGGGAAATTATTTCCAAATTTTGCAACTGGCAGCCATTACCAGAGGATTCATGAGCTTTTCAAATCCATTTTTCTTTAATTTAAGTCATGGTGGCTTGTCAAAAACTGGGCAACCAAATGTCTAGAGAATTTATCCAAGGTAACCACATTCAGAATTGTTTATGACCTGATCATAACATTTGCAGATCTCTACTGTTTTTAAGAAAAAAAAAAAATCTGCATTGAAATAATATACCAAAAAATGTTTTGCTTCTGTATTTCTATTAGCCCTGCAGTTTCAGAGGTCTCTTAGTGAGGGGGTTTCTTAATTTCTACTTATTTTAAATACTGAAGAAATCACTACAGCTTTGCTGTTTCAGATTTGAGAGAAAGGAACTGTTTTAGAAGAAACAGTAGCAATATTGAATACACAATCTTGTGACTTTTGAGACATTTGAATATTTTTCTATAGCAAATTAAAAAGATTAAAAAGCCATTCTACTGGATCAGAAATCAGTTCCTTCTTGAAAATTGTATGGATGAATTAGCAGATTATGAGATCAATTTTCTGTTTTCCTTTCCTAAGAAAAAATTTAATATATGCATATATGTATGGTCCAGTGCAGAATCAGACCTAGTGAGCATCAGTTGAGCAGCTACCCTTCCATTTTCCCTTTCAGTTGCCAGCTTAAAAGAAAGCTTAGCAGATACTGAGTCAGGATGAAATTGTTAGCCCGGGCATTGTTCCATCTTCTTTAAATCTTTTTGTTATAAATTCTACTATTAGAAATTAAAATCTTGGTATGCTGTCACTTGAGTCCTCTTTCCTTACCTGCATAATCATTAGCTATTCACTGCACGTGTATGTTTAATAACCATTCTGTAATGCCGCCTTTTTTTTTCATTTTTCATGGTTTATTTATTCCAGTTGGAATTGTGCAAAACTGCCAAAACATTAAAGGAATAGCTTCTTCATTATTTAAGTAGTGATTGCTCATCACTGGTCAATCAAGTGGATTTGGATTTAGGTGACCACATGTCAATATCTACCATTTTGACATCTGTGTCTAAGCTGATCCTCCCAAGTTCCCTTTATAGAGACAATGGAGGCAAAATGCATTTTTATAATGCAATGTCATCCTAAGTTAAGTTTCTAAAACAGTTTATTTGCACCTTGAAAATGCAAGATTTAGTTGACTGTAAATGGAAACAGGAACAATTAGCTTAGATGTTGGCTTTATGGATGTTCAAAGGTAGATGAGATGAATCCCATCCCTATGCTCAAATTAATTAATGCCCAAAGGTTTTGTGCAGTAGCACTTCTAATGTGAATGTGCTGTGACTGTGTTTTGTGATGTCAAGAACATAGAGCCATTCCTGCACAGATGAGCAAGTCCTGTTGAGCACAAGCACCAAAAGCAGAACAGTCATGTCAGGACTACTTTTCACATGGATTAGATTACTCTGCTTTTCACCTTGACTAAGTAGTACCAGGGTATTAGCATGTACACATTCTTTTCAGAACAGATCAGTTTGGCAACCGCATTAATACCCTGATTGTAGGCATACAAAGATGGTGTTTAATATTTATGTCGTAAGATAAATGTAATGTCCTTGACCAGACTGAGTCCTGCTATGCAAAGCAGAAAATATAATATTGGTGGTATTGTTATTGTTTTTGTTACAATATATAATTATATATAATATATAATTACCATTATTATTAATAATAATAGTACTACTACTTCTAATAATAATAACTACTCTTGTACCAGCGAGCTCAAATGGCGCTAGTTTATAAACATTGAAAAGGGAGGAACTTGAATGGAAATAGCATTATTTAGGAATGACACATGGCAAAGGACTCTTGTGTTAATGAGGGTTAGAAAAAGTGACAGATGTTGAATGCTGAAACATATCTTAGATTCTGTTGTTAATTTTGGATATTGCCTTAATGGTGGTTTTTCCTATGGATTTTTGCCCTTAGGATGATTTCCAGCATGCAGCCTCAGAAACCAACTGGGAATCAGTCACAAGCTCTATCTCAGTAAGTAATTTCTCACTATTTTGCCCATGGATGGCTTGAATCCAACTCACAGAAATGGCACCTAAATGGAGAAACGATGTATTCACTTTTCGATAGGATGAAATAGGTGTTTATTGAACTCATACTGAAGTCAACCAGTATGTTTTTAGAGATAAAAGATTCAGGATATGCCATCAGCTGTTGTAACCATATGAGATAGCTATTGGGAAACAATTCTTGCTTTCAAACTCATTCTGCCAATGTGAAAATACAGGATATAAACTTAAAATTTTTATTTGTAGAATGTCTTGATCTAAACAGACTATAGATAAAACAGGCTTGCAGGAACATGGATCTAGCTATTCATTGTGAATGCTGAAAAATTTTCTTAAGTGTTTCCAATATCTGAAGTCTCAATATTCAGCAGTGAAATGCAACTTGGGAGAAAAAGGAAAACAAAACCAAAAACATAAACAAACAAACCAAACCAAAAAACAAACCACAAGTAATCCCATACAAAATTTTATTTTTCTTCTCATTGCATTGGATTTGTGTGATTGGCAAAAAAATCTGTCCTCGCTTTCATTTCCCAATGCCAAGGAATGGCAGTGTAGCATCAGAATTTGTAATATGGACAGTCCTCTTCTGTGTGCTCTGCCTGGTCAGCACCATATGACAGCTCTTGTTAACTCCTCTTAAAATACTAGATGGGGATAATTGCTTTAAGCAGATTTGAGGCCAACGTTTGGAGCATTCATGGAAGAGAGCTTAGTGATACCACCTATGTTACAGAAGCTGCCAGGAGTAGCCAGTGAAGGGGCAGTAAATAAAATACTGGTAAATTCTACTGATCAGTGTCCAGTCAAGGCAATGAGTAGAGAAATAATTCTGTATTGCCAAAATTAGAAGCTGTTAAGCCAATCGCACTTGTGTTTACCCTTGAGTTTGCAAATGACACTTGCCCTTCATGATATGATGCATTGATTGCCTGGAACTAATTGTGCTGAAAGTCTTGAGGAGTGATGTTAGTAGGGCTGAGATCTACTAGATGTGCCAAGCAGGAGATGCTACAACAGTTTTACTGAAAGACATAAACTCATTTTTCATTCTAATATGGGCTTGGGGGAAAAAAATCTATGTGATGGAATATTTTGTTTAAAAATATGGTAGGCTGAGGTTTGAAAATGTAAGCCTAGGGCTCCCTCATCAGGTAACTGTGAAAATGAGATCAAGCATATGGTAAATGCCATGTTAGTTAAAATCCTTCACATCATGCCAAACAAAAATCCAGTATCCTTTTCATATTGAAAAATTAAGTTTATCTTTCATGTCTTTTTTTTTTTTTCTGAAAAATTGTTGTTAATGTGTTGAAGGTAGGGAAATTCAGTACAAATGTTACCGGTAGCAAGCTGATGCCCAAGGTCACATGGAAACCTGCAGGTCAGTCAGAAGCAGAACCTCACTTTTCTTGGTTTTCCCATGCCATCCCCTATCTCATAAAACATACTTTCTTCAGCTGCATGTGTATCGCACCCACAAGTCCTTTTCATCCTCAGAGAAAATAAGGCAATTTTTGATAAGGAAAAAGTCTGAGAACATCCAAGTTCTTCAGGAAAGAAAGATTCAGGGATTCTACTTGAATCAAGACTTGTGGTCTTTATGGGCAGAAGGACAAACTGTCAATCTCGAACAAGATGACATATAATTCTGCTGATGCTCAATTAACATGGCAGATCTAAGTTTCTTCTGTCAAACCCACCAGCAACCCAAAAACTGATTTTAGGATCTAGATACATTACAACTCTAAGAATGAAAGTTTTAGAGTGAGCAAAATCCATGTTTGAGATCATATCACAGAGTTATGTTTTATTTGGTTTTTTTTTTTTTCTCAGAAAGCTAAAACAGATGCTTCTGCATAACCCATCGTGGCAAACCCAGGGAAAAAAAAAAGGGGGAACCAAAATTCACTCCTTATTAGGTTAGTTTCCATTATTTTTGAAGTAATTATATGACCAACAAAAAAAATGTGATGTGCATTGAACTGCCTGTCAGATTCATAAGATATAAGAAGAAAAGAATGGAGGAACAGAAATTAGGGGCAAGAGCACTGACACAAAAAAAATAAAAATTTTTGTGTTCCATTAAATTAAAAATGTATTCAATGCTTTTAAGAAATGTCAAAGAGATACATAATGTGGAAAATCTTTGCTCTTCGTTGCTTCTTGCATTTCATTCTTCCTCTTGCCCCCTCTTTGGCTGTGATCTCAGAAGCCAGAATGCAACAAGCACAAACTCTCCTAAAGCCAATGCCTCGTTCTTGGCAGGACCAAAAAAAAAAAAAAAAAAGCAGTTGGGTTGGCAGCTTTGAAGTTGCTTTTGGGCCTGTCACATGGTGTTGCTGCCAAGAGGCTATCTGAGCTGTTGAAATAATTCCTCTTGATTTGGCTGTCACTGAGAAAAAGTTAAGCTTTCTTCTATGTTTCAACAATGTTGCACAAATCTCTTGAGTAGGAGCTTCTATATAAAAAGAAAATGGGAAATCCCAGCTGCCTGTATG
Source organism: Acropternis orthonyx (assembly GCA_035583155.1). NCBI lineage: Eukaryota > Metazoa > Chordata > Aves > Passeriformes > Rhinocryptidae > Acropternis > Acropternis orthonyx. The sequence continues at coordinate 41,793,134 of JAWWEU010000001.1, read as the reverse complement.
AGTTTGAAATGCCTTGCACATTCACTGACCTGCATTTCTGTGATGAAATGTACAGTTGAACATGTGGCAAAAAAACCCTCTTGCATTGAGTAAGCCACACACCTATGGCTGATTTTAATGCTGCTGTTTCTTCAGTGTCATTGAACCATCTCCCTCGCTTTTGACAGGCAGTCAGAGTCTGACGTTTCCCTGTTGGGCTGCCACGAGCTCCATGGAGCTCTCCTCAGTAAGAAAGTAGCATTTGGGTGTCTTTTCCTTTTGTAGCCTCAAAGGCTGTGCTAGCACCGTGTGTGATGTAACATTGCTTTAGATAACAATGCTGTGTTCACTTTACTGGTGTGAGCTTTTTGACTCCTGGGACTTCCATCTCTCTGACAGTCTCTCTTCCAAGCCACTTAGAAGTCAGAAGAGAGGCTTTGAGATATGCCTTCCTTTTAAAGGGGTCATGAATTTTTACAGTCATCTGCACTGTGTCTTACTTAGCATGGCACTAGAGAGGCACTGCAGTCACAAGTGGGCTCTCTGAAACTTCTTGGGCTGTTGGTCGTAAGCAGTAAAGCACAGCTGTGCTTTCTTGACTGCACTATTATTAAGTTTTCTATTTCTTTTCTTTTGGTTTTTAATAATTTGGGCTATCCATACTTTCAGCAAATATATGCAGTAAAATATCAAGGATTGTTAATTTTGTGATATAGCTTACCATTAGAGACAGCTGCTTTATTTTAAAGGCATATATACTCTATTATAGTAGGAATTGAAGGACACAATCCTGCAAACAAGTGAGTGAATTTACTCAAATGAGTTGACCTTTCCAGTTACTACCCAACTGAGTGAAGTTAATCACAGAGATTAATCGTTTAACTTACTTGAGAGATAAGGGAAAAAATATTTTGGAAAGCCATTAATTTTAAATGGCATATTTCTGCTGTATTACTTAAGAGCTGGGTTTTCATAAGACAAGAGATTTCTAGGATTTCTCCCTCAGTGTTCTGACTTATAAGACCAAACCACTCTTGTGCTCTACTATGTTTCTTGTTGAACAAAATCATGTATTTTGATTGTGACCCCTCAGAAAGTAAGAGATCTGCATTAATAGTTTTTCTTGCACATATTTTACATAATATTTGCATACTACTTGGCTTTGTGCTTGGACAAGGGAAAAAAGTAATATCAGGATAGTGAATATTGTGATTCTAAATAATGATTTTTAGATATGTTTGAAGTTCTCTCCAGTAAAACTGAAATTGCTGTAATCTTTCTGTCAAAGTCAAGTTGTACCACAGGTTCAGTGGGAACACTCAGAGAATGGTACTTGGCCCTTATTGATGAGAAATAATATTCCATTTGATTCAATTGTGAGGATACTACTATGTTGGTAATCCAAATATTCATTGCTGACATCATAGAATCAAGGAATAGCTTGGGTTGCAAGGGAGCTTAAAGACCATGTAGTTCCCCCCTCTCTGCTGTGGGCAGGGATGCCTTCCACTAGACTAGCTTGCTCACAGCCCCCTCCCCCTGACCATGAACACTGTCAGAGATGGCAACCTCTTTCAGTAAACTGTTCCAGTGTCTCACCACCTTCACAGTAAAGAATTTCTTCTTAATATCTAATCTAAACCTAGTCTCATTTTAAAGCTAGTCCCCCTTGTCCTATCACTACATGCCCTTCTAAAAAATCTCTCTCCATCTGTCTTGTAGGTTCCCTTCAGGTATTGGAAGGCCACAATTAGGTCACCCTGATGCCTTCTCAAGGCTGAATAATTCCAATTCTCTTAGCCTTTCCTCCATCCCTCTAATAATCTTGGTGGCCCTCCTCTGGACTTGCTCCAACAGGTTGATGCCCTTCCTGTACTAGGGACCCCAGAGTTAGATGCAGTATTCTAGTTGGAACCCAACAAAAGTGGAGTGGAGAGGCAGAATCCCCTCCCTTGACCTGCTGGCCACACTGCTTTTTGATGCAGCCCAGGATGCAATTGGCTTTCTGGGCTGCAAGAGCACATTACCAGTTCATATCCAGCTTCTCATTCGCCAGCACCCCAAGATCCAAATATCATGTGTTTTCTGTTTGCTTAGTAAGTTGTATTTTTTTGGTTAAAAAATGTCAGCTGAATGTAAATTCATTGGTATATTGTAATACATTTAATTTTGGGGAATAAAGGGCCATTTTTTCAAGTCTTCAACCAAGCCAGATTTTTTGTTCAAATTGACCAGGGAAAGACAGTTTAGTGGACTTGTTGCCTTTGGCTTTCCCTGCTGTGGTTTCTGATCTGCCCCTTATGAAATAACCAACAGAGCTGGCATCTCCATTCTGTGGCTGTGGCCATCACAGCGGTTTCAAAAGACATTTTAACTATGTATTTGTATACGTGCAAACCCTCATCACCTGTGAGGAGTGTATATAAATTTTGGCAATTCAGCAGTGGTAATACACTGTGTCTCTCTTCTGGGCTTTGTTTGGGAGTTCCTTGGTGTCTTTTCCCCTTACAAAAAGAAAACACAGTTATAACAAAGCCTGGCCCACATAAAGACTTGAAAAGATGGCCTGAAGTAGCTGTTTCACTCAGTAATGAGACAAGTTTCTCAATAACTGTTTTCAATTGCTTTAAGTGGTGCTGTAATTTATTCCAAGTGCACTGAGATATATGTCACTCTTAGGGGGTATCCTATCCCTCTCCATCAGTGACTGACCCTACACTCACAGCAGAAGCACTGGATCAGACCATTGCTGCATTCGACACGGTGGAGGATCTGCTCAAACACTTTAACCCGGACTCCTGGCAAGAAGATCTTGAGAATTTGTACACAGACAGTGGACATCACTATCGAGGCAGGAGCTACCATGACAGGAAGTCCAAAGGTAGGAAAACACTCTATATACATACTTTGGGGCAAGACCAGGATATTCCTTCATTCCTTATAGAAAAGTTGATTGGTCATGTATTACATTCTGGTGACTGTGTTCTTGTTGGAGCCACAGGGCAAGGTACCACCTATTAAAACCAGGGATAAGTCATTTATCCTTAGTCAATTTCTAAGTAGAATCTTGCTTGAGAAATCAGACTGAAAACTGCTCATTATTATGATGAATTCACCAAAAAAACCCCATAGGCCCACATGTAAAGACAGATGGTTCTCAGCTTCACCCTCTTAAACATTGCTTTGTGTGTAAAGCATGGGGAAGCATGGGGCTCCTAATTACCTGCATTATCATCCTTCTTTAAATACCCTGCTTAGGGACTGTTCTCTGTTGAGTGAGGAATAATCACTTTTATCACATTGTGCTTAGGAAAGCATCTGGTGCAGACACCTGTATATGCAGCTGGATTTTTTAGAATGTGAATATCTCACTGTTTTTCATTATGTTGGCAGGGAACTTTATTATGGTTTAACATCTTTGTCTGTAATTGAGCAAAGCACACATTTCTGGGTTATATTTCTTGTTTCCTTCTGTTAGTTCAGATCAACCACCAAACAGTAAAGCAAAAGGAAGTTAAGCTAGCAGTACAAACATATAATGATAAAGAAACACTGAGAAGAGACAGTTGTGCTCTAGGGTAACCATGCACTGAAAGGCCAGAGGAAATTGCCCTTCATGTGGCGCAATATAGATGTAGAAGGTCTGTTAGGATTCTCCAAGATGACAATCACTGTAGTTTTCACAGGAGATCTGGAGTGAAGTATTTAATTTGATTTCTTTTGTTAACATTGTCCATTTTCAAGTTGTGCGTTCACATGCATTCTTCTTTATAACATTATAATGCTCAAATCACAGTTCCAATTGTGTGCAATCTACCATTTATTTACATCTCAAATCCCATCCCTGCATACATTAAGCATATGCTAAGAAGGGAGAGAGAAATGTAGTTGTATATTTGTAACTTACTTGCTATCAAATGATGAGGTTTTGATCTTAAAAGGGATATATAGACTGCATCTGTATTAGGGAAAACGATGTCAAGGAGTGTTCCCAGGCCCTGAAATCCAATCACCATATTGCAAAATTGTCAGCCTGGTCATTGCTGGGCATGAATCAGGATCTGGCAGAGGCCATCTGCCATTCATGTGGCCACCTTGACTTGGAGAGTAGGAGACAAATGTGGGCTGTCCCATGGCTGTTATCCTTGAGGAGAATGACCTCAGGCATGTACAGTGTATTCTTATATACAGTACCGGTGTACAGTTTCCAAGACATATTAGCCTTCTCTGTTTCTGGACTCAGCAGTTCAAAGGAATCTGAAATAAAGGCCTGAGCACATATCCAGTAAAAACCGAACCCCTTTACTTTGCTCCCTTTTGACATGTCAGAAAATTCAGGCAACCACAACAGCCCATGTTTGTGAAAAACTTCACTTAAGTTCCACTGCATGACTTAGAGAGTGGTTTGATCTCTGTGGGGTCTGTGGAATATGGCCTATATTGTCCCATACTCCCAGGCTGGATTTGGCACCAATAGATATGTATAAAAAAGAAATAAAGGGCCTGTTCTGATTTTAATAAAAGCTGATTAGAAACCTGGATCCTGTACTGGTTCTGCTCTCCAGATTTCTTCTCATTCTCAGATCATATTTGGCCTAGTATCCCATATATTTAAACAACCATGTAAATATAAAATAGGATTTGGTGTTTTATTGATGCAGTCTAGAGGTATCAATCTGATCTGGTACTGCTTGGAAAATTCCAATGCATAGAAGTTTTTCCATTTAGTAAAAATGTAAATCAGCTTCTTGCATAGCAAACCACCATATTAAAAAAAAGATTTTTGCAGTTATTATTTTAATATACTTTATTTATTGCAATAGAATTTTTTGGATTGGTTACAGGAAAAGGAAAAAAAATTATAACAGTTTTCCTTTTGTCTTCAAACTAAAGACCAAATTCCCTGACTGTTACCAGCCCTCTCAACAAAAGTACTTCACCACAATCAAATCCTTTAAAAATTTCAGTTAAGAATTTTTATTTAGTCATAAACTTCTGACAAGATTAAAGGCCTGTTCTTGGATGATGCCAGGAGTAGGGAATAGCTTTAATAAGTCCTTCAGTTAGAAATGCTTGGTGGCTTTTAAACACAGACACTGTGGATCTCTGAGGAATGTTGATAGGCACTGGGATAACCTTGCAGCAAAGAGAGCAATAGATTATATCATCATTTATTTCAGATACCTATCTGTTTCTTCTTCCAGCCTGGGTTTTATTTTTTTATTGTAAGTTAGAACAGCCCTGAGGCAGGTAAGAACAATTTGATGTAATCTCTGCCTATCTTTCACAGCATTTTCAGAACATGCCACATATATGGTATAAATTAATCACTAATAATTTCACTCCTATCCAGCTTTCTTCCCATACCAAACTGTGGCACAAAACTGAACTTAAGAGGCAGTGTTTCTGAATACTAATTCTGATAACAGGGATGTGTGATGAATTATATTTAAATGGTATGTTTTATTAATTTGGCAATTAATAATCTACAAATATAAGTTTCAAGGTCAAGCAAATAAGAGGACAGTATTTTAGCATAGCTGAAACTCACAGAATCAGGGAATAGGTGAAGTGGGAAGGCACCTCAAGAATTTGTTTAGTTCAACCCCCTAGCTCAAGGTAGGGTTATCAATAAAAGTTTGCTCATGAGCATGTCAAGTCAGGTTTTAAATATCTCCAAGAATGGAGGCTGCACAACCTCTGTGGACCACCCTCTGAACAAAAGAAAAAACAAAAACAAAAAGGTTATTTTTTACATTTTAATAGATTTTCCTATGTTAAATTTGAGTCCAGAACCTCTTGTCCTTTCAAAGTAGACTGTGGCTCCATCTTCGTTGCTCCCTTCTATTGTTGCTGGATAAATGGACTGATGTCAACTGTATGAGGTTCAACAAGGCGAAATGCCAGCTCCTGCACTTGGGCCACAACAACCCCAGGCGGTGATACAGGCTGGGGGAAGACTGGCTGGAAAGCTTCTCAGTGGAAAAGGATTTGGGGGTGCTGGCCAACAGTGAACCAGCAGTGTGCCCAGGTTGCCAAGAAGGCCAGTGGCATCCTGGCCTGTATCAACAATAGTGTGGCCAGCAGGACCAGGGCAGTGACTGTCCCCCTGTACTCAGCACTGGTGAGGCCACACCTTGAATCCTGTGTTCAGTTTTGGGCCTCTCATGACAAGAAAGACATTGAGGTGCTGGAGCATGTCCAGAGAAGGGCAGTGAAGCTGGGGAAGGAACTGGAACACAACTCTGATGAGGAGCAGCTGAGGGAGCTGGGGCTTTTTAGCCTGGAGAAAAGGAGGATCAGGGGGACCTTATTGATCTCGACAACTACCTGAAAGGAAGTTGTAGCCAGGTGGGGGTTGGTCTCTTCTCACAAGTAACAAGCAACAGGACAAGAGGAAATGGCCTCAAGCTTCACCAAGGGAGGCTTAGGTTGGAAATTAGGAAAAACAAAGTCGCAGAAAGGGTGGTCAGGCATTGGAACAGGATGCCCAGGGAAGTGGTAGAGTCACTGTTCCTGGAAGTGTTCAAAAAGTGTGTGGATGTGGCATTTGGGGATATGGCAGTGCTGGGTTTATAGTTGAACTTAGGATGTTGGAGGTTTTTTCCAGCCTTAAGGATTCTACCATTCTATGTATTTGTACACACAATTATATACACCTATACAAATTGATCCCACCCTGGATACTTCTGATAAGTACCTTAAAGTTGAAGAGTGTGTGGATTAAATCCAAATATATGGTAAGTCCATTCAATCTACAAATTCTGATCTCACACCTCTACAATACTGATAAAATTCTATTGAGTTAAGTGTATTTCTTTCTATTTACATTTTTGAAGTGAGACTCACCTGGTATCAGGTGAGTCTTGCTAATAACTACATGAAGTTTGAAATTTAATTCTATATATCTTCAGTGAGGTTTGCTGTTAACCACTCTATTAAAAGTTGACTATAAAATCGCACTCGGACTGACAGAAAAGGACAGAAAAAAGGGGAAGACACACATTCACATTTGCAGAATCTTGTATAAGGATTTATAATCCTTGTATAAGATATAAACTATGGTGTATACCTACATGAAAATATGACAGATGTTTCAAATAACCTCTGCAGTTGTAAACATACTCAAAAAGGTTTGCTATCAATTGCTGTATTTTAGAGACTGAAAGCATGAATATTCAGCCTTAAGCTTATCCTAGACTCTTAAGAAAAACAGCAGGTCATACCAGACAAAGTATATATTTTAAAATTATTCCTTTTGAATTGCTGCAATATGTTGCTGACTTCAGTGCCATAGTAGTTTGTGTATTACAAATATTACAGATCTCTAAAAAGATACCACCAGCTATTGGGCTATTTAATACTGTTCTTGGCAAGAGCACAGGCAGATGTAAAAAAGTAAACATCTGTGCTCTACAATTGTGTTGAACTTCTTAACAAATAGGTTTCTATTCTTCTAGAGAGTCACAAGGAGTGTTAAGACATATTCAAAGGAAGCCTCTTCATCCTAGTGTAAATTTTTGAAAGCATCAATTTATTAGAAGAGCTTCTAAGAGATACTGTTGTAAACAGTTCCAACCATCAATTAAACATTCTTTAACTTTTCCCACATGCTTTGGATTTGTCTTTTGTTGTTCTCTCTGGTTTTTTACCTCTCAATGAAAAAAGCTTTATAATTAAAAATGACCACTACCCGTGAAATGGTTTGTGTACAAATGAGGAAAGAAAGGAAAAAGTACAAGTTCACTGTGTCTTATCATAGCAGCAAGTCCAAATGTCATGGGGATGGTCCCTAGAGAAAATGGTGATCTTTAGAAAGGAATGGGTTGTTTTGGTTTGTTTTCCCATAAATAAACCTAGGAAGCGGGAACACATGTAGGTAGATACATTCTGGTAATTAAGACTACACATGCCTGTGAGCTCATTTTCTTTTTCAGAAATAGTATGCAAGAAGCTTTTGGCTATCAGAGGAACTTAATCAGGTGGGACATTCTTGCAATAATATCTATCTGCAATGACGCCTTTACAAGTTAAATAAATAAACACTTGCTGGCAGAACACTGCTCTCTGGAAGAAGAGTAGTGAGGTCAGACCATGGGTTTTCATGGAATGTTTCTGCTGCCCATTGCCAACAGGCTCCCAAGATCAGGCATGTTTCCCCATGTCCTCAACAATAGTTCTTAATTGTCACTGCTTATGATGGTCTAGCGAGAAGTTAAAATTTTAACTCAGGAATGTAATTTCTCAGGAGGGTGCAAACAGTGGCAAATAAATTGCTGCAAATGTCCATGTACTCTTCCTTGAAAGATTCTGGGATGGCTGCCAGCAAGTTTCAGTGCACTAGACAGGGAGTGCAGGCATCACAAGTGCTGAATGCTTGCTCATTCATGGCAAAGATGGATATTCCAAGGAGATGAAATACTGTCACAAATAGCTGCTAATTTAAAGTATTCCCTGTGCTTAAAAAACAGAATATTTCTTCCACCCTTCTTCAGTTGGGAACCAAGTTGTCTGTTGCATGCAAACTGCACATCATTCATTTTGTGATCTAATTCAGATCTACACCCTCTGTGAGAAATGAGATTTTTTCCTCATGTGTTATGTGGCGTAATTGTCAGTCACTGCAGTGAAAGCTTTTCTTATTAAACTTTTTTTTTTAAATGCTAGTGAAACCTGTAGCATATTAATTACTGAAATAAGCTGCTCAATTCCATTGATTTCAATGAAGCTATGTCCAACAGTTTGGCCTGCTTTTGCTACTTGACCCATAGAACAGCTGACAATTGGTTTGGCAGTCCATAATAGGCCTATATATTGTGCACCTATGTATATATACTGTTTCATTCAAGCAGTTATAAGCCCCCTGAGATTCTGATCTCTTATTCCTCTGAAATAACAGTTGCTGTATTGAAGAGGTTTGTCTTGGCATTGTGATTCTGTAGTAAATGCAGATTGCAACATCTTCTCCACAGCTCCCACCAGAAAGCCTTGAATAGCTCCCAAACATTGCAGGTGTATTTAAAAAATTGCTTATTGTGGTATCGTTAGGCATGTGCAGTGTAACAGTCAAAACCATCAGCCATAGGTGTTGAAGTCTAAAAGCTACAGAGTTTGGTCAATATTTGTTATGGAGAAGAATAATTTCATCAACGTCAGTGCATTTAGATGATTTAACCAGCGGAAGATGCAACTGGGAAATAATATTCTATTTGGTATCATCATATATTTTTGAGGATATTACCGTGTTCGTAATCCCAATATTCATTGTTACATTGTCAAGATGATAGACTCATAGAATGGTTTGGGTTGGAAGGAAGCATCTTAAAGAGTGTCTACTTCCAATGCCCCTGCCATGTGCAGAGACACCTTCCACCAGACCAGGTTGCTCAAAACCACATCCAACCTGGCCTTGAACACCTCGAGGGGTGTGGCATACACAACTTCTCTGAGCAATCTGCTCCAGTGTATCACCACCCTCACAGTAAAGAATTTCTTCCTAATATCTATTCTAAACCTACCCTTTTTCAGTATGAAGCCATTTCCCCTTGTCCTATCACTACATGCACTTGTAAAAAGTCTCTCTGCAGCTTATCTGTGTATTTTCCAGCTCAAGTTCAACCACACCATGCTCAGTCAGCTACAGCACTGCTCTGAATGTCTTTGCTATACACTACCTCTAGTCTATCTGACACAACCCTGAAACACGCCTTTATGCTATTGGAGCAAGAATGCTATGGAAAAAGGATTCAATACATTCATAGGTCTCTGAGAAATTCCGTTACCTATAGGAGAAATTTGATTTAAAACCAAAAGTCAAAATTAAAACTGTAGAACAATAACCTTTGTTATGAACTCTAAACGACCCATGAAAAAGGACGAGAGTCAAACTATAACTGAGCTCTGGATTCCCACTTGACACATGATACTCCAGCCACTCTGCAGTTTCATCCCTTGCTGATGCACAAAATATGAACAGGGGCAACCTAACAAGTACAGTCCCCTTTCATGATTGCATCTTTTTAGCTGCCAAAAAGAGCACAAGAGTTAGAAATGTTAGCAGAATTGGCATCTGTCTACATGCCTGTGGGAGGAAACCTGAGGAGGTGTAGATTCCTGCTTGATATCCAGGAGAGGATGGTCAGTGGCTGGGAAATCTCTCCACCTGTTCACTGCATACTGTTCACTGCATAATGTGGGCAAACCACTTCTATGAGAGCTAGGTATTTCAACATCTTGCCAACATACGGGTGATTTTTAACATCACCTGCCATCAACATAGTCTGGTGCTGACTGTCGTGCTGAAATCTGGTTCCACACATCCACATTGCTTTCATACCATATGAAAAATCAAATTTTTAAATTTTATCTGTCCATATAGATACTGATGTCAATACCCTTTCAGGAAGGAATGCTGACATGTAGGCATTATGGCAGTTTAATATCATTCATAGATTAATTGAATAATTTTGGTTAAAAGGCCACTCTGGGTATCATCTCATCCAAACATCTCTCCAGTGCAAGACCATCCTTGAAGTTCTCTAGTTAAGTTTTTAATATTTCCAACTAGATTGATTCCACAAGCTTTTGGATAACTTGTCTCAGTGTTTGACTACCCTTATGGTGATCACTTTTTCATAGAGCTCACTGAAATGTCCCTTGATGCAATTTGAGATTTTTTGCATTTTTATTTTTGCTGTGAACATCCAAGAAGTGCCTGGATCCATTCCTCCTGTATACCCTTTTAAATAACTAGATATAATCATTAGAACCCTCTTTAGCATTCTTTCCGGACTAAAGAAATCTGTTTTCCTCACTGGCTGTTTTGGACCAGCACATTAACCGTCATGGTCATTCTTCACCGACCTCTTGGTTTGTTCATCAATGTTTCAAGGTAAACACATAGAGCTATGTGAAATGGGGATGGTTTTAAGCATAGGATTTAAGGGAAGGAGGGTGCAAACACTGGACCCCAAGTATCCAGCTTAGTGCTCTAGTGTATCTTTTTATGTCTGCCTTACCTTTAAGTTGAATCTCTGATGCAGACATTCTGTAATAATACTTGGAAGGTATTTGCATCCACTGTAAATAACGTTTTAGTTCTAGTTTTAAATTAAGGACTCCAGTGGTTTCAGTCCTTGACAAGTAAAGCAGCTGGATTTCACACCAATCACACGAAGACTTGCTTACATTTTAGTCACAGCAGTGAAGTGATGCATGAAACTGACTGTACTGTAAAATCTCATTGTTATATGTATGAGGAAATGGACTGGCTCCAGACAGTAAAACAATCCCAAGACAGGGAAAAATGCATATTGAAGCTTTCAGCAGAGAGAATTGTTCAGAATAAAATGAGTTCATTTGTTAGGGGGCAATAAACCATGATCTAAACTTAATTAGGCAATGGGAAGTGTTCTTCTGTGTCAGTATGATGCTACCAGAGTACAGTATGTGTTGCTCACAGAGTGTATGGCATGCTCACCTTATCCCACCAAGCACTGGAGTTCTGTAGAGCAGAGTGAAAAAGGGTGTAGGTGCTTACCTCCAAATGAATTTTAAAAAGAGGATGGCATGTGTATCTTCTAAAATGTTTATTTAAGCTTTTCTTCCCTGCTTGAAGTTATTTATTTTCGTGCTTTCAACATCACTAAAGTAACACCTTTCTGTTATTGTATTTGTCCATTTTAACCTGGACTCTGACATGTAAGGTGCCGCAGAGTATAGAGAATTCATATCTGAACTGATAACTCTGGGCTTTAGCGATCCCAAAAACTGATAATAAGTTAAGATGAGAATACCTTGAGTAGGTAAAAGGAGAAATCATTGTTATCGAATTGGAATTCTGCATTGGAAATTTTGTATTGAAAAATTTCCCACAGGCTTTTCAAATATAGAAAAAATACACTAAATAAAATATATGTTGCTACTGCTTCATTTCAGAATTCCTGAAGAATGTACCCAGAGAAAGTTGTGAGCCCTCATTGAAAACTGCTTATTTCTTCATACTGCATAGAGAAAGAAAATTATGCTAATCATCTGGTTATTCTCTCCTATGCTTCAAGGAAATCAACAGCTCTCCACAGTCCTGACTCAGCTACAGCCTAAGAGACCCTGCAAAGATTTTCAAAAGTCATCAAAACTAGGCATTTGAAGGCAGTAAGCAAAGCCTTCCCTCCAGTGAAAGCCCTTTGCCACATCAACCCTTGCCATTTAAATTGAGCAGTTAAGCATTGAGGCTAATAGTGTAACACAGTGATGGATATAGTATGCTCTCAGCAGGAAAGCCCCACCCCACCACGCAGGTCCTTTACATGGTAGTCCTTTCCTTCTCTGCCAGTCTCGTTACAAGGGCTCATTTCTGTTTTGATAATATGGCAGTGCTAATAGGTATTAGCTCAATGCAGGAAGGAAGAGTGTTGAGCCTGAGGGGAAATGTCATCTGTGATAGAGTAAATTTTGTTCAGTCCACCAACTGGCTTCTCCTGGACACAGATATCAGTTCATGTGAGCTGGGTCTGGGCCCTCTTTACTGACCAGTTTGTTACTGGAAGCCTTGTTTCCTAAGTTACCTCAGCTGAATTAAGCCTTTGAGCATTTTATTCTAACTCCATCAGCACCACTGGCAAATGTCGTAATAGTCCATGGCCAGCCTATCCCAACAGGAGTCTGCTTATATTAGTATCCATTCACCTGGATTGCTGTAGTGTTAGAATGTGGATGATGCAGTCTTTCCCCTCAAGAAATCTCATTAATCATGAAGACAGAAAATGTTCAACACTCTTCGTCCTTTGGTAGATTTTTCCTTCACATCAATTCGCTGAAATGAATAGTAGCCAGATAGCGCTTTGCTTTACCAGTTAGCAAAGCTGGTGGCAAAGGTCCTGATGAGAATGTTTAGAGGAGTGGGAAACCCTTCCCTGTGAAGAGAATTAGCCTGAGAGCCTGCAGTGAGAAGGGATGGCTTTGGAGGATGACAATGAAAAAGAAAATACCATCTCTTAAAACAAAGAAATCAATATTCCCTGGACTTGTAAGTCATGGCTAAGGACATTCACTATGTATTTTTCTCCCAGTGCATGAGTATACCACCAGCCCCATTGATTTTGTGTTTATATCAGGAGAATGATCTATACCTCTTTTGGAGAGATGCTAGCTCTCTGGAGAGAACCACTGAGATTTCTTGGTGACACCTATCACAGTTGCTATAAAATCACAATTTATCTGCTGAATTCCCATTGACTGAGATAACACTTTGCCAGGAAAGTGAATCTGCTATGATTTTCTATAATAGCACTCCTGACATTTATGTACCCTTGCCTCTTGCATATCTGTCTTGTGACTATCTCCAGGTCAAAATGTAAAGGTGCACTATATTTACAAATCACAGCTTCTTCTACAATTTACTTTGTGATATTGACAAGGACTGAGTCACAGAAGGTATGAAGTGTCTGTTTTGTAAGTTTTCAAATACTTTTATTAAAGCACAAGCAGAGGTGCTCTCAGGACCAGAGATGATATTGACCTATTAAGCATGCCCATGAAAATCTGGTATGTTCACAAACACTACAATGTTATCTCAGTTCTGATTTGAGCCATTCCTATTTTCCTGTTGATCTTTCTGTTAGCAAATACTGTTTGGAGTCAAACTCAACACAAGTTCACATGACCTCCAGTCCTGAATGAATTATTGAGCTTTTGAACACTTAATTGGTGGACAAAATCCAAAGTAAAGAAAAAAGCAGATAGGGAAGGGAAAAAAAAAAATCAAACTACTTCTATAGAAATAGAACTCATTAAATTTGTTACTTTTGTCTGTGTTACAACTGTGGAAAATGTATTTATAGAAGGGTATTTTTATTTTGTTTTAGCTTTACAAGGAAAAGTTAGAAGCAGCACTTAAAGTCACAGCTGATAGTCTATAAGTTATTTTTATGGCTGGCTTTACTACTTATTTACATGACAGATCTCACAGAGATACCAGACATTTAAACATCAACCAACTACTGGCATTCAGTGAACCTCATCAGTTTTAATTGTGTTGATTTGTATGCCTATCATAGCAATATTTACCAGCTGAAATTAATATTGGTTAGATTGGTTTCTCCATCTGAAAATGAGTTATCTAAACTCTATCCATAAACAATACAGACAGGCAACTTGAGAAAGCAAGTCATGCAGCCTGTCCTCAATGCTCTTGTGAGGAAGGGATGAATCACTCCCCAAAGACGTTTCTCTACTGACCACACAAAGGGTCTTGTTTGAAGGGTTTGTCTTTTATATGTCTGCAATTAGGCAAAGAAGTTATGCCCATAATAACAAAACAGATCTTATCATCTGAGTAGCCCAGGTATAAACAGAGGGAAGAGGGTAGCAGAGGTGGAGTCTCTTGCCCAGTATCCAGCGAATCAGTGACAAAGCAAATAAAATAAAATTATTAGTCTTCAGCTTTCAGACCAGTATTTTACTGCAAGCCTTCCCTTCATCTTTATAGTTGGTGTGATCTCTGCTATGGGAATCAGTGGGAGCAGGATGACAACCTGGATGGCCACCTGGAATGATTTAAAATTGATAGGTTCATGTTTATCTGTTCAGAAATCACCGATATACTTCACATATATTTCACCCACTGTCCCATAACTTTGTGTTATTGACTACCTGGGGAGCAGTATAAACCAGAGGAACATCCCACTCAAACCTCACTAATGAAACTTCTTTTGCATTGCAGTTGACCTGGACAGGTTGAATGATGATGTGAAACGTTACAGCTGCACTCCAAGAAACTACTCTGTCAATTTAAGGGAGGAACTGAAGCTGTCAAATGTAGTTTTCTTCCCCCGCTGCCTCCTTGTCCAGCGCTGTGGAGGAAACTGTGGCTGTGGAACTCCAAACTGGAAATCCTGCATGTGCATGTCAGGGAAAACAGTGAAAAAATATCATGAGGTATTTTCATTCTTTCTTTGTCACTTCTTTTGGGTGTTTATTTCTTCCATGGATTCTGAAGTCTTTTCTCTGAGCCATGTGGACTGCTTGGTAATTGACTGTCATGTTGATATTGATTCATGCTATATCATATATTATCATTATGCTATATCATGTTATATTAACATGCTTGTATTGATTATCATATTGGGTCTGCAGTGCAAAAAAAATCAATGGGCAAAAATCACTGTTGCAGTGAAGTATCATAGGCAAAGATGCCATCATTTGAAAGACACCAGAATATTTGAGTGAATGCCTTCTGTGGTTACGACACTTCCTGAGCTGAAGGATCCACTTAGGCTTCTAGACAGATTCAGATAGCCTTAAAGTGGAAACTAGACATGGATAACAGCATCTCTCTTGCTGTCCATGGAAGATACCAGCTTGGTACTTCATGGAGTAGGATTTGTACCTTCTACTGTAATAAGGCATAGTGAGAGACACAGCCACACAGTCAACAGGCAGGAAGGGGGTGATTTTAAATGTTTAGTATTGATGTCTTTAATGCCACAACATCACCCAGTGATTTGCATTTGGAAGTGATGAATGAGCAGAGTGGAAGGAGGTTATGTATGTGTGAGAAACGGGTGTTAACAGATGTTTATGGGTAAGTTAATTTAGGAGAAGTTTGAGAGATCTTCTGCCATCTCTGAGTGGATGCTACCACAGCATCCTAGTGAACTTTGTTGCAAGAGTGAGGCTTATGTTGGACTGATTTTTCTAATCAAAGGACTGATACAAAGTGAATATATATACTGCTGGAAATACTTTTTTTACTAACACAGAGACGTGTTCCTTGAGACATTTGACAGCACTTACTCTTACTTCAAACTTATGCCCATTTGGAAATTACAATTAAGTTACTTGTAAACTCTTCCCTTCCAGATTTATTACCTGTAGGAAGCAGCTGAATCATTCAGCCTTAGCTTTTTTCCCACTCTGCAATTTTTTAAAAGGCAAAATTTTTGCATAGGAATAATGTCCATTACATTTCTTTTTAATCCATTCAGAGCACATTAAGAGAGGGAAAAGACAAGGAAAGAGCATTTTATATTCTTGTCTCTAAATCAGTATTTTCAGATCAAGACATGAACAATGTTCACTACAGTGAACATATCTTGGAAAATTATTTGGTAGTAGCCTTTCAATTGTCTGAAAGTAGAGTAGCTGCATGCCATACTGATCTGATTTCTGACAGATCTCTTAATAAGAACCTGATTTACCACTTAAGTTCCAAATGAAAATAAACTTCATGGAGTCACACCTGGATGTGTTGTGGACTCATAACATTAAGGCATTATCTTTGAAGACTAGGGCTGCAATAGCAGAGAGTCATTGAAGGTCAGACCTTGACACACTGTGAGCAATGTGGTTACACTTTTCCAAGGTTAAGAGAGACTTTCTCACAATTAACTGAAGAATACAGCATACTCCGCATCAGCTAGGACTAGAGAACAGTTAATATTTTCTCTGATTTTAAATAAGATGCAGGGGATGATCCTGGTAATTACAGAACAGAAAGTCTTATCTCAATGGTAGAAGAGTTAATTGGAAAAAAATTAATAGGTATAAAACACCTACATGACTGTGAGCTGATAAAACGAACTCAGAATGCCTTATATATGAATAAATATTTATACAGCACCACAACATTGTACAAGAATGTTAAAAGGCCTGGAACCTCCTTCAGAGAGTGAACAGTCAACGAGACAAGATCAGACATGGATTAGAAGCTGGTTAAGAGATAAAGAGCAAAGAGGTAGAAGAGATAAACAATTTTCTAAACAGGAAAGGGCTATCTGAGGTGCCCCCAGCACACTTATTTCATGTATGATCCATCTGGAGGAAGGTGAACAGAGTGGTGGCAAAAAGTGGCAGCTACCACAGGAGATAACATACTGTAACAGCCGAGAAGGCTGTGAGTAACTATAGAAGGCCTATGTGTAACTACTTCTAAATACAAGTTACAAAAGCAGCAAGCATTAGGATGAATGGTCTAAATTATCTATTTATATAACACAAGGTGCCTGAGGGAAGGAGGGAGAAATGAGGGGTGGAAGTTGGGCTGAAGGTTGAGTAGTGAATCACTGTGAAGAGCTTCAGGAAAACAGCTGTTTAGTGCAATGATAGGAAAAAGACAAGTGATAGTCTACTGAAGGAGTGGAGGTGAAGGGGTAATATCACAGCAAATATCTTGGCCTGGATATTGTGTTTTAACCATTGGTGCTTATAATGATACAGGCAGGACTAGAAAATTTGTATAGAATAAACATATATCAAGAGAGATACAGGGGAAGATACAGATCAAAGACATTTGTGAGGAAAATGGCTCAAAAATTCTGGATAATTTAATTTAGAAAAAAAAATTCAGAATAAGAGAAGACACAGCAAAAGATAGAAAATAGTGAATACTAGCTAAGGGAAAATTAGGTCTTCCTAAATATTCTTTTCTCTAAGAAAAAAAACCAAGAGAGAGACTGAAAGGGAAATAATTTAAAATGTAAAAAAGGAACTGTATTTTTTTCAGAGTAAATCTGTGTGGTGGTTTAAAGACAAACTGGCAGGAGGAATGAATCCAACTCACAAACAGATTACAAATCAGAATTACAATTTAGTAAAAAGATCACAATAAGTCCAAGGGTACAGAGGAAAATAAAGCCCATTTGATCCACAAAAACAAAGTGTAACCCAGCATCCTGGGACACAAACAGAATGGTGATTGTCAGCCCCTGTGCTGAACACCACCTGGCCCTCCTAAGTCCAAAGTAAGAGGAAAGAAGAAACCTGTTGGTGAGGGTGATAGTCTTGGTCCTGCTAAGAGTGGCAGTCATAGTCCTGCTGAGGCTCTGGTCCTCCTCTGGATCCACCTAGCAATCCACAGTCCCAAAACCTGTTTATATATGCCTAGGCTCAGGTGGGAGTGCCCAGTACCTCCCCAAGGG
>JAWWEU010000001.1:41751717-41775137 GCA_035583155.1 Acropternis orthonyx | reverse complement strand
TCCACGGTTGAAAAGGAGAGAGGAGATGATCCCTCTGAGGTGCAGGGTTGGTAGATGAAAGAAAAATTCCAAGATTTCAAATCCATAACAATCTGTATGGATTTTCAATGCCTACATATGAGCCGTGCATAATTCAGAAGGTTTCTGAAAGAAGTAGAAGTAAACTAGAAACTAAGGAATCCTGGGTTACAGCTATATCGGAATTTAAGCCAACTGTTGACAGTAGCTAGGAAAAAAAAAAAAGCCGTTTATAAACATGTTATCAAACACTTAGTTTTTTATCAAGTGTTTGGAGGCAGCTGGTGTGGGGACACCAGAATATCACACTAGCCAGGTATTGCTCAGAACCGGGATGTCATGAATTATGACAACACCAAATTAATCACTAAATCCAGGAAATTCAACATTCACATTAATACATCACTGCTAATTTATTTCGCTACTTCTTTCTTCTCAGAAAACTGTATGAATTCAAGACAGTGTTTCAGTTTTAACATTAAATGGCCTTTGTAGATTTAAATTTAAACTTTATCCCTTAGGGATGTATTAACAGTTCACTGGGCAGAAATTTAGCCAAGTGTCTCCCATTAACACAAGTGGAAGTCATGCAGATAAATTCATGTATGACATACGAAAGATGTATCCATTAATTTTAGTCCAAAATGTTTTCCACTCTATTATTATTATTAGCCATGCACGGTTAATCAATTTTATTCTGATTCTCCTTTGACACTTAACTCTAATTTTACTGAAATACCTGGCGGTAAAGGCATTGAGGGGGAAACTCTCCGCATGCCAGTTTTAGAACCATGGAGCCAGTTCACTCTCTTAAAAGCCAATTTGAAACCCACTAACCTTAACTAAAAATGCTTTCATTGCATAAATAAGGACAGAGCTTCAGACTTTATGAAATCCCTAGCACTGTTAATTTGGTTAAAAAGCTCTGCCTTCTGCTGCAGGAGAACATAGGCCAGAAGACACCAAAAGGAAGTATTAGGTAGTGGAGCAAAGAAGGTAATTGTAGTAGCTGAAACCAAGTCCTGCAGGCCCCAGACCACTCTTCTTGCCAGATTGATTTTCCCTAACTGCTCTTCTGGAGCTTCATCTACTGAACATCTCAGTGCACAAGAGCTGTCTGTCCTGCACACAAATACACTTGTCCTCAGCAGTAAAAATATGTCTGGAGATCACTTAAAAATTGACTGACATTTCTGAGCTACTCAGTATTTCTGGGTGAGAAAGACAGGCAGGGAAATTTTCCAGAAGGGATGGGCTCCTTTTTGGCTTTGTAACCAGTGCTGGAATAGCTGCATACCGGCAGCTGTGAGGACCCTAAAGTCCAGAGTGTTTGTTGAGAGAGAGGCTTCTAGTTCAGAGAGATTCCAAAGTTATATTCTCCTTACCCTCTTAATGTTTTTTAGTTCCCCCTTAGTTCCTATTCAAAGCCTCACACTGTACTCATCAATGAGCACTTTCTCCTAGCCTAGCCTCTCTGGACTAACAGCTATCATGTGTAGCCTTTAATTTCCCCAAGCTAAGAGTACTGCTCCAGTTCCCTGAACAGAATGTACAGCTCTTTTCTATCATGTACGATAGTAAGAAGTGATGCAATAGCAGGGAAAATGAGAACATGAGACTGCTGCAGTAAGGGGTAGCTTTTTCTTTATTGCCCTGGGAAATGTTAATCATGAGATCTTGAGTCTTTTTTATAGCCTGGAAGTTTGCCATGACTTTACCAAAATACTCAGCAGTTTCCAGAAATAAATGGGTTCATAACTTGAGTAAACAGATAGTTTTATAGGTGGGGGCTTTTTGGGGAGATTTTCAGAGGATTTGGGTTTGTTTGTGGTTTTTTTTTTTTTCCCCAGGAGCCTTGTGATGCTCTGTGGTTTTTCATGGCTTCTGAGTTTGCCTGAGACCAGAGAAAATGTGCTGGACAAATACAACTTACCACGTAGTGTCACAGACCATTCAAACCAAACAGGCCAAGTCCTGGCAGTGTCTAAAAACGTCTCCTGGGCACAGTCTGGCATACATGATACTGAGTGATGTCGCAGGGCTCCGTGCAATGGAGAGACAAAGCAATACATGGAAATGGATACAGCACACCTTAATCAAATGCTCAGCTCTAACTTGCTAAAGGGGACCTGAAATGAAAGCATGTTTTCCATTGCAGTACATTTCTTTGGAAATGCCTGGAGCTGGTCTTTAAAGAGAGGTGGGCTCTAAACCTGGTGATCACTCAGTGCAGAAGAGGTGTGGCGGAACTCAGGGCAGAACTCAGTTCAGCTGCAGCTGTGACTGTGCTATCCAGCCAGCATGCATATACCTCAGAGAAAAAAGAAATCGGTTTCCCCATCTTATTGCTGTAACTGATGAGATGTGAAATGAATTTCTGTAGGGAATAGGTGCTCTTAAGGTAGCAACTAGAATTTGTCAGAGTGTATAAACCTCCACAAACACAGTGCTGGGCAGCCCAGCTAAAAGACATGTAAGGAAAAAAGCAAAGTAGTGAAAGCTGATTGCACCTTTTACCTACTTATTTTTCTCTCCTGTAAAGACTGATGTTTTTCACTGTCTATAAGGTGCTTCCTCCCTCACACCCTCACCCAACCGCTTTTTGAAGCATTATACCTCCATTCAAGTTTTATGTTGACTGAAGCTTGTCTGATGCCTTCACAGAACATATATTCAATCAATTCTCAGGAACAAGGTTTAGATTAGTGTTAGGGTGGCAATTTCATAATCTTCCATTGCCCTGAGAGATGCAGCAGGCATCCCAGAGTGCACAATACTATATCTCGGCATAAGTTGCTGGGACATAGAGACAGCTTTAACTGAACCCAGTAATGTAAAGATAAAACAAGACAGAGGGAATATTATAGGGAAGAAAAGAACAGGGGAGCAGGAGAGAAAATTAAAAAAAGTTATGTGGAACTTCATTAAGATGGAGAAATTGCTGCAGTGGAGTTAAAAAATGTCACTAATACAATGTGGTGTTGTGGGGGCCTCTTCCCCCCCACCCCCCCCCCCGGCCTTTATTTTTTCAGAGAAATGAGAAGCAAACCTTAAGGAGGCACCTGAAAGAGCAGACATCAATTCTCACCCTGTCCTTATATGGGGAAACATGAGATAACTGGTCAGAAAATGATCCAAATGTTGCTGACACGTCAAAAGGAATTTGCTAAGGGATTAAAAAGAGCTAGAATCATCCAAGCAGTGTGCAAGGATTATGGTCTGATTGTTGTATGTCCCGAAATTGATAGTACATGTATAAAGGAGATAAAAGGTTGTTATGATAATAAAGGCACAGAATTAGCCTGACAAAAGAGTTAATTCATAGAATATTATACAAGAAGCAGCAATGGGATTTATTTGGAATGCAAATACAAGGAAACAGAATGAGTCAGAAATGACTGCTAGGTCATGGGATGAGCAGAGAGAGCAGAGAAGTGCAGTGAGAGAAAAAAAGGTTCATTTTTTACTAGATGAAAATGAAGATTCTTGGGTTGACATCTGAAAGTTAAGCAAGTGAGACATCCTGTGATACATGTCAGGACAGAGAGGCAACTTGTGAAGAAGGAACACCTGTATCTGGTTAGTGATGAAACAACAGCTGGAGCATAATGCACACATAATTCCTGACAAGATCACCTAAAGTGAGGGTCATGTTGATGTCAAGTTGATGTCAAAAACATCATGGCTTTAATGACTGTTTCAGATGCCTGACTTTTAAGCCAATTAATTTTTTCCCATGTTTGTTGTATTAAAACCAGGTGTTTCATTGTCAGGCTTGAGGGAATGCTCCCTGCCCCCACCCACACTCCTGGGGCCTGCTTATAGCCCCTTGATGCAGCAGAGACACACAAACAGCCAAAGAGTGAACAGGAACAGAGAGAGATTTAATCAAACAACCCGGGTTTATAAACCCCTGGGGAGGGCCCAGAGAGCAGGGCTGTGATTGGGTAAGGATTTGGGTGGAGGGGAGTGGTCGGGGGACCCGGGTAGCCAGTGGGAGAGGGGGAGGATCCATACCCGATGAGATACAGGGAACAGGGATTTGAGGGAGGAATGGGGAGGGATGGATTGGGTGACCAATAGGGTAAGGACAGGGGCGGAGGTGGTTATAGGGGCAGGGCAGCCTGGCAGTGTCCCAGCAAACCATGAGGTCACTGCCCCGGGGATGGGATCACAGAACCCAAGGGAGGGGTTTTGCTACAGTGTAACATAAGAGGCGAGCAGCCTCTCTGCTTCTTTTGGTCCTTGATAGAATTTCTGCAGTGATGATTCCAGTTCTAAAGAAGGTTTTTCCATCCTTCATAGCTTAGCCCATTTCCCACATTTCATGTTCATACAAATAAAAAAATATAGAAGCAATAATCCCATATGGATTTAATAATCACTCAATTTGCATGCTACCACTGATCAGCAAACCAACTCCTTTTTCTTCTCCCTGGTACCCTATAACTACCTCTGGTAAGAAAGAATACATCCTTGGGTCTGTGTCATTGTTTTAGGCTCTGTTCCTATGAAAGGCCCTTATGCTAAATTATGAACCACATTCCCATAATGCTTGGTTTCGTATACTCAGAGCACAGCTAAACTTTGTGTGACCTTTGTATTCGATAACTTTCAAAAACTGCAGACTAAGATTTTTTTATGTCTATCAGAACTTGGATCTATGATGAATGTTTTGCACTTTTGATGCTTCCTCTTTCATGAATCTCAGACAAATATAATTTGGTTCACATGCCAGAATGATGGTATTTTTAGATGTGCAGAAGGAGATTAGATAATGCTGCACAGCAAAATTTTAAAATAAGTTCTGCAAAGTACAAATTTCACTATCTAAAATAGCATCCAGAGTTGTTCACCATCCTCTATCACTAGAATATGGAGCTAATTAGATATTTGGTAAGCCGTAGTCATATTATTGAATATCTGTGGTATTCTATTGGTGTTTACATTACTGGACAAGAATTTTAAAAAGAGTAATATTATTATTCCTAATAAGGAAATGATGTTAAATTTAAAAATGGCTATAAGGAACTGGATACTCCCTCTTTTTTTGAAGTGTTGAGTGGGTTTCCTATCACTCTGCTTTTTAATAAAACAGAAATCAGCCATCATGGACTGTCATGGCTAAATGTTGCCTGACTTCAAAGGTCAATGATACCTGGCTAAGGCCATCACCAAATGATGGTACGATGGTTCACCTCATCTGGCTCTACCCATCTAAAGCTTGGAGTCCAAGCTTTGGGCTCCTTTCCTAGTTACCAAAGGTAGCTCCACCTGAGGTGGGTGTTTCAGGTGAATCATCCTCTGCAGTCAGTGCTTGGTTGTGACTTGTACTGGAGGCATGCCAGGTATGGGTGAAGGTGAACAGGTTATCTCCAGATGAGTCCTTTTCCTGGAAGTCATCAGCACACTGCACTCCTCGGCCCCTGATCTTGAAGTGTTTTTACAGACCTGCTGAAATGACAGGGTCTGTCAGCCCTGACCTCCTGCACTCCTCAGGACACTGGAGAGCACCCTGCTGCCTCCAGAGCATGACCCAAATTGGTATTGTACACCTCCTGGAAAAGCAGTCCTCAAACAGGCTGGAAAGCCCACAGTGCCTTGGAGGGCTGTCCAGGTGATGAGTCGGCCTGACTTAAGGATGCCCGAATTCCACTCTTGAGTTTTTCTTGCTTCAGCTTCCAGATCCTGGGTTTTGTGTTGGTTGTGATGGTTTTGCTCTCTCATTTAAAGAAGCTTTCAGAAACTAGCACTCAAATTTAATACATGATCAATGAGCAAGATTGCTGGCAAGGAAACATGTAAGCATTTTTTTTGTATTTCCTACACCACCACCCCCAAGGGAAGTTATGCAGTGGCTACTCATAGTAGTCATCTCACCTTGAAACTTCTCAGATGCTCAGGTACATCTACAAAGTAAAATCCCATCTTGTGTATCGGTGTGCTCCTATGGGGATTTTTCCACACAAAAAAATTCCCTGTTCCCCTATTTTTAATATTACTATAAACACCAGAACCACCTCAGAAGGTAAAAAAATCTTGATTTTATTTTAATTGTTTTAATAGTTTTACGACCATAATTTACACAGTGTTTGATGAGACGGAGATGGCTGTAGTTCTATGCTCTTTGTGAGGCAATCTGAAGGCTGAGGCTCTGCAATTTGATGACAGACATTGATTCTTATATTTTCTTACAGCTACTGATCCCATCTAAAAAAGGAACAATAAAGTGTCCTGAACAGCATTTCTTTGAACTGTTTTAATTCATTCAGTAGTTCCTCACCTTTAAGGACCTGGCCATGTGATGAATAAACAGCATCTATTTTCAGAATAAAGGGTTTTCTTTCATCTACTGTGGTCACCAGAAATGGCCTTTACTTCCAGAGTCTTTTCAATTCCCTTGTATTTGGCTCAAAATAAAACAATTAGGTAGAAGTGAGATGGAGAGCTTTGAACATCAGTTCTGTGATCAGCTGTTAAAGCAGTTCTGCAGAGGGATCTGGACAGGGTGGATTGATGGACTAAGGCCAACTGTATGAGGTTCAGTAAGGCCAAGTGCCAGATCCTGCCCTTTGGTCACAATAACCCCAGGCAGTGCTACAGGCTGGGGGAAGATTGGCTGGAAAGCTGCCCGGAGGAAAAGGACCTGGGGGTGCTGGTCACCAGCGGCTGAACATGAGCCAGCAGTGTGTCCAGGTTGCCAAGAAGGCCAGTGGCATCCTGGCCTGTATCAGCAATAGTGTGGCCAGCAGGACCAGGGCAGTGATTGTCCCCCTGTACTCAGCACTGGTGAGGCCACACCTTGAATCCTGTGTTCAGTTTTGGGTCCCTCACTGCAAGAAAGACATTGAGGTGCTGGAGCATGTCCAGAGAAGGGCAATGGAGCTGGTGAAGGGTCTGGAGCACATGTTTTACGAGGAGCAACGGAGGCAGCTGGGATTATTTAGCCTGGAGAAAAGGAGACTCAGGGAGGACTCAGGGAGCCTCTTCTCCCAAGTAACCAGTGACAGGGACAAGAGGAAATGATCTCAAGTTGTGCCAGGGGAGGGGTTTAGATTGGATATAAGGGAAAATTTCTTCACTGTAAGGGTGGTCAAGCACTGAAACAAGCTGTCCAGGGAAGTGGTAGAGTCACCATCCCTGGAAATATTCAAAAAGTGTGTGGATGTGGCATTAGGGAACACAAATTAGTGGTTGACTTGACAGTGCTGGGTTAATGGTTGAACCCAATGATCTCAGTGGTCCCTTCTAACCTGAATGATTCTATGATTCTGTAATTTCAGCTGTGTTCAATCACTGCTTTCCTGTCTGGTGAAGTGCCTGACAGTTCATTTTCTTATCAGCAAAGCCCATATACTGTGCTCATGCTTCTTAATAAAAAACACAGAGAAAGTCCCCAAGCTGTCAGATGGTCTATTAACTTAAATACAGTCCACATCTTTGCTCTCATCCCATTGCATGCTTTCATTTGTTCTCAACTGGAAAAAGTCAGATCTAGCTACCCATGATCTTGTGAAGAGCCACTTATCTGGATTTGTCAGATTTTGCTGAAATTTTTCTTTAAATAAGGAATTTTATCATGGGTTATGTCAGCATCTGTACTTGATTTTAAAAGTATATTTTCTTTAAAAAAGCATCTTTGAAGATGTGGTCTATTTTTATGTCTGTAATAATTGCATCAACCTGATTAGGTTCAATTCCTTTGTGTTTTGGATGACAGTGTGGTACAGCAAATTGTCCTAGTTACCATCAGGATTTGTTCCATATATCAATGCAGTCAATATTTGAAATCAGTTGAAAGATATTATATTTTTGTTGCTTAAAAAAATAAAATTACATTTCTCTGTAATTCTAAGAGGGAATAGTAATTCTATTTTCCCAATGTATTAGTGTGCCTATGCCTTGCTTAGGCACAGTCCTTCCTCTCAGTATTACACAGGCTAAATATAAATTTTATCATAAAAAGGAGGACAAAATAATAGATTGTGTCCAGTGCTTATCACTTTTGTTATATCCCATGACTTTTCTAGCCTCAAGGTGTTAATGGTAGAGAATGAATGGTATCATCCCAAAGGTTGCTGACTTGCCTTCCCAACCACTCTTCACAGCATCTGTGGTTATCCTTTGGCTAGTCATTCACACCTTTTGGGACTTTCTAATTCTGCTGAAAATGCTGATACTTTGTTTATCTGGTATGCAATCCCTGCCCTTTCCAAAACCATCGCAATGCTTGTATGGTGTTACAATGTCAAAGTAGAGAAACTACATTGTTTAAAAGAAAAAAAAACAAAGATTACTGAGTAACAGTGTGATCTGTTAGTTACTGGACCTGTTATCTGTGGCACAGGTGTGGGTGTTTCAGTGGTTGAGGTGCTAAAGATGTCTAGGTACCAGTTCCCACCTGGCCACTGACTTAAGCAAGTCATACACTTAAGAGATATCTCTCCATCTTTTGAACAAGAAACAGAAATCTAACTGATCTAGCAGTCATTTGGGCAAGCTAGCATGAGTCACATCAGCCTGCCAAGACGTGAGACATGCTAGCTCTAGTACCTTACCAGTACATGGTTTCTGGGCTCAAGGACTTGAGGCCAGACTGAGCCTCCCCACCGGCTTGCCACCAGCTGTGGAGCTGCAGCCTTGCTATCTCCATGCCCTGCTCCCTGTCAGTAAATAAGTGATTTCAAAATTGAAAGGATCCGATAATGCCACTGATAGTTTTTCTACTGATGTGTTGCAGAGCCTTGAGCCATTCAGTTTCAGGTTCTCTATCTATTTGAGTTTGACAATTATGTATATCTTTTTGGGCAGTGTGCTGTGAGATTTGGGAAGAAAAATGCTATAGGAGATTTAAAGTGTTCTTAGTCTTAACTCATTCGTTGTGCCTAATCCAAACTAGTATTTGAGCTTCAGGACAGGAATTATTAATTAATATCTCTTTTGTTAAACTACTGTAGGCCCATGAACAGCAAACTAATGGAACAGATTTTCTCCCCTCAATCTGTGCCCCCACGCTAATGTGTGTATAACCTCCCACACAGCAACTCAGCCTCCAGTGGTGGGCTCACAAAGCATGTCCCTGCAAACCACCATCCTACTCAGCTTTTCCAGTCCATGGCTTACATACACCTCCACAGAAGATTAGTTAGGATGCAACATTATAGCTGTCATGCACATATTCACAAGATCATTTTCAGGGACTCCTAGGTTCATATGATGATATGGGTTGGAAAGCATCTCTGAGGGTCACCTAGCCAAATCTCCCATTAAAAGTAGGGAAAATTTTGAAGTTAGATGAGTTTGCTCAGAGCCTCATCCTGTTAATTTTGACTATCTTCAGGATTTCTGCAGCCTCTCTGGACAAGCTGCTCCAATGTTTAACCACTCTCAGTATTTTCTTCCCTATACTCAAATAGGGGTTTTTTTGTTGTTGTTGCAACTTGTGTTTGTTGCCTCTTTCTCATTTTTTTCATAACCCACAACTCCCTTCTTCGGGATCTTGAGATTATCTTGCCTAGACAGAATTTTTTCAGAAACCTCTTTTATGATGTATACTTCCCTAGGAAATAATTTTGTTTGCTTGTTTGTTTGAGATTATTCACAGTAAATTCTTCAGAAACCATTTAGGTTGAGGCAGAGATTTTTAAGATAAACCTGAAAAAGTCAGATTGCACAGAAACTCAATGGGATCTGGCACGTATTTTGTGCAAGCTCCTTAATCTCCTTCTGCCTTCTACAGTATTCTAATGATATGTACTTCAGAAATTTCAAATTGCATAAAATAATGTTACTTTTCTTTAGAGCAGAAATATTATACAAGGGAGATAAGGGGTAGAGCAATTCAAATATGTATGGGACTGCAAAGATGAACCAAAGGAAATATGCTTGATAATTCACATGCAAAGGAGCAACTCTGGACTGCATGATATAAAGATACCTAATGTAGAAAATAATCCAGTCTGTCAAAGCTCCAGGACAAACAGTACAGAGGGATACCAAAGAGTGCAAAGAAAAATCTGGAAGTGAAACAAAAATGTATCCAAATTAATGCTGGTCAGGGCCATAAAGGGCTGTTGATGCCCTCGGGGGCCCAACACTCTCATCATCAGATCCCCAACAGTGTTTTTTAATCAAAGCATTTTGGTTGATCCTCCCAGGTGCTGAAATTCATCCCTGAGGCTGGGCATACCAGAAGAAAAGGCAGAATCAGGAACAACATGGCCTTAGTAGATATACAGCTGGATCACCATGAGCGTTGTGATTGTATCTGCAGTTCAAGACCACCCCGATAAAAACAAAACAAAACAACAAAGAAAGAATGAAGAAGAAAGAAAAGGAAAAAACAAGACACACTACTTGCATCTTACCGGACATTTACTTTTAAGCAGGATTGCTCTGAGGACCTTTACTCAATAATCATTTGAAATTTGCTACTAGCCTGCCTTTGCAATTAGTAAAAATGATTGCTGTGTTTCAGCATAACTGTGCTGATTAGTGCCATGGCAACTAAACAGGTATATCATAGATTTATGTATCAGCAGCCAAGAATACAAGATTATGGTTATCTGTAGCTAGATTCTGAGGGTTGAGGTTTTAAAAGCTCAGTTGCAGTCCTTAGGCACACAGTGCCCACTGAAACTAAACACCAGGTGCATGGGTATTTGTGACAGCTGGCAGTAAAATAGCTCTGTGTTTGTTTCTCTCTCAACAGCTCCTACACTCAAATTCTGCTTCCATTTTTACCTCCTCAACTCTCCTGATGGTCAGTAGGGTTTTGTGGGTATAAATGAAGAGAGAATTTGAGCCTGCATGAGTGCAAAATGATTTGCCCCACTCTCAGAGGGAACTTCCCAGCATTCTGGCCCAACAGAGTGAGATAGAAGGCAGAAAATCCATCACTACATGAAATAACACACCAGTAAAGTCAAATCTCACTGTTTGTACTCGAGCAAATCATGTGCTGAATTTAGTAGATGTTTTGCATAAGCCAGGACACTGACGGTGGTAGGGGGATGTGGAGGCTGGTGCTTTTGCCGTGGTGACTCCATGGGAGCCATTGCCTAGGTGCTTCTGCAAGAGAGGGCTCCACCCTGTCCCCAGGGCTGGGACTGATTCTGGTCACTACCTACCTGGCCTGGACTCCTGCCCCTTGGCCAGAGTGGCCCACAGTTGCCCAGAAGGAGCCTACTTTACACAAAAGGGAGAGACAGCCCTCCGCCCTCCCCTTTTATCCTCCTGGCAGTTCGAGGAGTGCCATGTTTTCCCATGGGGGAGATGAAGATAGGGCACTGGTTTGTTGAAAATATTGATTTGTTTTGCAGTTGTGTTACTGGGAAACAAAACCGTGTTTGAGATTTAATTATCATTGTTTGGTTTGGGGTTTGTTGTTTGTTTGTTTTAAATATGGATTATGTATGGATTATATGTATCTTTGTCATATATGCATTAATCTTAGTTATCTGGGGTTAGTTGTCTCATTCCAGCTCTGTGTATTGCCATGGTTAAACTGTTGACAATTAATTTCTTTTTGATTGCCTTTTTCTCAAGCATATTAACTCATTAAGCAATGTCTGTATGTCACAGAGAATGTTCATCATTTATTAACTTCCAGAACAATATTATAAAATAGCACCTCATAATAGAATTAGCACTTTAAAAGCTGCAGCATAACTTCCTATGGCTTTTAAAATCTTATGAAAGTGCTCTAGCTGACAAAGGAAAAACAAATCCTTCCCAGCTACATTTAAGGATTTTTAAACGCTGCTCCAAAAGTGCAAAACTACAGGCAGAGTCACCAGTATGGTGGAGAATTGGAGTTTTGATCCTGAATGTAACAGACAATAGGGTGGCACATTTAATGGCTGAGGTTTTGTATTTAATAGTAGACATAGTCTGCATTGAATCTTCTTGTCTGTGTTGCCTCTTGTTTTTCTGTCTCTCTGAAAGAGTGAAGTAGTTTGACAATAGTGTGTTATAATTAGTGGAAACTGGCATGTGCTATAATATAATACAATATAATATAAGGCCTTCACACCAGTATGTTTTAGCACTCTACAGGCTTTTTACAAAAGTGTCCTAATGTTCTGACTTGCTCTCTTCATCAGGTCAAGTGTTTTATAAGAGCTTTTTTATAATTTTAGCAAAACTTTGCTGAAAGTTCCCTTAGAAATGTTGTGTTACTTTCTTTCCTGTTCTTTAACCTTTGAGATTCAGAAAGTGTGGAGGGTTTGTTATTTATATTAATTTTTCCTCTCTGGCTCCCAGATGTCTATTTAAAAAAGCTCCTGATTTCTTACTTGGGAAGTGATTCATCATTTTTCAAAGCAGTTCACATTAAAAGAACAGTCCTGTAACCAAAGATTACCAGCTTCATTCTGTAGTTCAAGACTATTTAAAGAACATCTCATTCTTTTTCTGTCTCTAGCTTAATAACAAGATTGACCCAGTCCTTCCATAATTTTTAGTTGTTTGGAAGAAATTTGCATGCGAGACCTCAGCAGTATGGATTGTTTTTGAGATGGTCCATTCCAAACAATATCCCTGACTGACTTATGCCTCAGCACTCTGAGTTGGATAGCATTGGTTGTAGGAAACATCAGTTTCACAAGGCTTTGTGCTCTGAGTGGTCCTTTAATTCCCACTCCCCACTGGCACCCACTGCACCAGGTGACCTCCCACACCCTGCTGCCTGCTCACCCAGTCCCACCCCAACAGCCATGTGTTTCGAGGGGTGCTTATGCCTCCTAATCTGGGGGATCCAGCCTCACCTGGGAGCGTGAGTTACCCCTAAAGGCAACTGGGCGAGGCTCTCCCATAGTGTGCCTTAGTCCCCAGGTTGGAATCACCCAATGTGGAGATTTTCTTTCTTTCTTTTGATTATATAGAATGACTAAATACAAAGATAAATATTATAAGTACTCCTTTTAAAGACTGGACAGCTGCTAGTTCAGCTAACTGAATCACATAAAGGCAGCAGTGGATGTCAGGGTCCAGCAGAAAAATTCAGATACAAAGTAAAAGCAAAATTCTCCTGCTTGATGATGGGTATACTTTCTTAGATATAGGTTAGGCTTTTCTCAAAATTTAAAGTATTTCTCCTGGGACACTTAGTAATGAATGGAACCATTCACTTCTTCAAGCTGCCATACAGACAGTGTGCTCCCAGCCAGTGCAGGTGGGTCAAGGATGGGCTTTGTGTTGCAGTGTGGGGATGATAACATATATGTGAACTAAGAAAACCTTCCCAAAAACCCTAACCCTGACTTTCAGTGACCTTGGTGAAACCAAATACCAGAAAATTTTTTCCTTTTTATTTATTAGCAGAAATTGCAGAGGTGTTTCTCCATATTTTTTCCTCTTTTGTCTTGTAATAATTATGTTGTTTACATACTATTTTATCTTAAAGAGAAAAACTATTTAAAAGCCTAATCTGATTAATTTTTATTGGTAGAATTAGAAGCCTCCAAAATAAATATATTTTCAAAGGCAATTCAGAAAAAGTCCTAATTTCAAACCACTCATTAGCTTTTTATTTACTATATTCATCTGGGATAGAGCCTACTTTCTCAAGTGCAATCGATGTGTTTTGGTTTTTTTTTTGTTGTCTCAGTTAAATGCAGCTTTCCTAGCAGTACTTTTTACTTTATGCAGTATGTAATGTGTCGTATCTTGATGAAAAAATAAATACTGCTTTTGAAAGAAGATACTTTGAGTGATTATTCATAATTCAGATTATCAAAACCTGTGATTTACTGAAAGACATTTCTACAACATGACACCATCCATACTCACAAGGTCTCCTTTTGAATTTTAGCAGTCATTCCCAGGAGCATCAGGCAAGGACCAAAGTGCAATTTTGGGATAATTGAGTTTGAGCCCCTGAGCTGGCAGAGCTGACAGCTTCCTAGTGAAGCAGCAGCAGTGTGACAACAGCACAGCATTTCTTATAGCTGGATTAGGGTGCACACCCATATTTGGTGCTGATCCCAGCCCCTGCAGGCTTGGCTTGGCTCTAGGAGAGATGTCCTCACGTGTCTTACTATAGCTGCTCCGTACTGGCAAAGGAAGCTGCTGCAGAAGATCTGCATCTTACCTGAGCAAGGGCAGAGCTAAGCATCTAATGTGTGCAGGGCAGCTGGAGGAACTTAAAACCTCTCGAGGTGGGCAAATTGCAGCTGTGCTTGTGAGTGTGGGCATTTCCCTCTGCCAGAAGCAGATTTTGGTGTGTTGCATCTGAAACATAACTTTCATAGCTTTGGTAACTAATCTTCAGTTTAAGGTTCTTGTGTTAATCTGAAGATTTCATAGGTCTTCACTGGATCTTGGACTGAAAAAGGACATGAAATTTTTGCCAAATTAATTCTTCACTAGATAGATCCCCTATCTGATAAGGGAAATACGGATAGCATATAGCAATCTGGGGATCGAGCTTTGTAGCCTGTCCTTATGCATGAGCACCTTTTTCTGTATGGTAATGCCACCGACCTGCAATAGTCAGCCATTCAGCATACTTATCCCCTGTGATTTGGTGCTTGTTACTCAGAGAAAAAATTAATATATATATTGTCCTTTTTTTAAGCCAGTCAGAAGACACATTTTCTAACAAAGGAAGCAGTTCTCTTGTGTACAGGAAACAGGAACATACTTAACGGGTGGGTGGAAGAGACATTTTTGCCCTTCAGAAATGCACTGAAGACATAACACGGACAGCAGGTCAGCAGTTGAAATGCGTTCAAGGATGGCATAAAGATCCACCCACCTAGCATTGCTACGTACAACTAATGGCTAGATAACATCAGTTTGTTTTTGTGCTCACATGAATGAAAGCTTTTCTAAATCTGAAACATGGAAAGCAGCACTGCATCCCTTCAGCTGTAAAAGCATATGGTTCCCAAGGTCATTCAGGAACCCACCATTACCTTTCTCTAAAAATAATGGGGGTTTTAAGCATTCGTCTTCTCAGTTTTGAAGAACACAGAATCTTCCTCTAGCTGATTTTAAGATCTGCAACAGCTGTAAAAATACTTTCCTGCAAATTCACTTAAGATTTCCCTTGCTCTTGTCTGGAGTGCATTGCCCATACTCACTGCTGTAATATCTATATAACAGATGTCCAATTTGTACTTATTCTCCCAGGGACTCCAGTGCAGCAGCTAATGAAAATGTAGAAATTAGTATTCCAGTCTCTCATTCTAGGAACTTGAACTTTGTTTATTGGCAGTCTTAGTCAAATATGCTGAAATACATAAAATTCGTAGTTTATTTGGTCACTCATTGATGGGCCATGATAACCTCCTTTAGGTGTTTAAAGTGCAAATTCAATTTTGTGTTTCTTTTCAAAGAATCATAGAATGGCTTGGGTTGGAAGGGACCTTAAAGATCATCTAGTTCCAAATACTTCTAGAAATGGGATTTCCGAACCATTAAATGTTCTCCCATGAATCGTAGGAGGGAAATATTCTAGCTTTAGTCTATCTTTAGTCATTGATTTGACTTAAGATTAGGTCTGAAATTTTTGTAGTGAAAAATTATATTTCAAAGCTGAGTTTATATAATCTGATTTTTGAAACTGAGTTTCAAAACCTCATTTATGTATTGCTTATAGAAAGTTGCTGTGGCATGAACATGCTTTAATAAAAATAGAAATAGTTACATAATAACAGTTACAGTATTTGATGCTCCAATTTCAAGCTGACAAAGGATTTCTGCTTCAGTTGAAAGAATTTCAGTTTCAGAACTAGTACAAAGCAAACAGGATGAAAAGGACTGGGTACCTTCAAATATTTTGACACAAAGGGTCAATTTTTTTGACATAAGAAAAAAGCCCTTAACTTTTATACATTGCATTTTCTTACAAAAGTAATGAGAGCAGACATCTTAACCTTTTTGTTCTGTGTTTGAGTTTGGAGAGTATCATCTCAAGTAGCAGGTGCACTGGGATGAGCTCTCTCACTCAGTTCAGTCTGGATCAGTTTACCCTTTCTGAGATGAAGGTTCTCTGGAGAACCACCCTTCATACCAATGCAGTTCTGTCACATCTTTTTATGATCTGTCATTGTCATCACCTTTTGTCATATAATAAACAAATTTATTTAGTTTGGTAATACTGTCTTTCCACTTGGATCTAGTATATGATGAAAGAGTATTCCTTTCCCCCAAATGGAAAACCGTTATACATTGAAGAATCCCAGACTGGCTGAGGTGAAAAGAGACCTCTGGACATGGTATTGTTTAGCCCTCTGTTCAAAGCAGGGTCATCTACAGCACAGTGCTCAGTCATGTCCATTTGGGTTTTCAATTTCTCCAAGGATGAAGACTCAGCTCTATTTACTAGACTTTATGTAGAGGAAGGGGGAGGCATTACTTTTTACAAACTGTGGGGAGACAAAAGTCTGGCAAACTCTTGGACCTCCACTGAGGGCTGTGGCTCATGGAAGACTCTTCAGTCCATGAGACCATGCCCTTTTGCCTGCTAAGGTAGGCAGAATTTGACATTTTAGCCCCACACATATCTAACAGTATAAGCAGAGTGATGATTCAAGGACCAACCAGAGCTATGTATCTTAGGTTGTGTGCAGAGAAGGGCAAAACATCCATG
Source organism: Acropternis orthonyx (assembly GCA_035583155.1). Classification (NCBI taxonomy): domain Eukaryota; kingdom Metazoa; phylum Chordata; class Aves; order Passeriformes; family Rhinocryptidae; genus Acropternis; species Acropternis orthonyx. The sequence goes on along the minus strand of JAWWEU010000001.1, from coordinate 41,758,522 downwards.
CATGAGGATTTTTCCCCCAAGGTGTGGTAAATGTCTGGTTCATTGGTAACACACAGCTTATTAGCTTACATGGCTAAAGGCTACTGCCTGCACATGGGAAGGAGCAGATGGACACACTGGCAGGGGAGGGAGCCCCAGTCACCTCCCCAGAATAATGGAGCTGCCAATGCCTCTTCAGGTTGTCCTGTAGGGTCTCAGGGACAGGGTATACCCATGACCACAATCCAACAGGAGAGGGTCCCCATCACCCCACAGTCAGAGGGGTGGTTACTGCCAGGTGTGCAAGGGCCATCTTGGGAGAACCATTGCATCAGCTTCCATCAGGCTGTCAGGCTCAGCCTCCACTAACACTGTTCAGCAAGCCATCGCAGGGGAATCTCTCATAAATCGTGGAAAGATTAGAGACTGCAGTATTTCGCAGCTTCCATGTAGATTCTCTCATTAAGTCATAGGAAAGCAAATTGTCCATCTTTACCCAAATATACAGGCTGGGCTGCAGCACAACCCCCAGAGGACCCTCCTGAACTTGGAGAGCACCTGATATAAGAGGCTTTCATTAAAGCATACTGATACCCAACAGATGGCATTCATTGCAACCTTTACATCAAAATACCAACCCTTGGATTCTGTTGCTAATTTATTTCAAAAGGTCAGGCAAGGATTTGTGTGCCCTCAAGGAACTGATTGTGTTATAGGAAGCTGCAGTTTCAGTATTCAAATAATCCCACATAGGCAAAATGCTGCAATTTTGCCCATTAAACTGAACACCAATTACACAACTGATTATTAAATGAAGATAAGACATGTAGGCTTGTATGAAGTAGACTAATTGTTTTCTTCAATTAAAATAAAGACACTTGGGTCCAAATTAAGACCCTGACAAGAAAAGGTAAGCAAATTAGTTTCACTGGGAAATGCAGCTCCTGCATACCTGAAATCTTCAGGATTGAACAATGCAAACTAACTCAGCAATTTTAGTAATCAAAATGGAAGTATCTCTTGAAAAGTCCTTCTACATAAAGCTAGTTCAAGGAGCAAATGAAAACTAGTCCTTTCATTTTCATATCATAGCTGACTGCACTGAGCTCTGGTCAGCATCAAAAGCTTTTTATTTTTATCTGAGTATGTAAGTTCTTCTTAATGCTTCTGACAAGCATTTTAAAAAGGTGTGCGACTTTCATCAAATACTAAACTGATGTTCCCTGGCCCTCTTGGCAGTGCATATTGAGAAACAGAGACCAAAGAGTACTCCCTGAATAGAGCAGAGCTCAAATGGACACATAAACCTATACATTAAAAAAACCCACACCATGTTTTGAACGATGTGTGTGTGTGTGTGTGTGTCTGTGTGTGTCTGTGTGTGTCTGTGTGTGTGTGTAAGGGAGTTTTCTTGTGGCTGACATGTTTAAAGACAGCAGTTTGCTTTTAGACTCCAAAACACCATATTGAATATTCATGTAATACCCTACTGAATAATTCAGTGGCTGCAAGTTGGCAAACTGATAACCCTCCTATCAGCTAGCAAAGGGATAACCCATCCATAAACTATGTTTGTGAGACATCTGCTAAGGAAACTGTTACTCCCATTGACACCTCCTGCATTTTCCCCTGCATTTTGACATTAAACCAGATTAACCTTACAAAAACTACAGTGTCTAATACCCAGTGATGCTGACCTTCATGGACACACAAGTAAACACTCAACAACTGGTTTGACCAAAGAGGCAACCTGATGTTTATTTAGCTTATCAAAGTGAAGGCAGTCACAAAACAATGTTATTTACTGTCCATAAAACCTGTGTAAACTATTTGATTAGATGCAGCATAAAAGAGGCAAAAAGTTGCCTATAGATAAATTCTGGGAATTTAAAAAGACCTTGCTAAGGCCTTTAACTTGAAGAAAAGTCATGGAGGCTGCACATTCCAGGAAAAACAAATTATCAAGGGTGGTTCTTGAAAGCTGCCAAGGACTTTATGAATTTTCCTGCATGTTGTGCACCTGATAAGGTGCTGAATAACTGAGAAACTTGCTGTACAATAGTGTATGATAAATTACACTTAAGTTGTAATGTCTTTTCTAGTCTCAGGAAGTTTTCTGAGTAATTTCTTTAATCGCATTTTGTTCCAAGCAGCTGTTCCTCCTCCATTTCATAAAAAAAAATGGAACAATCCTCTGATCAAATGCATCTTACTATGCTAGACCCTCCAGGTCTTCCTCTTCCAGTCTTCCATTGCTCACACAAGAAATTCTGAGGAGTCTGCTCGGTGCTAGCACAGTTACTGAAGTTTTTTAGTTGCAGTTCATTGAAACTCTTCAGCTGAATTTCCTTTTTATGAATTTTGCAGCTGGGCTTCTGCATAAGTCTTGAAAGATTGCCAACAGCCATGATTTGTCTTTTGGGTGTTTAAACCTACAAGACATCAAAGAAATGTGCCTTTGATAGAGAAATTCAGTTCACAGGAAAAGAGGAAATGTTACATATACCTCTGCCAAGGTCTTTGAATTAAGCACTGCTGTTGACCTCAAATACCTGTTACAAGAATGCAGAGGTCTTACTGTCTCAAGATACTAGCAAACCCTGAAGATCTTAAGGAAATGGTGAACTGCATGAAAGCATGAACATCCTCTTTACCTCATTTCAATTGCAAGTGGCAACACCTTGAGCTGTAACTCCTTGAAAACCCTCTAGCACTATCATTTTCACCTAACATGATAATCAGTCTCATGTTCATGGGGCCACAACCTACGAAGAGAGGAAAGCTTAAAAGAGTTACCTGATGTGCTTTACAGGAGTCATCACTTGACAGAATGGGAAAAGACAGAGGATGAATGATGAGTATGAGCCTTCTTTCCTCTAAAAGCAGCAACAAGGTTAGGCTGACTTCAAGAGTGTTTGCTTCAGTTCGAAATCATGATTGTACATCGCCTATTAGTTATTAGAACTGCAAAACTAACTGAATCTTTGGTACAGAAATCTAGCAATGTTAAGATGCCTGGTAAGACGTCTCTGGCCCAGTCTTTAATCCTCTGAGAGTCACAGGAGAGAAATGGGTCTATGCAAGGCAGCTTCCCTGACCATAACAGAAACATCTAAACCAGGTCAGGGAAGGAGAACAGAGAGGAACAAGTACTCCACTGGCAAGATTGTCCAAGAGCTCAGTTCAGTGCAAGTGATACAGCTTCAAGTCTTAATACATACAGCTAATTAGGAAGCGGTACTACAAGTAGTAGGGACTGGTGAGGCATGGGAAGAGCAGCCCATACAAGGTAATACAGAGGGGTTACTTTAAGTCTTGCTTTTGTTGAAGGTTGAAGGCTGGTCCCGTTAGACACGCTTATAGATTGAAAGCTGAATAATTGGGCTGAGTCATCACTGGTAAATAAACACACCTCTCCCTGGGCTTTGAATAAAGGTCATCTAGATTGACTGTTCCTACTTGGTTGTGTAAAGATTCCCCACCTCTTCCTTCTAACACAGTGTTTTTACATAGTATAGCTATACAGGTCTGAACTGCTACATGATGTTAAATATGGTGTTGATATAGCATTTATAAGACCAGGATGCAGATACATTAACGTGCTTTGCAGGCAGTAAATTTAAGCACAAGCACACTATTGCATTGCAAATAAATAGTTTTCCTCATTGAAGAAAATGAGTGATACAATGCTGTTTATTCACACTTGCTATTTCAAGTCAGTGTTCGCCAGCTACACTGACCATGATAACTATATTATCCATTACTTCACACTAAAATTTGATGAAACTAAAAACAAATGATAGATCACTGCAAAGTCCTCTTCCCTGTCTATTGGCAAACAATACTCTCTGTTCTTTCCAATGATGACTAAATGGTAGGATGCAATGTAACAAAAAAGTCATAAAAACTGCAGAAAACATAAACTTCCCCTCTATTAATTCTGAACTGCTTTCGAAGTCTGAACAGTTAGGACAGGATGAAGCAATCGGCAATTATAAAGCACATTCCAACTAATAACAGGAAGACTAAGTTTCCCCTAAAAGAATTATTACAAGAGAATATACAAGTGGCTGGGAAACCTACCATGCCCAAATATTGTTTGGAATTCAGCTGAAATGGATGGAGTGAGGCAGAGAAAACTATACAAATTCCTCTTCCTTTGGGAAGGATGGCAGATGGATTTATCATGCTTCTAGAGTGCTAATTCTGTTCAGGCATACAATGTCATATATCATGTCATTCATGCCATGGATCATTACAATTGTTTCGAGAGACAGTTCTACAGCGAAATCCCAGTTCCCAAGCTTAGTTTGGGTACGTGTTTACAACTCACAACTTGGTATTTCTAACTATTATTTCTAATCCAACACAACCAGTTGGCTCCACTTTTTCCAGGTTCCTCCATAGCATGTAGTGTTCAGAAGCAAGATTTCATTTCACCCCCATCTCCATGCTGTTTGTTTGGGTTTTTTCCCCATTGGATTCACAAGTTATCTGATTCTGGTCCTCAAAAAAGCAGTTATTTCTGTCATAATTCTGCTAATTATTTCACATCAGATCTTGACTGCAAGAAAGTTGTTTTGGTGAGATGACAGGGCAAACCTCCCTGTGCAATTCAGAACTGCCATGCTTCACTTAAGCCAAAGTTTTCAGCTTGTGCTGAGTGTTTATTTATATGCATCAAAGTCATATCACCACAAGTTAGAAAAGCATTCTAGGAGCACATATCCAAAAGTCAGGGTTTCTCTTTCCCCAGCTTTCTTGGTGTGTGATATTGGTGGGAAAAATAGTGAAACCTAGAATGCGTTGATATCCTCCTCACAAATACTTATTTTCCGTAGAAGCTTTTCTAAGAGGTTGGAGATAAAATCTCATCTAAAACATCGTCTGAGAAAAACAGTTGATTTTTAAACAGGTTCCTTTCCAGCCTATGTTGATTTGCAAGAGGTGATTTGCAAGCCCTGATTGCACCTACTGTCCCTGCTGTGACCTTGCTCAGTCAAACCTCATTGGCAAAGCCAGTGCTCACTCATGAGCAATGGGTGCCAATAAAAACTGCCAGAAGAGACTGAGCTCCAGAGCACTTAAGGAAACTGTAGATATTGCATATGTGCTGACAGAAAGCTAGCACTCATAAGATTTTTTTATTTTTATTTTTTTAAGAAACATAAATATGCTGATTCTGGTTGCAGAAAAATAATAATAAAAAATATTTATCTAGAAACCGTCTAGTCTAGCTGATTATGAATTCCCAGTCACATTAAAGACAAAATGAATATTGAAAATCACCTTTGAAATTCAGGATTTTTGTAGACTGCTAATATGTGCATTTACTCAGTGTTGAGCCCACTGGAGTGTGTGATGCATCACTACAAAACCCAAAGAAATAATTCAGCAGAATAACATGGACAGGATGAGCAATATCAATTTGAGAAGAGATGTTAGGCTGAGGAAGGCATGGTGCAGTAAGCCTGATGGGAACTGTGCAATGACCAAAAGCTGTGATGATTAACTCCCCATGACATTCAGGTATCACAGAGGGTAGAACTGATCTTCTTAGTTGTGGAAAGGGTCAAGGAGCATGTTATAAATTATGTTTCTGCCCTCTCAAAAAACTTCTCTGTGCTTCTTACTGTGCTGAAGAAATCCTAGATTTCAGATAAACAAATGCAGGAATTAAACTGCAAGAGAGTTACTGTGGCATCTTATTTCCAACACTGTATTTCTTAGCAGCACAATACAGAAGATAGTGTTTAATTTAGTGCTGCTTTCATACTGGAGAGAAACTCTGGATTAATTTTGTTTTGATCTAGTAAACAGACAGATTCTAAACACTAAAAACAGTTTGTGCTATAGTTGTTTTTTTAAAAAAAAATTATAGATAGTAAGTATCATAAGTGAGCTTAAAAATATTATCTGTGCAATTTTTGAGACAAAAAACAACATTAGCCAGGAAGACCACTTGCAAGAACTGTTCCACAATGAGGAAGAGATATGAATACTCTATTTATATACTATATATATATATATATATATATATATCTCATCAGTTTTCTGCAGTTAAAAAGCTTTTGGATTTAAGGTATAGCTTTAAAGAAAAAGAGAAGTGCTAGAGGGGTAGAAGGGTCCAAAAGTTGGAAACTGATAAGAAAATTCATTATAAGCTGGAAAACCAGTTAATTTGGGTGTTAATTCTCATTTGGTTTCATGGATCTGAGCATGTCTACAGGCTACAGCTTCAATTGCTGAATCTCAAAGAGACCTGTTCATAACTGAATTTCAGCAAAGCTTGTGTGTGCATGCTTAAGTTAATTTCTTGAAGGTAATGTGGTTTGGTAATTTTGTCACTTTGACTTAGGACAGTCTGTACTTAATCCAAAAAGCTAAGTTCCAGTATCTTTGATACCAGTCTAATGAACTTTAGCTTCCTCTGCTTTACCTTCACTGTTGGTAACACTTACATAGTCATGAAGTGAGCTGGACCATGCAAATATCTGGATTAAAAGTAACTGAAAAGGAAAAAAAATCAGAATCAGCCCTTTGAGCTGTTAGGAGAGGCTGGCTGAGAGAAGGCTGTATCACCTTGTTCCCTAACGGCATAGTGTGGAGTTTAGGCAACTTTGTATTTTTTCAGCTGGAAGTAAATATCACAAATTATGTAATTTTAATAATTAATTGTTTTACATAGCTAACCTCAAGCTTATTGGTAACTGTTGACAAAAGAAGGGAGGGATGGAGGGACAAATGGAGGAAGGAAGGACGGAAGGAAGGACGGACGGAAGGACGGAAGGACGGAAGGAAGGAAGGAAGGACGGAAGGACGGAAG
>JAWWEU010000001.1:41696664-41747230 GCA_035583155.1 Acropternis orthonyx | reverse complement strand
AAGAAAGATATTGGGAAACTGGAGAGAGTACAAGATGGTGAGGAGACCTAGAGCTGATGGCCCATAGGGAAAGGCTGAGGAAGATGGGCTTCTTTAATCTGGTAAGGAGGAAACTGAGGGCAAAAACTAACAGCTGTCAGCAGCTTCTTGAAGGAGACTTTCAGAGTGAAACCTTTCTTGGTATCAGATGGTGTAACAAGGAGCAACAGTCTCAGTTCCTGACTTGAAACATTCTTCCTGGATATGAGGAAAATTTTTTTTGGAGCACTGCAGCCCTGGCACAGGCCACCTAGGGAGTCTTTCAAACCTTCATCTTTGGAGGCTTTCAAGACTCAGGTCAGTAAAGCCACGTAGCCATCATCTAGTGTCAGCAACAATCCTACTTTGACCAAGAAGTTGAGCAAGAGGACTCCAGAACTTCCTCCCAACCATTCAAGTGACTCTCTAAGACTTCCACATAGTCCTGAAGCACAGGAAAAGTACAAATGACTGAGAACTTAATTTTCAGAAAATAATTAAGTCATTTAAAAACCTTTTAAAATTGTACCAGTTATGAAAATGGAAACCAATTTGTATTCTCTTCCTCTTTTTCTACCTTCCTTCCCCCAGGACTGATAGATGATGCAACACATAGCGAGTGGAGCTCAGTTGCCTGAACACTGATACTCAGGACCACATTTCTTAGATGCTCTGTGGTATCTGAGACACCCAGCTGGGACCAGCAGATGTGAAAAAAGGCCTACTGAGTCCCAAGCCCTACTGGGAAGGCAGCTTGAAACCTATATTTAGAAGACTGCATTCCACCCTATTAGTCAAATAATTTATTGCAATTCTGAGAAAGCACAGTGGCAGCATGGCTAGAATAAAATTTCAGGTGACGCTGTTTTGTTTAAATGTGTCAGTTGTGACAGATAATTAATGCTAGAAATAATTTGCTACTGCTGATTAACACATAAAATTGCAATATGTCATTTAAAACCATTTTCAGTGTCTTAGGGTATTTCCTTCAAGTATTTGTCTTCAAACATAGACTGAAAAGGATTATTAATATCCTGTAGAGCACAACTACATTTTAACCACTGTTTTGCTTTAACCCTGCAATCTGTGTATTCAAGACTGGCACCAGTGATTATAAATAACAGTCATCCAAATTAATAATTTTAATACTACAAATTTGGGAAGAAGAGGAAGATACAGGATTATCTGGGCAGGGTTATAATTTGATGGTGTGCAACTCAGAATTTGAAGGAGAAATTAAATATCCAAAGAAAAACAGAAGACAAGCATAGCTATTTGTTTTCAAGATATTATGCTGACAGGTTGCTTCAGCAGTTTTGGGTGTTAGAAAATTTGGAGTTACAACAGTTAAGACATAAAATAGTATTATGGAAGCTTCAAAGTCACTGTGAATTAGACAAATAGCTGTTATTATGCCCATGCTCCAGCAGGAAAAGGGATTCAAGAGTTGCCAAAGACACTGAGGAGATGCAGGGATTTAGCTGAGTAGTAGGGACTGCTCAAATTTTTCATTATTAATTCCATGTTTAAACACCTGTACTATTTTTCTTCCTTTGGTAGTTTGGGGCTTTTTTAAAATTCATTTATTTATCTAAAATATGAATCATCGAGAGACCAACAAAGACATAAAGCTTTAACTCAGTCTCTGCTTATTATACCCAACAGGAAGCACACAGATACACTGGTACACATTTGTACTACCTAGACGATTTTTTTATTTTTTTTCCCCTAGGCTACTCCAGTTCTGAGTCTGATTTGGTTAAATTAAATAGAAGAAGATACTGTCATGAATTCAGGTATTTGCTTTGATGAAGCATTCACAGAGAATTTATTGGACCAAAGTAATGTTAACATCAGTCTCACTCATTTTCTTTGCCAGGAACAAGAATCCACAAAACGCACAGCTCTATGGATGACTCCCAAATGACATTAAAAATTAGGAGACATTAGGAGAGATAAAGATGACAATGTACAATGAGACAAAATCTCCTCAGATGAGGATGACAAAATTTAAACATCACAGTTGAAACATCAACCCAAACACTTGAGCCTGAGCACAGTCCCCAAACCAGTGTTTGCTTTTAAAACCTTCTTTTCAAAACTCCAGCAGTGAAAAGCAGGAGCTAACTCTCAGTGACCTTTAGTGACAGGACTTTCATCTTTAGGGAATTGAGATTGATTTTCCACAGCTACCAGTGTAAAGACCTTTTGCCTGGGAGCATACAATGATACCAAGGTCAGAGGATTTCAAGGCAGCAACTTTAACAGGGTTACACTTCAGCTGTGTGGTGATTACAACTACCAATTAATGTCTGCCGCTTTACACCCTGGAGTCACCTGCAATTTCAAAACAGATTAAGTAAAGTGGTCCCTGAAAGCTCATGGAGACAGTTCTCTAAAGTCAAGTACGAGACTCAAAGAGTCTGGCAGGAGGCAATATATAAATCAAAACTAAGAAAGAATAACTGGTGCACTTAATGCTGGTTATGCAGTCTTTGCATGGCACAGCCAAAGTATGTGCCATTCTCTTTGACCATACTACTGTTTGTTTTTGGGGAAAGTGGGCTTATGCAAACAAGAAAAGGAAGTCAACCTGGCTGGTGAATGGGCTTTTGGCAGAGTCACATCTGTATTTTCTTTTTAAATAATATTTTATAGTCCCATTTCTCTTTTTTTTTCCCCTAGGGTCCCACACTGTCTGAAGCAATTCTTGCACTTAGGCAGACAGCTTACACATAGCACATATCTCCTCTCCACCACTATTTTCCCCAAATATCTTTGAAATTCTGAGCCTCTTCTACTGTGAAACTAGAGTATGATTCAGCCAGACAAGAAGAAGATTGCAGAAGGAAAATCTTATATTGCACTGAACAAACCAATACAGAGAAACTGGTGCTCATACACAATAAAATGAAACATCCAAGAACACACAGAAGCAATTTACTCCTGTACCGCCCATGTGTTGAAGTATAACCCTTTGGGTTATGAAATAAAACTGAGAACATGATTCCTGTATGCGGTGAGTTGACCCTGGCTGGATGTTACGTGTCCACCAAAGCCATTATCACCTGTGCAAGTGGACAGGGGACAGAAAATTATAATGAAATGCTCATGAGATGAGATAAGGGCAGGAAGAGATAACTCACCAGTTACCATCACAGGCAAAACAGACTTGACTGAGAGAAATTAGTTGAACTTATTATTAATCAAAATCAGAGAAGGATAATGAGAAGTAAAACAAATTTTAAAAACACTTCCCCCTTACCCTTTCCTGGGCTCAGCTTTGTTCCCAGTTCTCTACCTCCACCCCCTCTGTGGTGCAGAGAGGTGGGGAGTGGGGGTTAAGGTCAGCTCATCACAGTATTTCTGCTGCTGCTTCTTCCTCAGGGGAGGACTCCTTCCCCTGCTCCAGTATGGAGTCCCTCCCATGAGAAACAATCCACCAAGAACTTCTCCAGTGTGAGTCCTTCCCACAGGGTACAGTTCTTCATTAACTTCTCCAGCATGGGTCTCTTCCACGGGGTGCAACCCTTCAGGAACAGGCTGCTCCAGTGTGGGTGCCTCGTGGGGTCACAGGTCCCCCCAGCAAACTTGTTACAACGTGGGCTCCTATCTCCACAGAGGCATGGGTCCTGCCAGGAGCCTATTCCAGCATGGGCTTCCCAGAGAGTCATAGCCTTCTTCTGGGCATCCACCTGCTCTGGTGTAGAGCTCGTCTGTGAACAGTAGCTGGGTCTCTGCTCCCCCATGGACCTCCATGGGCTGCAGGGGCACAGTTGTCTTACCATGATCTTCCTCACAGGCTGCAGGGGAATCCTAGCTCCACTGCCTGGAGCAACTCCTCCTCCTCCTTCTTCGATGACCTTGGTGTTGGCAGGGCTGTTTCTCACTCACATATTCTCACTCCTCTGCTCTCTTGCTGCAAATACTTCTGTGCAAAAACTTTTTTCCTTCTTAAATCTGTTATGTCAGAGTCAGTACCACCATTGCTAGTTGGCTCAGCCTTGGCCAGTGACAGGTCCATCTTGGAGCCGGCTGGCATTGGCTCTGCCAGACACAGGGGAAGCTTCTTGCAGCTACTCACAGAAGCCACTCCTGTAGCCCTCTCCAGTTCCAAAACCTGGTCATGAAAACCCAATGCACTGTAACACACTTTGGAAAGTTAGCCCCATCTTTTCACTTCCTTTCTATTTCGTGCTGCATACCCAGCTTCTGAAGTGGTGCATTGCCTCACATCTGATAGAAAATATTGAGAACTTTCTATATGCTTTCAGGTACTGAAGTCAAGATAGGACTGAATACCTTCAGGTCCCTCTGTCATCAGAGGAAAGAAATTCAATTGAAAGAGAATTGGAAAGTAATTTATTGTACTCCTGCTACCATACAATGTAAACCACTGTAGGTATAGCAGTTATGTGACTGAATATAAATTAATAAATTAATTTACATATGAAACTTGGCTTCTGTAATGTTGTGAAGAGGCAGTAACTCAGTAACTTAATGCCTTTATTATTCTTTTGAAGAATTTGCACTGGGCAAGATGTTTATCCAAAGTTATTGACTGCCCAGTAGAAACCTTTGGATTTAAAAGTGTTAAAGTGAGGGCAAAAAAATCCACTTAGATATATTTTTGAAAATTAATCTGCCAGCTGGTAAAAAGACGTAAACAGAAAGGCTGAGAACTGCTAATTATTTGAACCACTTAAATAGTGGGAAGTGCTGGGTTTGTATTTAACAGCTTTGCATTGCACTAATCTCTGCTGGCAGCAGAGTCAATAAAAGCTCTACAGGGAGTCTGAACACAATGTGATTTTTCCTAACCAGATAAATCTTCCCTGTCCCCACTATCCTTATTATCCTCCTGACAATGCATCTAACAATTGAAATAAATGTGTAATTGAGATCTGTGCTGCAGAATGAATTTACTCTGAAAACATTTTGCAGGAAAACAGCCACAAGTGAAGGCCCAAGTTTTGTATGAGTTGCATGTAGTTCTCATTGCTCTGGGGGATGGGAGTCTTACCTAGAAAACAGGAATATGTATCAGTCAGGAAACTGTTTGACTTCCAAATGCATTTCTGATTCCAACTCAGTAATTGTAAGGCTTTCCTAAAGAAAAAATGACATCCAATTGCTAACAGCTGTGGGATTATATCAGGTATTTACTGCCTGTGTTCATCCTGATTGAAAACAAGAACAACAAAACCTGATCACAGGTATCACTTTGGATGAGAAGTGGAAATGAAATGGCAGAAACAAGAGGCAAAATTGACTGGATGAAAAATAGCAATTCCCTCATAATCCTCCCATGCAGCCTGCCAAGTCTTGCCCCAAAGGCACTTGCTAAAATGGTGACTAAAAGAATATAAACCAAAAAGTCTTCCTGAATCACTCAGCCCAGTCTCTTAATGTTACATTCAGCCAAGTAAGTTTCTTCCCATTATCTTGAACAAACTCTACCTTAGAGTTGACTTTCTCTCCCAGATTGGAGGAGCTTTAGAAAACTCTAACAAAGCTTCCATCATTAGAATTTAAGAAATTTCTTGTAAATTCTGACATATTTTCATTTATAACTGATTTATACCAATTCATTTTCCTGCCAGAAAAGTCTTAGAGTTCAAATGACTCTTACCCATCTTGGAGAAATATTACCCTAATATTTTTACAATGAGTCAGCACCAGTCACATTTGTTTTCAACCTACGTTTAATCCCTTTCTATACACAGTAGCGCCTTTGACCACCCAAAATCCCCTCCAAAGAGATCTACTTTGGAAGACTATTTATTAACCAGGTTGCTGGCTAGGAAAAAAAGGAGGTTTGAGTTGTTTTTATCCCTCACCTCAGGCTTTAAAAATTTTAATTCCTTGTTCCCTTCCCTTTCCAGAATGTGCCCTAAGTCCAAAAAAAAACAAAAAAAACCCACAAAAAAAAAAAAAACAAAACCAAAAAAAAACAACCCAAACAAAAAAACCAACCAAAACAAACCAACCCCAAAAACAAACAACAAAAACAAAATCCCCCAAACAAACAAACAAAAACAAAAACAAAACGAACAAACAAAGCCACAGCACTAGCAGAACTGAAGGCATCTCACAGGAAGGCAAGTCAGATTCCTGCTGACAGGACAGAATATGTTCAGAAGGGAGCCTGATTCCTGTTTGTGCTTGTATCCAGTGACCTGAAAACCAAGCTTTTCCTTCTCCCTTGACAGAACAGACTGTTGCACAAAGTCAGGACAACCATCTGTGTCTAACAGTACCTGTGAAGAATTAATACCCCTCTTCTCTTTGCAGGTCAGTGCAGTTCTATGACTGATATCTCATATGTTCGGGAGGTGTGAGAAGACCACTTCAGCAGAAGGTTGTCGGTAGCAGTGTGGCAGAGCCTATCAGCCTTAAAACACCTGCTCAAACACTTATTTCTCAGCTGTTGATATAGATACTAAGGGGTATGTACCCTTGTTACTGTCCCAGCTCACTGGGAAGATGGCCATTTTTTTTCAGGAGCACTACAGAGGGAATTTCTTGGTGAAATTGAAAGGTCTATTCTTCTGTCTTTGCCTTTTGGAAATACTAGAAGTAATGGGGAAAAGTGCAAGTAGAGATAAGTGAGTGCAAAGGAGTAAGTCATGCTAGTCAATGAAGGCAGAGGTCCTGTTCCTTGTGGGAAATAGGAATTCTTGTCTTAAATGATTTATAAACTAGGTTTCTCCATTTTAGATATTGGACAGTTATCCTCTAGTAGCCTGCCTATGATTCCTTCCGTTGGACTAAAAGCAACAAGAGTACAGAATCAAATTTGGTCTGCACATCCCCCCTTCTAGACACCTGCCCCCCACTCTGTTTCTAAAGCTTATGTAGGAAGATCCTGCCAATAACACAGGTCTGCATCAGAAGTCACATCATTTCAGTGCACCAGCTGTAATGCTGCATTGCTAACTATCTCATTTGTTGAAATCACAGTATAATTAATGGCTACATTAAAATAGAATTTGCATTGGGGTACTTATGACATTCCCATTAAAATCACATTAGTTCATAATGATTAACACTCTTTTACTGAGCACAGAACACATTCAGCTGTGGATGCTTTGTTTTACCTGTGTCCAGAAAAGCAACTTGCAGAAGTAGATAGGGGACATGCATTGACTCTGTTATAGATAACTATTCAGCACCTGTTTCAAACCAGAGCAGGTGGAAAGTGAACCTTGTCAAGGCTTTGTGTAAACAAGAACTCAAGAAATTCATAATTTACAAAAATGGCCAAGTGACTCAAGCCCACACTTACTTTCTCTACAAGCAAAGGAGTAACAGCCAAGACCATTTCCAAAATCAGTTGCAAGAGATTCTAAATTTTTTTAAACAATGATGCTAATTATTTTGCATTTGCTGAAAATTTTACTTTTCAGGCCTATGACAGCAGAGATCAATTGATGCTGAACACACAAATCCTTCACTTGTTCACCCAGTGCTTAGATGTGATCCACTGGTGTGGTAATTCTGACTAAGCTGTGCAAATGGCAACTCTTGAAAGGAGAGGAAATGCAAAAAACTTCTTAAGTTCTCTGCTGACTTCAGTTCCCACAAATCACAAGTGGCTGGAGTTTCCTAGGTGAAGTATATTGTTTTCTCCAAATCAAAATCCTAAAGATTAGTTAAAAGAAAGATAAAACAACCTTACTCTAGGGCTAAAATAAGGAGTACAGAGCTCTAGAACTCAACATTTCAGGAAATCAATATTGATAAATAAAGGGTAGTTTGTTCACCTCCAGGTTTTTAGTTAACTTAGTATTTCCTCTCACATGTACTTTACAGGAGATTTTTTAACTGGTCTTTAACTTTTAACTGGGATCCTGAAGCTTCACTCCCTGAACATGGAGCAGAATATATTTTTATTAACAGATTGTCATGTTAACAAAATGAAGTAAGTAGAGACAGGATATTCATAGATGCTACAGAATCCCATTTCAAAGATGCAAATGGCAGCAGTAGCATAAAAAGCAAGTCTCCTTGATAATACTTTGAGATATATTGCTCAGGAAATCATGATCAGTTCACTCATGGCAGGTATAAATAATTTGCATTGGTTCCTTGTAGGGAACAAATTTCACCTTCTGTCTTCTTCAGTAGAGAAACAAGCATCATGTTGGTTTATAAGTGTCACACAGTTGAAGAAATCGTGAAATGAATCACATATAAATTACCCATAACTCAAAAGCTGTTTGAAAAAGACTAATTGACTTAAGGAATCACCTTAATAAAAATATAATTATCTTCATAAAATTTTTTAATCAAATATGCAAAGTTAAATCTGTATTTTCAAAATAAATTTTAAAAAAATCCCAATTTATTGAAAAAAAAAATCCCACTATATTTAAGGGTATGAATTTGGGCAAACAATCATCATGCACTCCTCATTTTTTTCCAAAAGCTCTCTATGAACCTGCATTTTCCCATATTTATCTCTGACAAGAGGAGAATTTGAGTTGAATCACTTAAGGTCATTAAATAATAAAATAAAATCTCTCGTGTAGGCTGTTGCTCTTTGTGGTGTTTTATTATTAACATTTTGCATTCATATAAACCATTTATGAAGAGATCAAACTTTCTATGTATGATGCTTCATTTGTTTCATGATAAAGTTTAAAAGACCATACAGACTACAGACCAGTTAAATTCCTCTCCATGATAATACACTTCTGAGTCTACAGCAAATTCAGAAGTCAGGTAGGCAGCCATTGTCTCTTTTCTATGTTTGCACTAGAATTTGGTATACTTAATTTGTATATATACACAAAAAAAAAAATATATATATATACACAAATATATATATATACAAATATATATATATATATATATAAAATGTAACAATATGGCATATATAATATAGCAAGATGCTTACCCTTTTTGGGTTTTCTGCTTAGCTATTCTTGTGTACAACAAATATCGATGTCCTTGTGAATTCACTAAACCTTGGATGCATTGTTCATGCTTTCATGCTAAAATTTTCTGATTCTTTCTTTGGATCATTGTGTAGTTTATGTGAGCTCTTTAAAAGCAGTTTCAGTATTTCAGTGCAAATTCTGAAATCTATTTTATTTATTTGCCATAATGAAATCAAATCTGCAAAAGTCTGCAACCTGATTCACTTCCCATTTATAAAATGGCATCTTCTGTTAGTATTTCTGAAGGTAAAAAAATCAGAAGCAGATTTTTCTCCCAAGTAACACTAAATATTTGTTACTGTATAACTATAGAGTAAAGCAACAGTCAGCCTTTACTTAATCTTACCTACTAGTGCATTTCTAGGTGATTCGGACATATAGAAAGTAGAAGGAGAGCTGCTTAGGACAGATTTTTAACGACAGCTTAAGGGATAATTTTGTCTGAGAGCCATTTATTAGCCAGTCCTTTTGTACCTGCAACTACTAATAGGCTGCAGTGACACACCCTAGGGAGGAAAAAACCTCCACTTCTTGTGATTTGCACACATTGCTGTATAAGGAAATGGTGGAAAGCAAAAGCTGCAGGTGCAGACCACATCAGTCTGAAAGGGGCTGTACATTGTGCACAGATCTGCATGAGTATTTGGGCATCCATCACACTTGACTTACCTTTCTCCCCACCAGCACTTCTTACCGTGCACTGGCCAGCAGGAAAGGTCAGGACAGCTGAGTTAACAGGGAGTTCCCAAACCATCTGCAAAGACATGGGAAAGTATAGTGTAGTCTGTAGTTTTTTACTCACAGAAGTAGGTCTAGCTCTCATACTTTCTCCGTTGCTTGCATCTTCAATTACGAGACAACACAGTGACAACACTCACAATAATGACAACTATCAAGTGAAACTTCCATTTATTCCAGAGACACCGCTGGTATTTGAGTGCCAAACTTCATCTGAAATTCACTGGGAAAACAAATATCCAACTCTGGTATGTATGACTGAAAATATCCTCACAGAAAAAGTATTATCATCCTAAAATATTGTGGCTCTGGATTTTTGCTGGATTTTGTTTTAAACCAGGGTGTAGTTCCTGCAACAGGCTTGCCACATCATTCTCTGTCCCCCATGGGATAGTGCCATCAGACAAACAGTGCACTCTAACAGATAGAGAATTACCTCAACAACATCTACAAATAGCAGACTGATAATATTTTACAAATAACAGAAGTCAAAGAAATGCATTTGACTGCTCGTTATATTAACATCCCTGTTATAATTATACCTCAGCTCTTAAAAAATCCCCCAACATATGCATGATTACAGAATATGGCATGGTGTCAGTCTGTTCTCCACGGTGTAGTGTATTGCTTGACAGTTAATGTGCTTTGCTGCACTGTTATTAGCTGTCTTGCTGCAATGCAGTATGTTACACACAGCTACTCTCGTGTATGCGACTCTGCCCTACTCAGCCTCTGAGTTCAGAGTTAATGCTGATTATCTTGGAATGGTAATAGCATGATTTTCCAACACATGCCACAACAGCAATCATATAGTTAACAGGAGCTGTGATTGTCAGCCAAATCACATACTGAGCACAATTATTTGAGCCATTAATTGTAGTATAGCATTTCCTCTTGAGATGATAATGATTAAAATTTATGCTGATAACTTTAGAGTAGGATTGAAAAAAGAGATTTTTAAGTGCACATGCAAGTCACACCTTTGACAAGAACTTGCTGATAAGCCTGACAGTTTATCACTGCTGTAATAAGGAGAAGTGAAAGCAGCATTGATGTGAAACAGCAGCAGTCAATGGACTGAAAAACAACACTGCGTTTTCTAGGCAGCTCTGCTAAGATTTGCACTGCTGTCCACCCGCAGATGGTCTGAGCATCTTTTACGTAAAGTCAGCAGGCAAAATGAGGCATTATTAGACACTCAGTTGGAGCCTCTGTCCTTGTTTTTCAGAGGAAAATCTCCACTTCCTATGCTGATGAAGCATTAGAGTATATTGGCCCGGATCTTCAGAGGTGGTCAGATAACTAACAGGTATTGATTTCAGTGAGCTCTATGCATCTGGACATCTAGACACTAAATCACTGTCCCAGTATAGTCTGTCTGTAAAAGCTGTATACCATCCTCTAATAATGAATCTGATTGTGCCTATCATAGTAATGTCAGTACCATGAGCTAAGATTTTGTTAGTACATAAGCTTCATCCCCATTACCCACTGGTGCAAAGCAGCCCCTGCCTCTTCATAAAAGGTGATATAAACTCAAAAATATCACAGTTTGCATTTGGACAGCTTACTCTGCACTTAACCAGCTGTGAGTTTAGCTGTGGCAGTGCAAGCTCAACCATGGAGCCCTCTCTGGTACCGACAGTGCCCACTGCCCCTGCTGCTGTCTGTGGGTGGCAAACCATGGAGGTAAGTACAGTGGGAGCTGGAGGGACTGGTGATGGCTGCAAAGGGCAAATCTCCTTAGCTGAAATACTGTGAATATCTTAGAAACTCCCCAAGCTGACAAAGCTGCAGAAGTAACACATCACTGCACCTTTAACGAAGTGCACACGCATGCAAAAAAAAAATGCAGTCATGAGCATGGACCCACTCAAGTAGCAGCAGTCAGCAGTACTCAGCACAGTTAGTCCAATTGCTCTCCTGCAGGATAGGGATTGGGAGATTAACCTTGTGCCACTTTTACTAACCCATTTTAACCTTCTAAACTCAAAAATCTGGCAGTCATGAGCAGTCATGAGGAAATATACTGCTGAAAGTAATTTCATGTTCTCCTTTGAAAAAGAAGAAAAAAAAAAGACTCTGAGACTGATGTATTCTATCTTTGGGGCGTTTTTTATTTGGTTTTTTGTTTGTTTGGTTGGTTTGTTTTTTTTGTAAATGACATCTTGGACACAAACCCCTATCCTGTAACACAGCTCTTGTGTGAATGCTAATACCAAAGGCCTTTAGGTGCTATAACCTATGTACTTTTCTTAGGCTTGAGTAGTTGATGCCAGGAGAGAAGACAGACACCACCACATTGCCAGAGCAGAGCAAGCTTTGGTGACCAGCTCCCATGGGATGTACAGATTCTGGGAAGTCAGGAAAAGAACTGTAATCACAGCTATGCTCTGGAGCAAAGCATTTGTTCTTTAAGATGTTGCATCAACAACCTGCAGGGTGGTATGAAATGGCTCTAACTTTCAAATGGTAACGTCCTTCCTATAGCCTGTGCTGGCCACCTGAGGGTGTTTGCCTTCTGAGCATTCCCCTATCTGTGTATATACCTGTGTGAGTATTATAGTATTGCACCAACATATGGTAAGGTCTCTAAGTGCATAAAGGACCCACAGCCCCCACACTTTTTCTACTTTTTGGCTTGTCCAAGCAACATGTGTCATGTGCTGCATGGGAAGCCAGAGTGCCTTTCCCAGGTGCAACATTCTACTTACCAATAAGCTGAAGATATTGCTGACTTGACCCTTGCTGCATTTGTCTTCAGGGTGGTCTATCAATCAGTCCCTTCACCTTGTTTTAGTTTATAGTTTAGACTGAAGAATAAAATTCCATGGTTCTGGATTTCTTCAGGCTCTGTAATTAAATAAGCAAACCACAACAGAATAACCAAACTGCATGTCTAAGCATATTGTTGTAAGTTTGAAAAATAGTGTCTGTGAGAAATACAAAGAAATAATTGTGAACATAGAATGTCAAAGAGATGCTGTAGGGTCAGGGTCTTCTTGTTGTGGGGGCCATAAATTATCCTTTTGTTCTACAAAAAAAACCCCGAGGAATGCAAAAATAGGGCAATACATCCCAGAGCATTGTGAGATCCTGAGAAACAGGAAATTGCTTGACCTTTAATTTTAACACTTATTCTTACATCATGGAATGCCCACTGCCCATTAGACATCAATTACCAAATTAAACCACAATTAATGGGCCAAGTCTCACATATAAATACTTGCGCGTTTTTTCTGCAACCTGGCTTCATGGAGAAAGAGATGTGGCAAGTCTTTGAAAAAGCAACAAACAATGTACAAAACGTGTCTTTAAAATGACCCTCTAGAGCTTCTGTTTGGTGCTTGACAAACATTTTTTATGGATGTGCATCCCAGCCATCTGCTGGTTCCTGCTTCATTTGTTTTCTCTCTGTGTATAGGTTGTTGGTATTCTCACCACACTGGCTTTGTTGCTCAAGCAATCCATCACAGCTATCCATCTCACATGTCAGTAATGTTGTTGCCATTCAGGCAGCAAGACATGGGTAGAAATATGAAATATAAAATGAACCTCTTTTGTCAAGAAAGAAAAGAAACTTAAAATTGGTCATTGTTTAAGTCTGGTGTTTTCAGTCCCAGGAATCATTCCCTACTGTCTGGTGCAGAGGAAGTTGTCACATCTGTACACCTTAGGTACAGATAGAAAAAAATCTCTGATAAATGTCAAAGCTGCATTGACCCAGGAGTCACCATCTAGGATTTCAGCTTTGTTTTCCAGCAGTTACTGTCATTCTTAAGGCAAGTATTGGCACTGACTTACAAAACAAAAGCCCAACATAGGTAAGGAAATTACAACAACTTAGGCTTTCAATTTGTATAAAAAAATACTAGAGTCAAATAGCCATAACTTTCTCACAGTTCAGTCTGATAACTTCTAGCCCAGCCTCCTGCAGATGCACCTCCTCTGCCTGGGTTTCCAAGTGACTTCACTGAGATTGGCTCTGTGCTCCCACTCCTGGAAACCAGGCAATTTCCTTATTCACCTGAGCTGCTTGGCCTTACATCTCAGCTCATATCAGAGACCATACAATCACAAAATCATAGAATGGTTTGAGTCCACTGAAAAACAGATTTCTGCTCTCAGTAAGAATTGTTTAAGGACAACTTCTCTAATTTAAACTTTGATTGTACATGAGAGAATGTTGTTGGCATTTACAGGCAGATGAAGCCACATGTGATGTTAGGGAGCTAATAAATCCTGCAGTGCAATAGAGGCAAGGCTGCCACATTTCCATACCCCAAAATCCAGCCAACAGTGAGGCTGGACCAGTGTTCCCAGATGGCATATATTCATAGAGCACACATATACACCACATATATACATCATATATACATATATACTTACCTGGCCACACAGATCAACAAAGAAGGAGAACATACCACTCCAAAAGACACAAACAGCATCAATGGCCTCATCCTGTCCTCCTGTCTGGCAGTTCAGGCTGAATGTCCCTTACTAGGGCATATGATCCTGCAAGTTGGATTCCTCCAGCAGCTGGGCTAAGACACTCAGTAGCTGCCCTGGGTTCCCAGTCTCCCCAGCTGCTGGCACTTGGACATACAAGTCTCAGGCTGCAACCCTGCAATTGCTACTAAGGGTGTTTCTTTGCTGTGCAAAAACACACACACACACAGAGGTGGGTCTTAGCTGACATCCAGACCCCACAGTCTCTCAGATCTGAACCCTCTGGTCGCTGAAGCAGCCAACTCTCCAGACACTGCCACCTCCAGTCTCCAACCCCTGGTCTCACCCCAAGGACTCTTACTGAGACCCCCTGCACGGAGGACAGAACCCTTTGCCTGGTAAAATGCTAAAAAGAGGGTTTAGTCAGACACCGGGACAGATTGTGCTGGTCACACACAGGTGCCCAGCAGGTGCACTGACCAGTTCATGCTTGTACATTGTGTTCCCTTATCCTACTGTTTTCCCACTCACCTCTCTCCAAAACACCTTGATTCCACCTTTCCCCATCCCTCCCATAAGTCCAGTGCAATCTTGAAATACCCTGCCCTTGTGTCCCATAGTGATCCTCACAACCCTGTAAGTGACCTCTTTACCTGTGGGGTGATGGGGACACTCTCCCTTTGGATTGTGATGATGGGGTGCTCCAGCCCATGGGCTGAGGCTCCCCAGGGCAGCCCAGAGGGGCGAGTTTGGCCTCATGTCTGTGATGGGGACATTTGCGTTCTCCCTGTCCTTATTCCTTGGGGTCCTTCCTGGTGGAGAACAAGCCTTTGGGGAGTTAGTAACTCTCCTTCAATGCCCAAGGAACAGCCACTTGGGCTATAATTGTGGTACCCCACACTGATTCTGAGCGCTTCTCTGTGTGTGGGGACCAGCATTTTGCTACATAACCTAACATAAGAACTATTAAGTGATTTCCCTAAGGCTACCCAGTTACAGTGGATCAAATGCTCCACTTAAAAGCTTTGTGGTGTTTAGCAGCTTTTAAAAACTTACCATATTTTTAGTTGCCAAAATGTTGATTAAAAAAAATAAATCTAGATTTGAAAATACTCCTCTGAAGAAAGTCATTTAAGTACTCATTTTCTAAAATGTGCTCTCATGTTTGAGTGGGTTTCTTTGTAAAAATGCTACTGCAGAGGAAATGTATTTCCTGTGATATCACATTTCTGCCTACAGGATTGATATGAACTACCTAGGTGGATGTAAACTTCACCTGTGCATGACCCCTCTAAACAGCCAAACTGTTCAGGAACAAGTTGTCAAAAATGAATCCATTCTGATGAACCCCTAAGTAAACAATATTTTTGTATTCTTTTATGCTCATTTTAATAGAAAGGTTTTCTTTTTATAGTAATAAAATAGAATAGGAAGCTGCTAGAAAAATCATAATTTAGTCACAGAAAAAAGGAAGCTTTATTACAATCATTCAGTGAAGAGAGCATTTTACTTAAAATGAAATGCTGTACTCCAAAGCTTATATGCGAGTACATAATCCTACAAGAGAGAAATAAAACACATTGTAGCCATGCAGAGAAGAATGATTACTATCTGTGAATCAGTGATATAAAAAGGGATAGGATCTCCATGGTCTGAGGATCTTGTTTTGCTGAACAGCTAGGCCATTTTTAGAAACTCAGATACATTATTTGTAATGGAAAAAAAATTCTGAAACCTTTCTTTCCTCATATCTATTCCAAACCTACTCTCTCAGTTTGAAGCCATTCCCTCTTGTCCTGTCACTACGTGCCCCTGTAAATAGTGCCTCTCCATATTTCTTGCAGGCTTTCTTCAAGTACTGGAAGGCCACAAATAGGTGACACCAAACTCTTCTCTTTCCCAGGCTGAACAATCCTAATTCTCTTAGCCTTTCCTTGTAGGAGAGGTGCTCCATCCCTCTAGTACTTAACTTCATGAAAAAGAGCCTGGATTACAAAATATATACCTTCTTTCCAGCCCCAAATCATTGCTGGAGTTACCTTTACATTCAAATCTCACCTTCTTTGTCCTTTTTAAAATTTGTTTCTTCCACCTTAGTTTTCCAAATTTAATTAGGGAATACATTAAATAATAATACATAAAATTACTGGATGCACTAGCATTTAAGTGAGTTATTAACATCTTGTTTGACACTCTGAATAAAACATTTGGGCAATGCAATGCTCCAGAGTTAGGAACTTGCGTTACACTATAAAATTTATAATTGGCAACTGGATTTCATACAAGCAAGATATTGCACTTAGGCCAAGAAGGGTAACAGCCATTACTTTTCAGTCTGCTTAAATTTCAATGTTATTTTTAAATTTATTTTATAATTTAGAGTCGTAATTGATTTTTAATCAATAAGTATAAATTTTCCTTATCCATGCTGTTGACTGATACATAGAAGAGCCCTACAGCACAGTGCACTCATTTAAAATACAAGTAGTTTTTACCCAGCCTTTTCATTTGCATTCTAATATTTATTTAAGCTTCTGTGCCTCCATGCTGGAGCATTTTAACTGACCTATATAGTAATAAAATGAGCAACCAGAAATCCATTACATATGGTCAGAAGGCTTTACAGCCTTGTGTATACTGAATAAACTGTTTAACTTACTCATCAATGGCCTGGACGTGGGGACAGAGCTCACCCTCAGCAAGTTTGCTGATGATACAGACCTGGGAGGAGTGACTGATACCCCAGAATGCTGTGCTGCCATTCTGTGAGACCTGGACAGGCTGGAGAGTCAGGTGGAGAGAAACCTAATGCAATTCAACAATAGCAAATGCAGCATCCTGCACCTGGGGAGGAATAACCCCAGGCACCAGTATGGGCTGACCTCCTGGGAAGAGGCTCTGAGGAGAAGGACTTAAAGGTCCTGGTGGACAACAAACTCTCCATGAGCCAGCAGCGCCCTTGTAGGAAGAACGCCAATGGTACCCTGGGGTGCATTAGGAAGAGCATTGCCAACCGGCCAAGGGAGGTGATCCTGCCCCTCTACTCTGCCCTGATGAGTCTACATTTGGGATGCTGTGTGCAGTTCTGGGCTCCCCAGTGCAAGGACGACAGGAACTACTCCAGCGGGTCCAGCGTAGGGCTACAAAGACCATTTAGGGGATTGGAGCCCCTCTCTTATGAGGAAAGGCTGAGGGACCTGGGTGTGTTTAATCTGAACAAGAGACACTGAAAGGAATTTAATCAGTGCTTACAAATATCTTAAGGGCAGGTGCCAAGAGCATGGGGCCAGACTCTCTTCAGCGGTGCCCAGTAACAGGACAAGGGTAAACAGGGCACAAATAGAAACACAAGAAGTTCCATCTGAATATGAGGAAAAACTGCCTTACTGTGAGGGTGACAGAGCCATGGAAGAGGCTGCTGTTACAATCTGCCCCACAAGGCAGAAGTAACTTTTGTTTTAGTGCTAATAAAACCCCTGGGGAGAATTAAAGTAAATCAATACTAGATGATCACTGTGTTAACATATATATATACAGAGAGAGAGAGAGAGAGAGAGAGAGAGAGAGAGAGAGTTTATTTTAGAACAATTTGGTTACGATGGAAAACAGGTATGTAGCTGGTTTAGTTGTTATTATCTATAGTAATATGGTAATATAAATGCATAAAGATATCACCCAAGAAAATGTATAATGGAAAAGAGATAAAGAGAGAGAAAAAGTAAGAGTTTATATTTACCACCCAGAGGTCTTTGATGAACTTGATTGTCATCCCTGATGTCCTGGTCTGTTGGGAAACAGGCTGGGGGGAAAGAAGCCTGGGAAACATAAAGTTTGATGGGTTATATACCCTCAGAAATCCTCCTGGTGACGTCCCCATGTGTGTGTGGGAGTGCTGTTTTTGCACAGTTGTGATGGGTTTTTTTTGTTTTTGCAGTGTCAATTAGGCTGGGCAGGGGATGGGGGTACTTTGGAGGCACCCCTGATAAGAGGTTGTAGTGGTAGATGTGTGTACAGTGTACCCTGTTTGACATGGTCTGGCTCATCAGAGACAAGCATCACACACCCAGAGACTCATTCCCAGGCCTCACCTAGGAGTTTTTTTGGTTATGGCCTTTTCCCCTCAGCTTTTGTCTTCAATGTCCTGTTACTTCGCACAGCTTGCTGCAGTAGCAGTGTTTTAAGGCAATTAAAAAATCCAGTTCTTCACAGATGCCTAAGGAGGCTGTGGAGTCTCTTTGGAGATACTCAAAACTTTCCTGGAGGTGATCCTGTGCAACCTGCTCTGGGAGACCTGCTTTGGCAGAGAGGGTTGGACTAGGTGACGTGTAGAGGTTCCTTCCAAACCCAACTATTCTGTGATTCTGTGTCTGGGTCAAGTTTTGTTTTAAATAATGTCTATACAGTGGAAACCCTATTCCTGGCAAACTAACTTTACATAGCTGTAAAGAATACCACATCATCTGGTATCATCTCAATTCATGAATTTTGCACGTGCCAAGGAAGCTGCAAATATTTGTTATGAAAGTTTAAGGATGTTTAAAAGTTATTTCAACTTGCCTCCACATCCTTTTGGTATTATAGTCGTGCATTCTCATCCCAAATTCTATAAAGTCAGATTCAGAGGAAGGCATAAAGCTTTCTGTAAATGATATAAAATACTTTTTGGTTCCACAAAATGTCATCTCTTAGTGCCCTGGTACTTAGGTTAGAAACAAAGAACATGTATAGAAAAGTGGGAACCCCTCCTATAATTTCATGAAGTTTCTGGTTTTAGCTCCATAAATCCAGCAATTGCAGAAACTTTACAAGTTTTTATACACTGCTTGTTACCACTGGACTGAATTTAATCCACCTGACATCTCAGGCACATATTATGTTTGAGGAGAAAACATCACAGAGGGGGCAAACACCTGCCATCTATTTTATTACTTATTATTCTATGTTGAGATGAAGATTTGTCACTACAGTTATGTAGTGACCACAACCTTTCTATATATGAGGCATGCTGCAGAGAACAGAGCAGCTGTCTCTACCAATTACCTACCCAATACATTTATTCTAGATTAAGAACAGAAGCAAATAAAATAAAGTAAAAAAAATATATATAAAAAGTGCAGGCCTAAGCCCTGCCCTGCAACCAGCCAAGTTCGGTCACAAACATGTTTGCTGGAACAGTTTTGGCTTAGACCTGATAGTTCTCTCCCTGGCCAAGTTCAGGCACAGTTTTGAGATGGCAAGTGCCAGGAAGTGTTTCCTAATTGTTACGCCCTGGTCCAGAAGCCTCAAGCTTTACCAGGCATTTCAGTTTAATTTAGACCCTCAATAGTTCCCACAGAAAACTTTTGCAGAGTCTTAGTTCTTTGATGCCTTGATTTCACATCCAGAGAAGAAGCTACACGTTTTTATCTAGGAGAATATACTTTAGTTCTGTGAGAAAATGGGTGTTTTGGCAAAAAGGGTTTACAGGAATAACATACAACCAAGGAACAGATTCCACAAAAGCATTACATTTAATAGCAGGTCACTAGGAACAAAAGGACATCCCTGCCTCCCTCCAAACAACATTCTGAGCTCTGCTTCTGTACCCTTCCAAGGGTTTTACAAGTCAGCAGGCATTGCTGTGGTGTAGGGAACCTTCTTTACACTCAGCAAAAACGAACTACAACTTCAGTGAAATATCACTCCATTGATTTTAAGTTACCCACAAGAGGAAGAAAAGAGTAAAGGAAGAGAGATATTAAGAGAAGATAGAAGAGAGAAAGAGAAGAGAAAAATATAGTTACCAAAAAGAGGTCACATGTTGGCAGACGAAAAGGCTGGACTTCAACATGGAGGCTTTGTGTGCCTCTTTTATAGACTTTGGCTACTGTGGCCATGCCCTCCAGACAGGACATCTGGGTCACTGACCACTCAGTGCCCTCCTAGCCAAAGTGAGGGGTGTCGCAGCCAGTCAGAGGCTCCAGGTTATGTGGTGTGGGTGGGCTACCAGGCAGCCTTACTGATAGACAACCCAGGCACAGGGCTCCCAGGCCACATACCCTTCGTGCAATATGCCATGCTGGCTGCAGGCCCTATCATGTGCCTTACCGCCATGAGGCTGCAGGGCTGACCATGGACCCTGCCCCCCACACACAGACAAGATGTTTGATTTGACCCATCAATCAAACAACCTGCTGAGATACAAATCCAGACTCTAACACTAATGGCTGGCTGGCTGGATAGATGGGGCCAACCTGTTCTGACAGAGGAGAGAGTTGAGCCATGCAGAGATGAACCACACAATGTCCCCTGTCCTCTGGCCAAAGAACAGACCCAGACCTGTTTCATTCTGTAGCATCAAGACAGTCAGAGTGTTTGATCCCTCTTTTATTTAAATAAATAGTGGTCCTATGCCACTTAACATAGTTTAAAACCTTATTTCATGAATCTGATCTACAAAAGAATAAATGTATTGCTAGTATATATAGTCAGGTTAGACTCACACATACACCTGCCTTTTTATGACCCCCCCTTATGTGTCTCACATATCTCAGTGTGGCAGCATTACTTCTGTTTTCCTTCCACCATCCTTCACGCAAGATATAACTGCACACTAGTTCCCAGAGCAGCAGTGCAGCAGGAGCATGCTGTGGCTGGTACTGTCCTGGGCAGCAGACTGCATCTGCCAGCCCTGCCCAGAGACAGGGGCTGGCTTCAGCTTCCCAGCAGGCTAACAAACTGGGGAAATGCCCAGCTTGCTCACTTTCCACCAGTGAGTAATGACTGAGATTGTGCAGGGAGAATATCCTAAAATACTTTCCTTTGTTTATTGGGAAGATGGGTATATTCAGACGGATTCCTATAAAGGAAGTACACAATATATGTATTTGTGTGTTGGGGTGGTGTGTAATATCAGATTTGTTACTGTATAATTCAGCACAAAAAAATTCTCTAGATTCAGATTCTCCCCATTTATTTTTGTCAATCTCTGTCTCTCAACAGGTTTCATCTATCCACATATGTGCTTTCAATTGCTATCAGGTGTCTCATAATCATGAAAAGCCATTATCCTGACAGCATTCTCTAAAACAGGGAGTAACAGAAATCTGTAATTTGTAAACAAGGAAATGAGATGCAGTAGCTGACACAGGCCACTTAGGCTGTCCATGATGAAGCTGTAGAATGAACCAGGTCCTCTGAGTCTCAGCTGGTATCCCAGGCCCTGATACAACCACTCTACCAGGACTATGTTTTCCGTGCTTGTGAGAATACAGGTAGCAGTGAAGAGTGAAAAACACTGTCATCAACATCTTAATTTATATCAAAGCAATAAGCAAAACAGAGATAAAGCATTCTCCTTTGGTAAAATGTGTACATTGCAAAACGTGCTAGGCTTGGCAAAACTTGTATTAAATCTACTTGCAAAATTACACTGACTCATTTTGATTCTGTCAAATCATTCTTGTTAAGGAACAGAACTCTTGTTTTTCCCATTACTTTGCTGCATTTTGAGCTGTCATCGCTGTGTTGTTGCACAGTCTTTGAAGCATGGTCTCTGTGAGCTTCCAGTGGATTCAGCAAAGCCTTGAAATACTTGCCTGAAGTCAGTGGGATAATTTCAGATACAAAGCTGATCAAGGTAAGTACTCTGAGGAGCAGTAGGTTTTCTGGGCCAATCTCCAACATCCACTGAAATCGTCAGGAATTCTTTCACTGACCATAGTGGGATTCAGTTAATTTTCATTTAAGCTTGCAAAAGACACAAAAACAGTAGTAACCAAGAGAAATAGTTCAACCCTTTTTGCTCAAGCCAGTCAGCTCACCAGGTCCATGCTTGAAGTTCATGGACACCCATTAACTCATGAAGCCATTCCTGTGCTAAGGGGGTGTCTGTACTTTCTGAGAAGTGGTGAAAACCCATGAACCAGAAGCTAAGCTCAGAGGCTGCCAGCAGCTGCAGAGATAGCAAAGGCGCTGCAGAGTCTGAAGCACTGTGACAGAGGTCTGCAAGGAGGCTTAATAAGCTTGAAATGATAAAGTGAGTTGTCATCTAAGAAGATGTATCATATCAATTATAGGAGAGCAAAAACATTGGCCCAGATCAGCAAAACATAAGACAAAGTGAGAGAAGGAAAATGCGTATCGATTCAAATGAATGTGAATGATCAAATGAAAGCAGCTGCCACTTTACATCTCCCAGGCTCATATTAAGCCATCAGAAATTACATCAGGTGTGCTAGTTTCAGCTAGGACAGAGTTAATTTTCTAATTTTCTAACCTACTGTGGGCCTGTGTTTTGGATTTTGGCTGGAAACAGTATTGATAATAGACGGATGTTACTGCTGATCAGGGCTTACACAGAGTCAAGGCTTTTTCTGTTTCTCACCTCACCCAGCCAGTGAGGAGGCTGAGGGTACACAGGGAATTGTAAAGGGATATAGCCAGGACAGCTGACCCCAACTGACCCAAGGGATATTCCAGACCATACAGTGTCATACTCAGCTTATAAAGCTGGGAGGAGAAGAAGCAAGTGCAGCACATTAAGAGTGATGGAGTTTGTGTTCCCAAAAGCCATTATGAGTGATGGAGCCCTGCTTTCCTGGAAATGGCTGAACACCTGCTTGGTCATGGGAAAGGATGAATGAATTCCTTGTTTTCTTTTGTTTGTGGGCACAGTTTTTACTTTACCTATTAAACTTTACCTATTAAAATTTTAATTTACCTATTACTTCAACCAATGAGTTTTCTCATTCTTACCCTTCTGATTCTCTCCCCCCATCCCTCTGGAGGCACTAAGCAAGTGGCTGTGTGGGTGTTAGTTGCAGGGGAAAGGCTCAAACCACAGTATCAGGTAACACAGGACCTCTTTCTTTTTGTCACACATGCATCTTGCTTTGCTCATGTAGTGCAAGAGAAAAAAAAGAAAAGCCCAGCATAGCAGACTTTCCCATGCTACTCACTTCTGAGCAGATCACTCTTTGGCAGCACATGGAGGATCAGCACAGCAGTTGCCCATGTCCATGACAGAGCACTGAGGGGAAGCTGTGGAGACAAGGGAAGCAGCACAGACAATGTTAGTCATTCTGGGAGGCAGGCAAAGGAAATGAAGCGGGAATGGAAACAAACAAGCAAACCCAGCTCAAGGCTAAGCTGCACCCAGAACAAAGATCCAACTACAAAATAATTTATAGCACTGTAAACAAGAAAGGAAAACATTCTGCACATGGAATGAGGAAAACATCCGTGTCCATTGCTGTATTCTCACACCCCTCAGCAGGCAATATCTACTAGGGTAACATTTCACAGGTATGCATGGAATTCCCGTGGGATGGAAGTGGTGATTAGGACTGTGGCTGCATTACTTCCCAACCTGTGCAAAACCTGGTGCAGGTCGACATGCATTGATGCACTTGACATGCATTTCAGCAACTGTGCCAGGCTGTCCTGGGGCTCTGTATACTCTGTATTTCCCAGTCCAACTCACATGTTAAATGCTAAATGGAAAGAAGCAAACCTCATAGCACTCTGGGTATCTTGTGGGTTTTGGTGATGAGTCCTTGGGACATGGAAGGCAGGAGTTATTTGGTTCAGAAGGCATATGACAAAGCTATAGTCTGAACCATGAATAAAAGCATTCTACTCCAATGAGAGCACAAAGTATCACCTGAATCCCAGTGAAAATGAAGCTAAGATGTGAAATTGTTTTGTCTCCAAGACTGAGGATGTAACTTTTCTATGTAATATCTCATGTAATGAAATAAACATATCTAAATAATCTTAAATCTTGGTTAAGGACAAAAAGCAATGACAATATCTTGGTAACAAGGAACTGAGTATTTTATACATGGTGTCTTCTTCCAAAGCACCTGTAACAGAGCATCTCTCTGCCAGAGATTCAGTAGTAGACAGGACAGACAGCAGACCCGATCATGAAACCTGGTTCCCCCATGCAAGGCTGCTCATGCTCTAGGGTCATCGGGATTTTCCCACTGGTTTCACAGAGGCCAGGTGTTACTACAGACAGTGCTGATTTGTAGCAAAATCAATTTCAGCTTCAAGAATAAACCTGTAATATGTAGAGTCATACAACTTTCCCATCACTATCAAAGTTTTTTGTAGGACCTACTTGCCTGTTGTGTTTCAGTGCTTTTGAGGAAAAAAAAAAAAGTTGTTTCAAGTTTTTGCATAATTGTCATTCCCTGTTCTCCTTCAAATGATGTGTTTTTCTCTCTGCTCTAGAAAAGTTTGTTTCAGACAACCACACTATGGCGGGTACAGGTTTCAGGTCTCTCTGGACACATGTTGAACTGTCTAAGTACCATTTCAGCTCTCAAGCGTTCAGCACAGCTCTAGCCTGACTTTACAGTAGCCTGGGACCTAAACAGACAGCAACATCCATTAGGAGCTTATGTTCACATCCACATGCTTGTTCCAGCCCACCAGTGATGTGTCCCTGCTTAGAGCTCCCATCATAGGCTCCACTACTGACCCCATTTAAGGCCAAACATTGTCACTGCCATTTCTGTCCTCACAATATACAGACAAATAAATTTCTTGGAGCAGGTTAAATCCAAGAGCTCAGTGACTTGACAATTCCTTCTCTCTGGAAGGAAACATAGGAGCATGACAGAGAGCAAGTCATGAATTTTCCAACTTCACCCAAGCAG
Organism: Acropternis orthonyx; assembly: GCA_035583155.1. Classification (NCBI taxonomy): domain Eukaryota; kingdom Metazoa; phylum Chordata; class Aves; order Passeriformes; family Rhinocryptidae; genus Acropternis; species Acropternis orthonyx. The sequence continues at coordinate 41,722,434 of JAWWEU010000001.1, read as the reverse complement.
AGATGATGTGGAAAAAGAGAGGACACAGACCATACCCATGCACCACACTGGCAATAGACTTTGAGGTCCTTCATGTTAAAGGGTTGACCTGGATGCATTGACTGCGAATGCCAAGTGCAAATGGATATCTACTACTTTTAAATGGTAGGAATTTGTGAGGGTTCTGCTCCTATTAGACACCTCACGTTCAACTCACTCTGTTGTCTGAAAATGCCTGTGTGTCTCCTTGTATTGCACAAGGAGTCCATGTGCTGCAGAGAAGGTTTTCCTGTCTGGTAGTAATAGCTGGTTGCTACAACAGGTGAGGTCCTCATTGAGTCTGTCAAAGGAAATGCACTAGAAATTATTATAACTTAAACCAAAAGGCTCAAAAATCAAGACAAATGCAACTAAGTGTCAGAAGTGCAAGAGTCTATTCCTCGGTGCTGATGATTGTAACAATATTTTGCATTAATTTGAAGGGGGGATAAACATATTAAAAAAAAAAAAAAAAAGAGAAAAATAGACTGAAGCTTGATATTTTAGTGTGATTTTCCTTGCAGGGAGGTCTACCAGCCTGTGAAAAGCCTCCCAAGGGAAGGGATGGCAGCTCCATCACTTGGGTAATATAATTGCTGCACTTTTTGCCTTTGGTAAAGCCTGAGAACCTCTCTCTCAGCTGAATCCAATCCAGGATACACCTTTTTAGAGAAAGCAGAATGCTTAATAAAGCTGACAGAATATTTTCTTAATTTTTGCAGGTTTTAATGATTGTAAGTTGAACAAGCATGCCATATGCTTGTAAGTCAAAGCTAGTCCCTGGAGTATGGGCAAACTTGTGAAATGCCTTCTTAATTTTCAGCCTCATAGCTGTTTTATTCTACCTCTTTCCAGTCCCTCATTTAGTGAGGTGTTGGACTCCTAAGTAAATCTTTGATATGCTTGTTCTTCACACTTCCAAGATCACGGCAACCAGTGCTCACCACTCAGCTTCTGAGTTATACATTCAAGGTAGTGATGAGACAATGCACAATGGTTACTAAATTTTGTCATATAGATATTGTAGTCAACATCACATATGCACACAGGAAAATTAAGTCAAAAACATACAAAAGTATCCTACAGTCATTTTACCGAACTTTTGGGGGGATTAAAGAATAACAGTGAGGGTAACCGTACCTGGGTCTTTCATCCATAGAGTTTAAAGTGTGTTACAAAGTTGCTATCAGAGGCCCACAGTTTAAAATGGAGAATAAAATTAATAGAATACTCTGTGATGTGCAGGTGATATGAAGAGCATGTACTGTGGGGCTTCATGGAAGAGTTGTTCTTGTGGAAACAGATTTCATATTTAGAATCCATTTTTCAGATCTTCTTTTCCAGAAGTTAGCAATTTCTACCAGCTCTGATAAACTCTTAGCACAATGGCTTTACCATCCCCACTCAAAACAGCACTGGCTTACTAATTTTGAGCACCAATCATCTTGAAGTAGTCTGGGTTGACCAGCTTTCAAGCGGTTGTGGACAATTTCTTCTGAGCTGGTGGAACTGTCTCACTGCAGGCTGACATTGTGAGCTGGTTTATTCTGCATCCACTCTCACGCAGAAATACTGGAGGTCCTGATAATGGCTGCAAGCCTGGTGTGGCCCGTGACTTTGTGACCGTCTTTGTCACAAAGCTTCTCATATGCTTTGGGTTATTAAAGATAAGACTTACCTAATTCCATGCATCTTGAATTGGGTGTCTGCTCTGAGTTGGGTGTCTGGTCCAAGCTGGCTGTCTGTGCTTCTTTAGTCAGTAAAAAAAAGAAAAGTACATCCTGAGAGTAAGTTGTGTTATTTTGAACAGTCTTCCTTCTCTGTCTCCACAGTCAAAGAAAACTGAGATTATCTGAAACAAGATGCTTTGGACACCTGGAGTTCAGGAAACTGATTCCACTACCCTAGCTGGCTGCCAACACAGTTTCTTCATACCTGCACAATTCTTTGCTTGTTACCAGATCTAGGCTGAGAGAGCTCCTTACGTTTCCTATTTGTTTTACTTTTTCAAAGCAAACCCTGAAAACTTCAAATATTTTTTAACACCAAGGTTTTAACACTTGGTTCCTGTACCATGTTTGTGTCATTGTTTTGCAACCACCCATGCTGGATCTTACTTACTGCCCTTGAGCCAGTCAGGATCCCACTCACTCTTCTCAGGTTTTTGAAGATATTCCACTTCATTTCTGGAGAATGAGGGAAAAAAATACTTTCCTTCACTATTAGCATTTTGAATACTGACCTTTGTCCCCTGATTTCTACTGAGATTAATCCACAGACAAAAGCATTTGACCACACTGTGCCAAGCAGCTCTTCACAGATGAAGTCTGATTCCACCTTGGGAGAATGACAGTCTCCCTTTGTGTTTTATCATTTCTCCCTAGATAGTTTCTTCCTTGCTGCTATTACAGGTCCAGATTCTGCTTACACAAATTGAGGTAAGGCAGGACTGTCTATGGACTGAGCAGACTATCTTGACCTGATATCTGTTTATGTGTAAAGTAAACATGAATATGATCAGAACTAACAGGGAAAACAAACAAGGGAATCACATATTGTTTCTTGCATTATCTTTCAATACTTGGGAGGGTTTATAATATTTTTTCTTCTAATTAATGCTACAGAATCAGGCTACAGTTTTGCTGCATCAAAGCTGCTGAACTTACAATTCCTCTGCATTTCTTTGTCTTTACTCAGAGACCCACACAAAAGTAATAAATTATTTCCTTTATGAGAACTGCAGCATCTCAGGACAATTCATTTAATCACAGTCCCTGTTTCTTACTGTATTGCTCTAGCTCTACACCAGCACTCCTGCACTGATGACAGACACAAGCTTTCTACATCCTCAACTTGTTTTGGGTTTTGAGTTAATTTAGTATTCGATGCACAATCATGACAAAGACAAATACATGGCTGTGCTCATTGTCATCTATGTCTGTGTCATGCTATTAATTTGAAACAACACATTTTGTGCACACAAAGTATTCTCTTTACCTGGGTTTTTTTACTATTACCTTACCCCTTAACTGAACTCACAATGTTTTTCTCCATATTTTACAACACTGTCATTTCATGTCATTCTACACATGTGTGCTTTTCCTAGGCAAATAAAATTCTGAGCACTAGATGGGCCCATTTCAGTGGAAGCAGAATCACTGCTAATGCACTTTTTTTCAGATGCCCAGCCTTAGTTCCATAAAACATACCACTTCATTACATGCACTATAATTCCCTCATCACTGATTGTCTTGAAAAAGGCCTTCAGAGTTAGCAATTACTTATAATGTAAGAGGCAACTACATGAAATTTTTTACATCTCTACTGTTTTGCTGATTTCCAAATGTCAAAAACCTCCAGAGTGCTGGAGAGGCAGTTGTAATTGAGAGAGTGAAACTCATCTGGGAGGAATGGGGAGGGATTAGAAGGACCAAAAAAAAAAAAAAAAAAAAACCACCAAACGAAAAAAACACACCAAAAACACACCAAAAACCAAAACTGGGAATGGATAGGTCCTCCAGCAGCAGCATGCAGAAATGGCCTGACAGCCACATGAGCTGGAAGAACAGTGAGCAAAGATAAATTAGAAATAAAGATTCAGGAAGTATTCACATTGCTGAAGAGATTGGCTTGTCTCAGGTGCATTCTTGTCCTGCCATACAGATCAGTATGAATCAGGGACTGTTAACATAAAGAATATTTTTATTATGCTTTTGAATAGTAAAACTCTGTTGGAAGGATGATCCTTTTTCCTGAGTTAGTACAAAGCCTGGCACTGTGGGGTGTTGATGTATGGCAGGTGTTCTCTGAAGTCACTGCAGTAATGGCAATTACAGCAGCAATAGTATGATAGTCTTTATGGACTTTGTGCCCACCTCTGGCAGCAGTAGTGGACTACATGTCAGTCCTTTCTGCATGAACTATATAAATAAAACCTTTTATCACACACTCTCCTGCTCTTGTTGCAGGACAAAAAGGAGCAACTGCTGTCTGCTTTTCTTCCTGCTTACAGCAAAAGTAGCTATCTGTAACCTTCATTAGGATAAGGCCTTCTGATTTTTTATGTGTGCTGACAGTCACATCACTTGGGTCTAGATATTTGTGGATTTAGAATCTAATGTAAGCTAATTACCTAGGACCCCTGTCAGAGATGGAAAGAATTTAATCCATTATATGAAATGTCATTGGTCTTGGTCTTGACTTAATGGGTCTTGCCATGGTACTATAAGGTTCCAGGATCAGTCCCAGATCAGGGATCTATGGGAGTGCAAATTCACAAATTTCAATGGAAAATTATGGTTGTAGGTGGTCTTGTAAAGTACAGATATTTTATAATTAACATTCTTTAGCATGTATAGGATCTCCTGTATTGAATAAGTTTGATTTCATATTATCTTATCAAGTTTATTTGCCAATATCATGCACACCAGTGGAAGGGAAACTGTAAAGCAAAAAGAAAAAGTCCTTGTTGGACTAGAATTGTAAATAGGTGCTTGTTTGTGATGCTGTACTGAGTTACTAGGTCTTAGATTTTGCTATTTGGTTATTCAAGAAAAAATCTCACTGTTTCTGAATGGTGATGAGTTTCCATGGTATTGAGATCCTTACAGTAAACTCTGTAAGAATACTTGGTACTGTTCACCGCCAGACATCAATTTACTTCATACCTTTGTGCTTTTACAAATCTTGAAACTGAAGATGCCTGGGGGTCTGTACACACACTGAAGTCCTGATGAAATCATGAACTGAAGCAATCTGGTCCTCTCATGGTGGGCTGCCTCTTCTACCCACATTCTGCCTCTACTTGAGGGGATAGCAGTAACTGCAGCTTTGTCCACCTCCATCCTCCCTCTCCGGTGCAACCTCGTGCTGTCTTGCAGTGCCTGATCAATGTCACTGCTGTATCCCTTTCTGTACTTCCCCAACTATGTAACTTCTATGTTATATGGTTATCTTTGCATGACAGTGTGGCTTTCTGCCCCTTGACTTCCCTCACCTCATGCATCTCTGGTTTTGCACTGCTTTCCAAAAATTTGTAGATAAATGTCCCTTTAACAAAATTAATGAACTCAGTATCTTCTTTCACAAGACATTTTGCTCATCAGCTTTTCATTGATTTGTGTTAGTTTTGTGATGGTCAGGAGCTTTTTCTCTGCTCTCATTACTCTTACACAGTCACATCTTGACAGTGGGGACTGACAAGTCCAACAGTCCCTAATAAGAGAGTAAAGAGACAGGTGATGATCCTGCTTTATGCAACCATGCATAGCACCCTCATTGCCAAAGCCACCTGCAACTGGGAGAGCCAGAGTGAGAGTCTAATGCATCATCCCTAGCTTGAGAGGTTACAGAGGGCCCTGACTCATTAAAGTACCAGAGCGTGCACATATATCAGTAAATTAAATGTGCCCAGAGTTTTTCTTTAGCCCTGAAACTAACAGGGCTGACCTAGCTTGTGTCCACAGAGTGACCTCTCAGAGCTTCCACCATCGGGTGGCTGTATCCAGGCAGCCCCTCAGAAACAGCCCTTGTGTCATACTCAGGAATAGTGTGGGTGAGGCAAGGATATAAAGCATATGGGGAACCCTATTAACAGGTCAAGTAAGCTTCTATGCACACAAACATTTTTTCACCACTGTTTAATCCACAGTCATCTGTGATGGAGGAAGGGAAGGAGAGAGGCATCTACTAAACTTCTGCACTTTCCATTACACTGGAGTTTCCTTCATCTTTACCCTGGAAGCAGCAAGCCTTGCAGTGTCTTTGCAACCTATATTTCCCTGTGGAAGCTGTTTAGTGGGAAATGGACTCCTATATAGAACTTAGCTATACTGAAAATTACTGAAAACCATTTCTATCACTCCCTGCTCCCTCTCTGTCATCTGAGTGAAATCCTACCTGTGTGCTGGCCAGTGTTGCATTAGTCCTCCCTGTGTGTCTGTGGAGGACTATGCAAACTCACATACAAGACACGTGACACCCTCAGCCACAGCAGCACTTTCCCTGTGAGTGTGTCTGAGCCTGGGAACAGGTTAGGCAATAGGCACTTTCAGAGGCAGCTGCCTGGCTGAGTCACAGCAAATCATGTGTGTCCCCCTAAAAGTCATGTTGAAGAATTATATGTTGTCCTTAATAAGTAGCATTATCTCTTCTTATTTACACAAAGAGTGCAGGGAATGAGACTTTCTTTTTAAACCTGTGCCACTCCTGTATTTTTGCCTTCTGTTTAAATTGGGAAGGGTGTGGTGCTGGCCTTTAATCCCTGGGGGAAATGTAAGTAAGAAATATTTAACACACTGCAATCATAATAGAATTCTTCTTTATTGTTCAGATTCTGTGAACAAATCTGGAAAGATTTCAGCATCTAACTCCCCAAAACACTTACTACACAATGGAGGTGAATCACAGTTTCCAGGCTCCAGGAGCTAATGTCTGTTCAGACTAATCCATTTTGTGCATTTCTCACAAATAAAGTCTTCCTACTCCGCACCACTCAGAGCTTTTATACCAGGCTCATACATAGGAAAAGCTTTTCTGATTCCTGCAATTTGAATAAAATGGATTCAGTGGGATTGTTTTTTCCTGTCTTTAATTGCTTCCTCATCAGCTCAGTTCACAATGCTCAAAAAAACACAGCAATAGTATCCTTCGGCATTTTACTTTATCTTCCTGTAAAAAGAAAAGCTCTGATCTGATTCTACCCATGTCTGAAAGAGAAGGTAGTTTATTTTTCTGCTGCAGAATGACAGCATATGAATGTAGAGACTTATCAAATAGTATTCACACATGAACAAGCAACTGCAAGTATTGGCACTGTCAAAGGAAAGCTGTCAGGGTAAGATGTTGTCATAAACCAAGAGAAGCTAAAAATTAAATTAGATGCTGAACATATTGAACATAAAACCAAGAAAAAATGATTCCTTCCTTTTAAAAAACTTGAAATTGCTATTTTTCATATGCTAAAAAACACACAACATTAAAATATTATATTTATAAATTATTTATAATAATTAATACAGGTTAAGAGCTTGCAACTGATCTAAGCTGTACATGTACCAAATGGCTATAAGTACATCACGTACATAAATACATGATAGTTGGCAAAATATTGACCTGATAAAGTCTCTAATAATTTTTTTTAATTGAAATATCTACTAACCATCTATTAAGCCACTATACATAAATTTAGATATGGAGATTTAATAAAAATTACTCCTTTCCTACCTGTGCAGTAATGAGTCAGAACATAGCTTCCCATACTATTTAATAATGGTTACTATGGAGCAGTTCATTACATGTTATGAGATGACCTGAAGAGTATATTATTAAGTATTTGTTTTGCATAGCTGCAATGGAAAACACAATGTGGTGGTATTCATGTTGATTTTCCATTACTAAGAGACTGTGAGATTGGAGGAAAGCTAGGAAAAAAACAGACTTCCTCCTTTAAGGGTAATCCTATCACCTACTAGCAGAAACAACACAAGACCTGGTCACCCCGTTGTTCCTCAGCCTGTACAAGGAACTTTCAAGCAATAAATACTCCTGGAAAACACACGTAGAAGTGTGTATTTGGAGGCATGACACAGTATCCAGCAGGGTTCTTTCCCTTATATGGTTTGATATACAATTCAGCTTCAGAGCCATCACAATATTTTGCATTTGCTAGGCAGCTCATATTCCAGAGGCTCAAAGCCCATTACAAACAGAACTACCCTTTCACAGTCAGCTGAATAATTATATATTGGCATTAATATTTCACAGACTGGCAAAGGAATCCAGCACCTTGCTCAAAGTCACACAGATAATTGAGTGCTTCGTACCAGTGAAGATCGGTAGGATGTACCTCCCCTCACTGAGTCCTACCGAGCAGGCCCCTGCCCAGCCTCAGGACTGTCATTACTCCTTCTTTTCTCAGATGTGATGCAGATTTCAAAAGAAGGAAGTTTTGTCTCTCAGATGGTGCTCCTGCTGCATATTATTCCCCTTCATGATCTATCAGGCATAGTTACAACCCAGACAACACCCAGCATGCCACTCACAGACACATAAAAGAGGGAGAAATGCTATCTATCAGCAGATAGAAAAAGGGTTAACTGCAGTAATTTGCATCTCACCACTACACCCAATAGACTACAAATAAGATAATGAAATTTAAAAATGTGTTTGCATAGTTTAAGAAAAAGCAAATATACAAGAGCTGTCTAATTAGGCAAGAAGTTAAGACTGCACAGATGTTTTCATCTGTTCTCATGCCATCAGGAAACACTGAACAAAACCATCACAGAAACTGGGAGGTCATTTTTTAGAGTTCTTTGTAATTATATAACAGACAGCTCTTTGGAAAACAGCTCTTATTAATGAACCATAAATAGACACCTCCCTGAGGCCATGTTAAAGCATGTTGTACCCATTGTGAATAGGACACTTGTAAGATGGAATTCAAAAATTCTCCTATAAGCTCATAAAAAAACCTCATAAATGCACGTTTATGATTCAGTCTTTATTACAGCAGTGCTTATGAGGGATGCATTGAAACACTTGTAATCTAATAAGTAAACCTGAATTCTAGTCTTGTGCAAGATTCTCTTCTAGATTCTGTGCAAGACAATGGGTCTGCAGAATTTAGCTGTTAATAATTTGTATGGTTTTAAGTTTAGTCTAGGAAAGCTCTTGAATTATTTTTTGTCAGCTTCAGGTTAATGTTCTCATTTATATATTTTTGTTTAAATATGTTACCATAGTATACTACAGGCATGGTATCCTTTATAGTTCCATAGCTACAGCTCTTACTGATTCTTAGTTCTGCTCCTAGACACATTTATGCTGAAATAGCTGAATAGTAGTTTCCACTGTCAAAAGGCCAGAAAGCTGATCAAGTCTCTCTGAAAGCCCTGGATTTCTTTATCAGTTCTGATTATGGTCACTTAATATCTCTCATCTCAGATAGCTCTATTAGTTTAGAAATGCTACAGATTCTTGTGGCCAGACTCTGTGTTCAGTGGCTAAAATAAGTCCTTAAATCTCTCCTTTTCCTGGTTCTTAGAGACTCTGGCTAACAAGCACCATTGAATTGTGAAGGAGCTTTAGGTACTTGGCATATTTCAAAATGTCAGACTGCTTTTACCTAAATTAGATATTTCAGACAAGAAAATTGAAACTCACAACACTCTGATAATTATGGTTATCCTTATTTTGGGTTACTGAAAAATATCCAAAACCAAGTAAAATATGGCTAGCTGACAGTTTTCTCATACATATAGCTAGAAATGACATTTGCATCTTTTCCTTAAAACACTTCTCCAACCAAAATCCTTCTCACAGCCTTCTTTGTCAATCAAACCCAATCCATCTATCATTCTGAAAGTCCTGTGTTGTATGCTACATAGGAGGCTTGCCTGTCAGCTGAAGATGTTCATGCAGAGTACCATTTTAGTCTACCCTAAGCAGTAGAACAAATTATCTGCTGACAATATACACCAAGGGACTAGTAAGTCTTCTGCGTGAATGCCAATATCTTGAATTCAGATATGAAAACGCCTTAGACTCTTCTCATAATCAGTGAAGAAATTAGCATATCTAGTGTTCCTGTGATGGATTTCATCCTGAGTAGATGTCTGGAATGGACCAGCTGATGCACACCACAGATTACCATTTTGCTCCAGTCATTATGAACACACTAGAGGCACCAACTCAGCTGTAGCTATTGGTAGGGATGTCTACAGATAGTTAAGATGAATCCCTCCTGTGCTTCTGAGGAATGACATAGAACAGCCCAGGCAGCTGTCCTACAATGAATTGAAGCCTTGCAAGAGGGAGCTCAATTATCTAAGGAGGAGCTCCTTTGATCTAATGCCTTTTAATAGATAGCAGTGAATATTCAGATAAAAGAAGGAAGAAGACTCAGTGTATAGCAATGTTATAAATATAAACAAGAATATGCTAGAGAATTGCAGAATAGGAGGACATGTCAGTGCATATTTTGGGTAGTACTGCAAATTTTATTGGAAAATGTTTGTGATAATCACAGACACGCTTGGCTCTCTTAATTTTTTATAACTACATTTGGCTCTTAAGTTTATATCTTTGTAACAATAAAATGTAAGAAAGCTTTTCTATAAAAAAATAAAATCATATGCAATCACTTTATTCCACCAGCTGGGTCTTTATACCACAGACGCAAAATTATTTCGACTCCTCATGTCTAAATATCTGAACCACCTTTTTTGTCTTGTAGTCAGAACGACCATGAACTCAGGCATTTTGGAAAGCATCTAATATGTTTTTTTTAGTGCTATAAGATCATGAATGTAATGCACACAACACTGTGAGAGCAGCCAAAGCAGGAAGTGTAAAAGAAACTTTTGGCATGAACCTTTTTACTGTATTCATACAAACATTATTTTTCAGTGGCTACAACTTCTCAGTGCAATATGAGAACTTGTTTTGTTTATTTTGAAGCTGACAGGAAACTTAGTCAACAAAGTAACAGCCAATGACAATATGAGAACATTCCACTGACCTTGAAGACATCTCAAAAACAGGACTTTATCTTGTTATTACTACAGCAGGATCATAACATATTTGGCAATATGATACAAGTAAACATAATGCAAATGTGTACACACAAATGAAACTTCTATGACATAATAAACTGGTTAGATCTCGCCAATATTTATGCTGGAGGGAATGTTGAAAGTATGCTATCCATTAATGTGTCTGAAGTTTACACAATTGGTTCCCCCACAAAAAATATTCTCTCCGTACTTTAAGTAGACCTTCTTTGAAAAAAATTTCCTCATATATACAGTTTTTACTTACTGGTAGTGACTGAAATAAGTTAAATAAAAAAGAATTTCATAACTCTGTGTAGTTTACAAGTGTTACTTAAACTGCCTGATGTGAGTTGCTGAAATAATCAAAAATATATGCTGAGCTGGATCTTCAAAAAAACCTTGTCAATGTTGTGTAAGAGCCAATGTGGACACTGAAACTTTTAGTGAAAGACAAGAATATAGAAAGGATTTTGAACACTCTCAAATTGAATTTTGGTATTGGACAACAATCCACAAGATTTCTGAATCTTCACATTATGAACTGAATTTTTGTTTTAATTACTGTTGGGTTGTTACTAATACACTGGAAAGATCTGTTCCATACTTACCACCACAGAACTCTTTCATATGACTTACAGCAAATAAAGTCCAAAACCACAACATTCATCAACATCAATCAGAGCGGTTAATGAAGTCACATAGCTGGGAGATTGCTGACTGCATCAAGTATCTAGGCATCTTTCCAGGTTATCACAAAGATGCTGAACCCCATTTGTCCTAGTTTGTCTAAAATGGCAGCAGGCTTCTCAAATTATGCACCAGTTTGGCAGTCACATCAACACAAAAACGCCTAGCATGTAAATCTAAGAATTGACATATGTCTTCACAGTCTTTGTTCTGTGGTCTTAATTAGTTCCCTATCACCAGTGCTTTGCCAGAAACTGCCTCCACTTGTGCATGTATCGTTATTAACAGGCTATGCATGCAATTCAGCAGCCTTGACAGAACACTATGGGCTTTTCAAAGTAACCTAATTTTGCTCAACAACAAACTTTCACAAGAGTCATCTTGCTGCTGATTGAGTCTACCATACCTAAGACAAGCTATGCTTCTTATTTAAGTAACTGTTAACTGAAACATCTTTTGTATCACTTAAAATAGAAATTTGATTAGAGCAAGAAGAAAAAATCATATAAAGTTTGCTGTTCTTCCTAATATAGTAATTCTTGGAAAGCGTTTGAGAAGCAGATGCAGCAGCTGTCAGCATCAGAACAGCTCTTTATAATTTCCTGTCATGTCATTTTTGCCAAAACTAGCCTTACTGTTTGTTTCACAGCTGTGAGGCAGTATTTGGGCTGACTTTTTGGATGCTGATTTATGCCAAACACTTTGGTGACCCATCCAACAGTAATAATTACATGTGCCAGAGGTTATTCCAACATAGGCTATATTGCTAAAGTTGCCTTGAAAAAAATCCCAATTGTAATTAAAATTCAATTCTGGTCTTCAGCTGATGTAAAAAACCAACCAAGTTCACAAAGGACCATAGAGTCCTGCTGATGGTGCTGTCCATCCCATGATGTCAGGCAGTTGTATCCTGACTTATGTGTATAGCTAAATATAAAAGTTGAACAAGCTTTCAACATACAGCTGATGAGGTCACTGAGCTCAGGGTAGTATATTTTGATCTGCTCTGAGAATTCCATCACAGATGACATCAAAATGCTTATGATGGTAGCACAATGTTCTTGTAGCAAGAAGGAAACATATGCATCAAAATTTCTGCTTCTCAAGAGGTTTCCCAATTTAGGGGGAATCTCAATATATATAACAAAGCTAACATCAGCAGGATGTCATTTCTCAACAGAAGAGATCTTTCATGACATAGTTATATGCCACACTACACTGGACCATATTGTGCTCTACTTTTTGCCCTTTTGATTATATACTGTCAGTCTAAAGATCTTTTATATTTTCTGTTCCTAATTCTACTTCATCTTTACAGTTCATTTTAAATTCACCGTCATTTTTCTAAACATGAAAATAAAGAATGCAGTTTTTCATTGAAGACCTAAAAGCAAGGAAGACTTTTTCAGAAAAAAAATGGGATGTGTGTAAGTTGACAATATCTGATAAGACTTTCCAAGTGAGTGTGGTTTACTGCAATCTTCATCCAAGAGAGATTTTAAACCATAGAGTCATTTGAAAACTTATGCAAGTAATAGTCCATGAAATAAACGTAGTGAAATAAATGGAAAATTGTGATATGTGTGTGAGTGCAATTTTAGACTATAAAGACCACAGAAGAAAAATAGAAAACAGTGGAATGAGAAATAAGGAGCTGGAGATGCAGAGTAGCACCAAGTGATAGAGACAAACTGATAAAGGGCAAGAGCATCAGTGACCAATAATGCAATGTTAATCAAGAAAATTTCCTAATGAAGATTCACCAAGAAGTCTGAGATCAACTTAAAATCAGCAGTCAGAAGCAACAGTTCAGTAGCTGACCTTGCATGACATTTATAGAATAGAATGGAATAGAATAGTTCCAGTTGGAATAGGCCTAGAACAATCATCTGGTCCAACTGCCTGACCACTTCAGGGCTGATCAAACTTAAAAACATGTTATTAAGGGCATTGTATAAATGCTTCTTCAACACTGACAAGCTTGGGGGATCTCCAGGAAGCCTGTTGCAGTGTATCTTCACCCTATCAGTAAAGAAATGTTTCCTAATGTTGTGTTTGAACTTCCCCCTATTTTGTTGGGCTTTGATTGTTTGGGTTTTTTTTTTTTATGAAATGAGGTCTCCAATACTCTGCTTAGTTTTTAAGGATTTCAAGTCAATATGCATCATGATGACATTATATATGAAAATTTACTGATGAAGATATTCTTTAAACAGCACTGTGCAGTACAAACAGAAAAAAAAACATGTAGATATTTCCAGACAGGAAAGTTGAGTTACTTGCTGCATATTTCTCAATGTATCAGTGAAATAGATTTAGATACCAAAATCCGTATGATTGCCAGCTCTAAGTCCACATTTCTGGGCTCTCAGAAACAAAATAGCGAGAAGATATATTAGGACAAGTACAGAAAATCATATTCTCGCATGGGGGATAACAGATAAGGCAGTTTACAGAAGATACAGGGGCATACTCAGCACAGGTTGATGTCCCATTAAACCTGTTGACTTAACCTGGGTTGCACAGGATACCTGTCTGCAGTGAGTATGTTCCTTTGAATGAAACAAAAAGAGTCTGTGTTAATATAAAACAATTTTACTTCTGGTGCTTAAACTTTCTAGTTCCATCCACTTTTCAAAGTATTAGCCAGTCAACAGCCTTCATTTGCATTGATCAGTTGACACAGTCTATTCTCAGGAGAATTAATCATTAAATTACATCCTAAGAGATACAGGAACAGTAAGGTCTGTGTTAATTTTATGCCATTCTTAATTTTTCATATCTCCTAGGCGCTGCAGCCCCTGCACATAAGAGTGTTCATGCATCACTTAGTAATGAGACCTATTTGAGTTGCAGAAACTTCTCTCTCATTTTCTGTATTCAGGTAGTGTGAGAGCTGCAAAATGCCAGATGATTGCTGCACAACCAATTCTGCCTATGAATATATAAGCATGTCCCATCAAAATAAAAGAAAATCTCCTTGGTTCATAAAATCTTTTGACTCATTCTGATTTCCTTTTTCACCAGTTTAAACTGAGAGTAATTCCAGGGAAATTGGCATGTCATGAAATCAAAATTCACACCCCAAAAGATGACATCAAACTATATTAATAATAATTCACTGGCAGTTTACCCTGACCTATGTAAAGAAAATAATTAAAATAGTGTAGAAAATAACAGACATAGGCTGAGTATTCAGGCTCTTTGGTAATAACAAACACTTCTGGAGTGTTACCATCAAAGAAACTCTAACAATTTCATAAAAGTTAATACATCTGAGTCTTCTTTTAGTGAAGATTCAAAAAGAAACTTCTACTGTCATCAGAAAGACTTTCCAAGACATGATCAACTCTTCAGGTCTGTTTCTTGTATACTCCATTGGACTCTCTAAGTAATGCCTAGACTCTTTTAAGTTCCTAAGAAGTTTTATGACCCAAAACACATTTGAGATACTGGGCTACACTAATGTATACATGTATATCTATACATATATACATATCTATGTGTATGTTTATATGTATACACCCATAAATGAAGTCTCACTCTTTAGAAAAGCTACAGAAGTGAATCATCATTCCCGATGAAGTTGCAGAAGAATTAATATGATAGAGAAGCTACACGATTGAGAAAAAGAGGATACAGGGAGAGTGAGAAGTACAGTTTCTTGGTCCTATACCATGGTGCTGAGCCACCATATGGCCATGCACAACTTAAAGGGAGAGGTTCACAAACACAGAGTGTCTAGTCATCCACTGAAATTCTTTTGATGGGAGTAGAGCTCTCATAAATATCACTTGAAAATTTAGTTTGCTGTGGCTGAATAACTGTACAAACAGAGAGCATTTTCCTGTATCAAATGCTATGCAGAAGGATTGAATTTTGCAGCTTAAAACCAAATAACATGGGATGTGTAACTTCCTGTTACTGGTGCACAATCTTTTCATTGCCATTAACCATAAGCAAACTTTTCATTGCCATTAACCATAAGCAGGCTCTTTAAATCAAGCTGACCAAGCTCTTTCTATCAAACTGGTCAGGTACTTCAACCAAGACCCATCACATAACAGGCTGAGCGCTTGTCATGTGGCCAAAACATAGGAGCCCTCACTTTTCCCATTCCTGATGGCTTCTGAAGAAAAAAGGCTTATGCAGATGAATTTTTCTGGAAGTCTGGATACAGTATCCTGAACAGAGGTTCACAGCTTCTGAATGCCTAACTATTTCAATAATTGCTTTGCGGGTACAATTTTGCAGGTGATCTATACGAAAATGTTTGACATTGTTTGAGATCACTGGATGTAACCATGAAATACAGGAGATACTGTAAAATCTCAAAATGTATCATTGACATTCTTGCCTTTTCCTGGTTAGTCTGGTGATAATTTATTATGGATTTCTTTGTAAGCAGCCAACAGAAAGATCAGAGAGAGAGGAACACAAATTATAAAAGCTTTGAAGTAATGTCCTTCCACACAAAAATTCCATGGCCACAGATACATTTTTAAATAAGAAAGTGAAGGTGAGAAGAGTAGTCTAAAAACACACATCTAAAGCTAAGTCCATCCTGCTCACCTTCCCTGTTTTCCCAGCTCCACTTTTGCAAATTCATGGCTTGCAGCAGTTCTCTGTTCCAAAATTGTGTTTGTACCTTCAAGTTTTGACCTGTCAGAGCACAACAGATTAGCCTGGGCAAAGGAATAACCTTCACTTTTTTAAATAGACTTTGTTTCTGTTTGATAAGTTCCCAGGAAGCATATGGCTGCAACTTTTGCCCTTCTGAGCTTTCCCTTCTCTGAATAACTCTGCGTAATCTTTAGCATGCTCAAGCAGTTTGAAATGTGTTAGTAGTGGTGTATAAATCCTAAAGGTATACATACCAGTTAAACAATATTCAGTTGTATTTAGCTTGGCTATTAATTAAAAGTCAATTAAGAGTTTCCATAGCAGCCAGACAAAACAAAAGAATAACAATTATGTTCTGAAGTTAGAGGGGAAAGCTACAATAATTGTTTCTGCTGATAGTTCTCTTTCACATTTCAGCAACAAAGGGCAATATAAAATTAGCAGAAAAAATGTACTGAACAATTTGCAAGGCAGGAAAATATAACTAGCTGGAAGAATGAGTTTCAGGTGAATATCTTAGCAGAATAAGTAAGAAAAAACTGCTAAAATGTGGCCTGTAATAGTTGCTTTGAAAAAGGTACATTAACTCTTTGGTCGCTTTTCAACATGCAATATGGAGAAAACTTAAATTGGTGCAGCTCCAGTTAGTTAAGAGGGTTTTGGTTTTTTTCTGTCTCAGGTTTAATTTGAACCTCACATTTTCTAATAACAAGAACTCTTGAAAAATTTTGTTTTCTGCATGACAAGCCTTTGTTCAGCCATCCTGAAAGACTCACTGAAGAGTGAGCCAGGCAGCCATTGCAGTATCATCTCTTCAGGCTTCCTGACCTCGACACTCAGCCTGAAGTAAAGTCCAAGTTTCTTCCATCAATGGAAGAAAAAATGATAGACTGCCTCAGGGGTAAGTTCTTAATTAGCCTCACTGATACATTTAATCTTTTAGGGTCACAGAAGTAATACAGATTCTGCCATAATTTTACTCACCATGTTTTCTTGTGGCTGTATTGGCTCACTTGATTTGGGAAGACAAATAGACTTCAGACCAAGCTTCAGCATGGTTTTACTTGCTTCTAAGTTGGATATCATATCACAAATGTTTTATATGACTAGCACCAATGGGAAACCCAACAGTTGCTGTTATTATGAACAGAATACCTCAAAAACGTAATCTGCAATACCCAGGTAGTCAGCACAAGCCACATACTAAGCAATAGGAATTACTTCCCACAGGAATATATCTGAATTTCCCTTTTCCTTTAGGGCTGCAAGGGAGATGACTCTCCATATAGGGTCTGTTACCCAAAAACCCATTCTGACTATGCACTTGAACAATTTTTTTAATGGTTTAATGGCTCCAATCATTTTCTAAACATATCTGGGAGGAGACTGGACTCGTGATATATGCCTGTATGTAAAGGTGGAGTGATTAGAAAGCTTAGCAAGTAGTTTTAAAAGAAAACATTTAGCAACCCTAGGTGTACCATGGGTAAAGTCTCCTTGGAACCCAGTTCTGGATTTCAGAAACTGAGATCCATCCCCATCCCCATCCCAGTGCTGTGGTCTATCCTGGTTTCCACATAGCAAAACTTTTCCACTGAGTGGGCACCAGCCAATGTCTTTTAAGTCCTTACTTTTCCCATTAACTGTCTTTGAAGACTGTTACAGTCCCTGATGAGTCAGCTGTGCAATTATAATAGCAGAGCAATTTTAAAGTGATAGGTGAGCATTAGGTTTCTTTGAAACTGAATGACACCTCAATAACCATTAAGAGTGCCTGGGACAGAGCCAGTAATGTCTGAATGACAGCAAGTTTGGCCATTATTGGTGTTGGCTCCTATTGACAGTGACAGAAATTGAAAGGTGTACAAAAGCTGTTCACTGGTTCATTGAAAGGAGTCTTGTGGCTTCACTTTACAGAAGGTACCACTAAAACTAGTCTTTACTGAAAAATTAGCTGCCAGTCAGTCTTAATGTAGGGAACCAGTAAAGGAGCTTCTCAGAAAGGCTAGCAGTGGGGTGGAGGGATCTCCAACAGTGCTCCACATGCTGTTTTATAGCCAGCAAGATGCTCTTGTCTTGAAGTTGCTGCCAGTCAAGCAACTTCAATTGATTTTTAATTCAAGTACAAAGAAGAATAGAATGCACAAAAGAACATCTGTTTTTTCTTTGGGCAAGGGAAGGCACTGCTATGTTGTTTCACTGGGAAGGAGAGGAAAGTGCTATTGTGCATCTGCAACACAAAAACTTCAAGGTACAAACCTCCTCTGGTAGGATGCCCTGCAGTCTTCATATGTCATCTGTGCCCACTGAATCAAAGGGAAATTTAGTTTAATAGTTTGATTCAGGTCTACCAGCAGGATAAACATGCTGAAAATAAATAAAAAAATTGTAACCATAACAACATAAACATCAAAACAAAATTTATTTTGGATATACTTCAGTAACAAGGGAATTCACTTTGGGACAGTCTTTCACTTTGAAGTTAGCAGTTCCTGTATCTATTTACCAAAACTGTTCGTTTCAGCATAGAATACCAAATATGAAATACCAAAGGACCTTCACCTGCTTCTTTACCCTGTGTTGTAGCACAAGGAAGCTTGTATTTATAGAGTGAGAAATTCAGGGCTGGAAAAAAGATTTCTTTTGTTTCCCGTAAAACATGTATTTATGAAATTCACTGCTATAAGGAGTTTCTAAAGCCTAGAATCAGCCACTTAGGAAGACCACTGAGTTATCAGAACATTAAGTTAGACATGGATTTCCACACTTCAAATGCTAGAACAAGACCTCATCCTTTATGCCATTTGTCTTGTATTCCTCTGCTGAAGATTTTTTAGACACATCCCTGGAACACCTGCTCACCTATTTCCAGTCTGTTGCCAGTACTCAACATACTGAACATGCAAGTGTGGACTTGGAAATGTGGGCTTGCAACTTCCTTGCAGTTCCTCAGGTTATAGGCTTCAAAATGAAAACAGATCCTGCTTGTCTAATCTGCTTTTATCCCACATTGGCTTCACATTTCCTTTCAGATTGTAGTCTGTTTCTTTCAGTTCCTAATATGTATATAATTTTACATGAAGTGAGTTTTGTAGACAGAAGCATACAAGGTACATACTAACCTGAAATTATAGTCAATGCTCAAAAAGATAAAAGATAATAAAAGAGATCTCTAGTCTTAACATCAAATGTTAACTAGAGCTTCTACAACATGAAATATGTTTCACATTTACAGTGGAAACAAAATTAACAGGAGTACAAAGTCAGCACACAGATCTGGGAAGGGAACAGGTTGTCAGCTAATATTTGTTCTCAGACTCAGATATCTTGTATTATGGTATTAAGTGTGTTCTGTAAGCATTTGTTAATCGCATTGTCTTAAAGTCACTTTTCTTGAAAGGAATAAAATTCTTCCATTCCCACTCTAACTTCTTGTAGAGGCAAATGAAATAGTGTGAGTGCACCTCCCTCAAGGGAATCTCTCAGTAAAGTCAAATTTTGCCTGTGTAAGCAATTCTAAACTGAAATCTTGATAGGGCTCCCTAGGGACCTGGAAAAGGACCTTGACATGATAAAATATGCATACAAGAAGATATGGAAAAAAGCAGCACAAAGAAAATGCACATGGATAGTAGAGGCACCATAAACTGCAAACAAACAGATCGATGATGAAATTTTATAGTATCTGTTTCATTTACATATTATCCAGTCTATAGGAAACACCTGACTACTAAGCACACCATTCATGACTCATAGGTACTTTGTGCACATATATAAATCATGAAAAAATGTGTTACTGCTTGAAAGAATGATTGATCAGAATACTCAATTTGAACCAGAAAAATGCATAGAGAAATCTATCACCAAGCAACCCAGATTACACTTGTCTATGTATCTGATTTGCTTCTTATTTTTCCTTTTTTTTTTTTAACTAGATCACCTCTTTGCACATGAGAAATCAAAATTAACACCACTGGATTTAAGTGTTACTTAATAAACTGAACCATTATTTCTTCACTGTGAGAGTGATGAGGCACTGGTGTGGGTTGCCCAGAGAAATTGTGACCACTCCATCCCTGGAAGTGTTCAAGACCAGGTTGGATGGATGGCACTCTCTCCCACCCAGTCCAGTGGGATGTATTCCTGCCCATGGAAGAGAGGGTGAAACTAGATGATCTGTAAGGTTTCTTCCAATCCAAACCATTCTATGACTCTGTCATTAAGATGTCAAGCACTGATCTCAGTTAGTTTTCTGCTAATATAAAATGTTTTGTGCATGAGGCCCAGGGAACTTTTAGTTTAAAAAGATCTTTAAAAAGCAGATGTCAGGACTCTTAATTTCTTTCCAAACATACCCTGTGGACTAGGACTCAAGAAAACAGAGGAAGTTGATGAGAGACGAGACTTCTTTTATTTATTCTTTTCCCAGGCCTATGAAAGGTAGAAACAGAGGATCTGAGACTGATTGACATGTTTATTCAGACAGAGGAAGCTAGGAAACAAACCAAAGAAGTGATTTTACAGTTTCAGGTCTTTTTTTGAAATTCAACTTTAAAAAAGGAGGAAACACTGATAAAACAAAGGTAGCCTGTGGCTACTTTCCATATTCCAAAACAAGAAACATTTTGTGACAGTTTGTGAAGGGTTTATCATTTTACATCCATGCATTGTGAGCTGGGGAGTGCAAGATTCAAGAGTAAAAAGCAACTGCACAGAAAAAGTCTCCCTCCTTGACACTTTTTTCTGGCATCATGAGCATATTCAGAGAAAGACCCGTATAGAAAAGTGACAGGTGCAAAAGTTCTAGAACACAGTAGTGTTTCTGTGGCATCAACTTAACGTGGGGAACAACCACAAAAAATTACTAAAATCAAGACTTCTGTAAGATTTTTTTAATAACATGTAGAATTAATATTAAAAAAAAATATCCCTGAATTGGACTAGTACAGTGTAAAAATTATGAGGGGACATAAAATTCCATGCTTCAAATAAAAAATACAAACTATCTCAGGAGGGAAAAGGCATTTCAACATCTAATAAACTAGGCCTCACCATTAATATTGACATAGGCTGCCCTACCTTGCCAGCTGTTTTGCAGGTAGGTGTGGCTTGAGAATCAGAATTTGCAAAAAGAGATGGGGCATCCACAGCTTCTTTGGGAAACTTTTGCCAGTATCTCACCACCCTCACAATAAAGAATTTCCTCCTAATATCTAATCTAAATATACTTTCTCGAAGTTTAAAGCCATTATCCATTGTAGGAAATCTTTCTCCAGTTTCCTTGGAGCCCCTTTTAGATACAGGAAGGTTCCTATAAGGTCTCACTGAAACTTTCTCCTTTCCAGTCTGAACAATCCCAACTCTCTCAGCCCATCATCAAGGGAGACGTGCTCCATCCCTCTGATCATCTTCATGGCCCTCTTCTGGACTCACTTCAACAGGTCCATGTGCTTCTTATGTTGGGGGCCCCAGAGCTGAGTACATGTGTAGCTTAATTTAAACACAGTCTATATCAAAAATTCTAGGAAATGGATGTGAAACATGCTTTCTAGTATGTTTCATGCACTTCTGCTGATGGTGGAGGATTGGTATATTCACCATATCTGTGCTTCATTTCTCATTTTGAGTGAGAAATGGAGCTCTTCCTAACTCTTATTTAAATTTCTTTCCCCTCTTCATTCCAATCTCCTTCTTTGGCAAGCCTGTACTAGGTTTCACTTTTCAGGCTGCCTATCCTTAGCTTGACTCCTTGCCTGGCCAGTTAAAGCTACAGCTAACACTTTCCACAGTTTCTCCATTCCCACTGATGTTTAACAATCTTCACACATGCACTTTGCCTGCCTGTTCTTTTCCCAGACAGACTATCCATTATTTACACAGTGAAAATGATACCATTTTATTTTTGGTCCCAAGTCCCTGTGCCCCTACTGATTTTTTCTCAAGCAAAAACATAGAGCTGTGGAGCTTCTTTGACAATGTGCCAGTACCCCAGTCATGCCCTCTCTGATGAATCATTTTTATATCCATTGAGTTAACAGAAAGTCATCCCAATTATATGACCCACAGTTTAAACTTTTCATGTAAGGTTCCCATTAATTGGAGAAGCCTGAGGCATTCCTTTTATTCTCTCCCAACCTGGTTTGTGTTCCTGTTCGTTTTGAGACTGATGAATTATTCTTTCGCACCAAACACAAACTGGAAGACACTAATTGCACACTTATAGGAGTAGGTAAAAGATGGATATAAATGTTTTGATCTGAAGCTGGATGGCATAGAATGAGAAAATATTAAGCTGGATCTGTGGAGACTACATGGACCAAACTCCTGTTCAAGACATGGCAAACTTTGGAGTCTGATTAGGCTGCTCAGTGTTTTTTCCTGCTCAGTCTGCAATATTTCCAGAGATAGGGATTTCACAGTCTCTGTGGGCTTTGTCACATTCAGTCTGTAAAGTTACTCCCTTGGGCCTAGTGGGAATTTCCTTTATTATGACTTGCAGTTGTTGGTTCTTGTCTTTTCAGCATGAACCACTGAGAGAGATTGGTTCCATCTTTTCTATAATTGTCTTCAGGCAGCTAAAGAGACAGTCAGAGTCCCTCTCTAGTCTTTTCTCCAGGATGAAAAATGCCAGCTATCTCTTTTTGTACATCTTGTGGTCCAGGTCCCTGAACATGCAGTTGAGTCCAAAAACTGGACATATGTGAAATAGAGGGCAAAAACATGTCTAACAATTATTTTCTCTTGACCTTTATTGTTGTGAAAGGAGTGCAGTAGAGGCCTGGTATTCATCACTGGAAGAATCACTGCAATCACTTCTTCCTTGGTAGCCTGTCCCCATTTCTACTTCATGAAAAAGCTTCCACCTAAAGTTCCTTTATGAATTTGAATGCCACCAGGAATCCCTTTTCAGCCAAACTGACCTCCTAAAGTGCCTGCCTCTTTTCTTGATGATCAGTATAGAGGAAAGAGACTCTGGGAGAGAGCCTATATTCAGACTCTTCTGTCAGCAGCATATAGATAGAATGGTCACATCCATGCTATATAACAGTTGGTTTGGGCTCTCCTCGTGGCTTCCTGTGGCTGCACATCTCTAGCATAAAGCACTGTTCCTGACAAATGTGAAGCATTTTCTCCAAAATAAAGAGCCTAATTCCAAGGGATGAGTGAAGTCCTAAATGCAAGAGGACTTACACATTTTTTCCCTGTCACAGCAACTGCTTGTCTTGGGTGAACCAGGAAATCTTAACACAGTGATTAGAATTTAGCTTTTCTCAAGTTTTGCTTTAGCTTTCTCAAATTTGTCTTAGAGTATGTTTCTGTACATGCTTATCTATAGCAGTGATTGGATACTACACTTATCTTCCTAAATACATTTCCCCATGTATCATAGTTCCCATAACTGTATTTCATTCATGATTATTGTATCTTTTCCAGTAAACAAAGTCCCAGAAAGTATGGATATAGAGCAACTAAAAAAAAAAAAAAAAACCTATAAATATGACACATCAATAAAAATTATTGTGAAATACTTAGTATTATTACACATATGAAACATATTTCTTGACCAGCTGAAATCAGCTTAAATTATCCCTGTTCTTTCAGCTCATGAGTCAGTAACAGGTCCTGGAAACACATTTCTCCAGTCATAATACTTCACTTAATCCTAATTCATAACAGTGAACTTTATAAAATTTACTGCTGCCTTTACAGAAGAGAAGGGCCATTTTTTTCTTTTACTGTGGTTTTAATTTCACCTCTTCTTTAGTTTTCATTTAGAATGATAAGTAAAGTAATTCATTAATTAAAGCAGGAAGTTCAAACTTGATGCATCAACACAGAAATGTGACTCTGGTGATCAATATATGTAGCAAAGCATAACTGTTCAGGTTTTGCATTTAACTGCGCACAGTTACAGTGAATTTCAGGAATTGCTATATGCATACCAGGACAAAACTTCTGTTTTCATGTCTTGTTTTGGTGCACAGCAAAATGTAATTTTTGTATTGATTTTGAACTCATCAATATTTAATTTCTTAGTTAATATTTATTGATTTCTGACAACAGGGATCAACTCCTGCTTCTTACTTGGTATCTGCATTCAAATGAGGGTTCCAAAAGGAAAAAGCAAGCCAAAAAAATACAGGTGCAAAATCATTATGGTGTAAAATTAAACAGAAATAACAATTTGCAGTAGATCCCTCAAGAAAGAAAATCATAGAATCATAGAATAGTTTGGGTTGGAAAAGACCTTGAAGATCATGTAGTTCCAATCCCTCTGCTATGGGCAGGACACCTTTCATAAGTCTTATGACGAGAGACAGAATCCACTAAGATCATGTAAGGTACCAAAGCAGAAATCGTGATTCCATACTTTTAAATTTCAAAATTTTTGGAAGCTGGAATAGTCACTTTGTGGAAGAATTACTTAAGAAGATGATGATATTAATGACAGCTGAGCTGGGAAGGCTCTGGTTAGGATTCATCTCCTGTATCCATGCACCTATCTTAGACATTTAAGGGATGAAATACTGTTTTGCGGTGCCCAGTTTTTCCCTGTTAATCCTAGAAGCAAAAGAGTTGGAAATGAGTTGTCTGTAGTGAGCTGGGATTAATACTAATCTGTGGTTACCCAGGCAGTAAATTTTAATAAAACAATCAGTGTAAGAAAGAAATAGAACCAAATTTATCCTGCGTGGTGCTTTTGATCTGACTAAATATATGCTTGTGCTATGTGTGCACATACATAAGCATGCACATATTCTTAGCATTTATCTTCACATTGTTTTGAACTGCCAGTGATGGATCATCCTTAGTGGACCTATCCCTTCTTTTAATTTTCAGTCAAGATGCTAAACTATGGATGGCAGAGAAATGATTGATCACCATCAGACCTTGAAAAGTCTTGCAAGCCTACTGAAACTTTCAATGAGCAGTGAATTGTAAAAATGTAAAGAGTTTTTTATTGATAATTATTGTTCAACTGCAGCCAAAGTGGAACAATTTTATATGATTTCACTCCCTCTTAAATGCTTAGAAGAAAGAACTACCCTATCACTTGTGAGTCTTGGCTGTGATTAGCACTGACTACTGAATATTGATCACTGCTTAGAAACCCTGAGGTTTCATACAGTGCCAAGAAATGGAGTTTTAATTCCCCTAACTGTGCTCTGCTCCACTTTGCATGTGCAGTGCAGAACATGTCCTTCTAGAAAAGTTGCTGTTCAGTGCAGAAAGCATCACAGATGGGGAGCTGAGGTTTTTGGTTTGTATTTAAGACTATGCCATTGAGTGTCTCATGAATCAACCTTTCCTGACTTAGCCTCACTAGTTGTAGAGAAATAAGAAGGTAGAGACCAGAAGAAACAGACAAAACTAATAAGAAGCTGAATACAAGATAAAGCCAAATGAATCTGAGCAATGATAATCCCTGAAATAAACCTGGCTGTTCACAGAACTTCCAAAGTTCACATAATGCACTTATAGTCAGCAAAAACCCTGAAAATGCATTGCTGTTTTCTGGTGCCAGATTGCCCATACCAGATGTCCACAATGGTAAGATTTCATAGAAGTACAGTCATCTCAGTTGTAAGGAAAATCATTAGGTCACCTGGACCGATGTCTTACTTGGAGCTGGTCTGTTTCCAGCATGAGATCAGATCAATCATGGATATGTCTAGTCTGCTTCTGAAAACTTCCAAAGACAGAAATTGTGAGATCCCCCTAGGAAATTAGCTGTGGTGTCGAGCTATGTGTTGGCTTAAAGGTAAACCAGCAGGAGGAATGAATCCAACTCACAAACAGATTACAAATCAGAATTACAGTTTAGTAAAAAGATCACAATAAGTACAAGGGTACAGAGGAAAAAGTCCATTTAACCCACAAAAAC
>JAWWEU010000001.1:41672716-41696562 GCA_035583155.1 Acropternis orthonyx | reverse complement strand
ACCTGAGTCACTGGTGTGAAGACAGGAAACCTTTCTTATCTCAGAAGTTCCCAAACACCCAGCTTGTAGCCTGAGGGCTCAGGTGTGCCCCGGCAAGCTGCTGCAAATGATTCATTGTTAGTAGTTCCTGAGGGTGCCAGGTGGAACTCTTTTCTGTGGGGCATGCAGTCTCTTTCCTGGTTCCATGGTTGAAAAAAGAAAGAGGAGGTGATCCCTCTGAGGTGCAGGGTTGGTAGATGAAAGAAAAATTCCAAGATTTTTAAATCCATAACAAGCTATCCACCTAATTAATTTTTTTCTATGATTTTCTAAAAGGGGAATATGTCATTTGTTAAATTTGCTTAGTATTAATGAGTTAGCTGCAAAAAAGACTAGTAAGACTGTAAGTGGGATGTGGATGAAGTTTAGATATCTAAATCCAAAATTAAGCTTGCTATTGCAAGAGAACTAACAGTGAAAAGAAGGAACGAATTATCTTCCTCTACAGTGCCTTCATTTACAAGTATGTCTCAAATGAAGGTGCAGACTCGTTTTCTAGGACAAACTTAGAACTATGCACCTCCTATGAAGGGAATATGTTCTGCACCTTTAAACATGAGACTTAAGAAGCAAGATTCAATAATCATTCTTTGACTCAGTATTTCCTGGAATTATTTTAGGCTGTTTCATGTTCAAGATGTTTTAACTGAGTCTTAAAATTCAGTTTGAGATTTCATTCCAAGCGCTATCACACCTAAAAAGTTTATGTGTCTTTATTTTCTCTCATCACCAAGGTACGACTGATGGAAGTAAACTTCATACCAAATTCAGCTCAGCATTTTCTAAGGGAAGGCAATGGTGAGAAGGAATGCCAAGATTTTAATGAATATAATAAAGTTTAAATGATAATTCTAGACATATCTTACACAGGGACAGGTCATGAAATATAATTAACAGTCATGCTTTGAGATCCTTTGGTACCAAGCAGTGTGTAACTGCAAATTAGAATGATTCTTTACAAAAAGTAATCAGGGAAATTCATTCCTTAACTAATTCTGGTAGGGTTATGCAGAGAATAAATTCTGCTGAATGTAAACCTGAATAATTAATTCATTGGCATTAGAAGATGAATAAACTTTCACTTTCAAGCTTCAAACACTGCTATAGACTAAGTACCCTGGACAAAGACTGTGCAAGAACAATTATTCATAATTTTTACATTTTATTCACAGGTTTTTCATCTTAAAATACATGATAAATAATTAGACATTCTCTTTTAATGTTTTTTTTTTTCCAATTGGTAGTGTCCTGATAGTGTTCAAATGGCTGAGAAGGAATGTAGCATGTGGATACCTGTAAAGTACATTGTATTTTATTGAGTAAACTTCTGTCTTGTTCCTATTTAAATTAATTATAACACTTTTATTGTCTTAGATAGGTTTCTTATGGGTATCCTATGTATTGCTAAATTTTGGGGCAAGGAATATAGATTGGGTAAGAACAAGTGCATATGAGTTTCAAATATTCATTTGAAAGTACTTAGCAGTTTACTCGGAATTCTATGTAATTTTCTTCCTGTAAAAGCTGTTTACTGTGAAAGAAAACCCTATATTTGATTTGAATAAGCAAGAATCTTCATTATTTCTGTTAAAGTAATTTTTTGAAGACATTCTGAGACAATAAAAATACACAAAAACTAGGAGCACAGGGAAAAGAGTCACTAATGATTACACCAAGCATTGTTTGAGAATATAGAATTTTTTTATTTGTATAATTGATTTTTTGTGTCACTTATATGTAGTAGATTTTTCATTAGGTGAATCTTAACTGTTGTCCAACACTGGTGAATAATTCACTTATTTACATACTGTTGTTATTTCATTTATTCATTGATTAGACTTCAGTTATCATAGTCTGGAGGAATGCATTACTCAACTTTAGTTAGTTTAATTACAGGAATAGAATTTTAATTTGATTTTGATATATTTTGATATTTTAATATTTAGCTATTAAGCCCATAAAAAGGACAAGTTTTTGTGGGTTTCTTTTTTTTATTATTTAAAATTGTAATGAGGATGATCAAACTGAGAAAACAAAATACATAATAATTTTTCCCTGTCTTTTTTTTTTTGCCTTAAAACCTCCATACCCACATGCCAGAAATTGAATGTTATATCCTCAGATAAAGAAAGCATGTCTGATTAATCAAGAACCAATACCAAATCACATTATTTATGACTTAAGTTTAAAAAGAAAACCTAGAACATGAAAATATTCATGACTGGACTCATCACAGTTAAATTGTTTTGGCTAAGAGTTAAATGTCTAATGGAAGTTATCATCTAACCTGTATCAGCAGAGAGAAACAAGAACCTTCATATAGCATTTTATGTTATACTACGCAAGCTATCTCATTTAGGCAAAGGTCTCTCTTCCAACAGGAAGGTGTCATTGTCTCCATCAGCTTGCAAGAGAGGCCCCTAATTAGTTCAGACTAGGCATTTATCTTTTATACAGATGCTGGAAAATGTGAGTCCATGCCTAATATATATGATTCTCTAAAATTTTTAAACTTTGTACATTCGTGGAAATTGACTTGAAATCTTAGAAGAGCAATCTGCCTGAGTTTTCAGTATTGCTAGTTTCCACACCAGATCAAAGTATTTTTAGATGATGAAATTAAATGCCTATTTCTACTCATTTATATAGTACAATGAAAGCATAAAGCCCTTTAAAAGCCCTGTAGCACTGAGATTAGTCTTACGATTTCTTAAGAATCTTAAGATGTTTACCCAAGTGGTAAGAGAAATCTTAAGATACCAATTCAGTGGGAACTAAGAACTGACTGAAAACAGAAAAACCTGATCCTTGAGCTGAAGTTATGATTGAGAAGACTGTCACAAGTCCCTGGTGCAAACACTTTCCACTGGATTTTTCCACATTGCAGAAAAGCCTAGAACTATCAATAAATGGAAGAAGGCTTTTTTCACCATGGCTGGTCTGGGTCGCAACAAACATAAGGACTCTCAGAGGTTTCAGCGGGAGTTGGTATCCAGTGCAATTGCTGTGTTCCCCTGCCCAGGACTAGAGGCCTTTCATGGGTTTAACAGGTTTTGTAATGAGCCACAAAATGCAAACCTGCAGAAACTGCAGAACAGATAAAAAACTACGCAGATATTTCTTTAAACTTTGGATTAGGACAAAAGTTCAGGCAGTTTCATCTGAGCTGTTTCATCTGCAAGCAGATGAAAATTGATTATTAGCCAAATTGTCCTTGATATTCTGTAAATAACTGTTCAGTGGCAGTTTCCTTGAAAAACAAGTAACTTATATAATGTCTTTCCTAGTAAGAAAATGTTTTCTTAACCAAAAATCCTGAGCAGAGCTTTTTCTATCTGCAAATATTAACATTCTTTTATATTGGTTTGCAAAGGATTAGGGTCACATATTGAATTCATGGATGGAAAAAGATCAAATGTTAATTGGTTGAAATCACAAAAAATTATGTAATATATAAAAAACTAAGAAAGCCACAGTATATGTGAGTTACAAGCTGCATTAACTGTGTTCTTGTCTTGGCAAGAATATAACTAATAGACTAATTTACAAGCTGAAATATAAATTCATGGCAAGTGCAATTGCAGTCAGGAGCAACAACAGAGCAGTATTTCATTATCTGACAGCTTATGCTAAATACATTTTGCATTTTAATGCTGTTGCTGCTTGCCTGCCTGCTCCTCCCTCCCTGTCAGAATGCAGGTAAGTTTTCCTGACAAACAACACTGATGATAAAGGCTATGGCTCACCATGAGCCATCTTAAGAAAGCTCTTCCAAACACTGAGCTGAGATGCTAGATCAGCTCAGACCACAGTCTTTCCTCTTTTACCAATTCAAATCTATTTCTTTCCTGCAGACATGTAAGAGAGAGCAGCTGGTGTCTTCATCTTCATCTGAAAACCATGAACAGTTATTTTTGGATTGTGTTTAATCTGTCACTGACCCATCCACCTATGTAGCAGCAGTTCTGACTACACACCAAGCCATCTTTGCACTGGCAGATCATACTAACAAAGGGATGAACTGCATTTTCCTTATTAAAAAGACTTGAAAGCAGTCAGATGGATGAAGGTGCAGAAGCAATTTTATATGCTTCTTAGATAATGTAAACCTTTTGTCTACAGGTAGATCACTAGAAGTCCAATATTTTTCACAGTACCAGTGAGATTTCTGTGAAATTCTTGGTAATGCTATCAATTTGGAAAAGATCATCATGGACGGGAATGTTTAGAAATTCTGGAATATATCTATAAGGTAGAGCAGGACCTAGTAAAAATGTACATCCCTCCTCCTGCCTAATTCCACACATTTTTGATTCCTCAGTTCCAACTTTGCAAGACACATTATACACTTAGATAACAGTCATAGAGCTGGATACCCAGATAGGGTTTCAATTCTGGACTATTTTAACTCAGATACATATTAGATTATGGAGATTGCCTCCTGGGTCAAGTCACAGATATCTCTGGAAGCAGGTGTTTGTATAAAAGCTCTTACCTCACCTGATACACCAACATCTTTAAAGCTAAAATACAACTGCCTTTAACTTGGCTGTAACCCTGAAATTACCTGTGGATCCAGCACTGAAGAGAGAGCATATTGCAGTGACTAGGAAGCTCAATTTGGTGATATGAGAAGTAGGTTTGTGTTAGGAAAACACTAGGGCAAAAGCTTGACAAAAGTGAAGACGGCAATTTAATGCCTGTGAAGCATTAGTTACTTGTCACCTTCTTTGGGGGGAGGGGTTTACATTCAGCTTTCTACCTCTCACTAAATGTAGCTCCAACCCTAATTCAAGGTATTTTGAAATCAGCCTCACAGTTGCTAGAAATTAAAATTTCAAGCACTGGTTTTCTCATTCCCTTCCTCTGCGAAGGCATTCAAAATTTCACCAATCAGTAGTCCATAACAAGAAAAAGAGCAGAAGGCACTGAGACAAGAGGTGAAATGGGGTTTCTTGCATAAGCACAAATCAAAACAAGCCTTGAGTCAACCCTGCCTTTCCCTCTCCACCCCTTCACCTTAGGGATAACTTGTTTCTCCAGCATCTTTCCTTGGAGCACAGACACTCCAAGCCCTCCTTCCCCACCTCCACCCACAACCGAGCCCTGATGCTTTCCTTTCTTCTTCCTACCCCTTCCTCCAGAATAAATCCTTCTGCTGCTGCAAAACGTCATTCAACCACAAAACACGCAGGAATCATGGGCTAAGGATAATCTACACTCCACTCTGGCTGTTATCTCTGTCCTCTTTGCCTAAGCAGTCCATGAAATTTAATCTGCACCTCCACAAGAGATGGTGCACAATTTCATAGCAGAGGACCTGAAGCCTAAGATCATAAGAGGAGAGGTTGTCAAACTTTAAAAGTCAATAAACACAGTTATTCTGAAATTAATTTGCAACTACAGAGTATCTTGAGTTCATGTGATTATATTCTGTGAAACATATTTAAAGATAGTGGATTTCTTCAAGGTTCCTGGTAGGCTTATGCACAGATATAAACGGAAATGTCTTTAAGAAAAGAGCACTGCTACACTCAAAAATAAGCTTCAACTCAAATCCATTATAAATAAATAAATGCACATGTGTATTCATATATGCAAAATAAATAAGGGTTTAAAAAAAAGGAATAAATATGTAACCTCTGAAGCTAATTGCAATATATATTTTCTCTCTGATGGATGGACTGTCAAGTTGCTGCTGAACGGGATGAGTGTGTGCAAGTGAAGACATAATTTGTCCCTTAGGGTAATAGCTGTTGTATGAGGACAAAATCAGGCAGTGCTCTGATTAGACATATTTCAAATTGGCCATGTTTGTGCCCATTAAAAGCTGGAGGTAGAAGGAAGTCCTAATTAGTGAGAGTGTTGGAGGTTTTTAAAAATAGAGGTTGGAAGACACAGTAGTTGACTGGATAAATTAGGAATTAAAATTATGTTGTGTGCTGTCTACTTCTGAATAACCCATGCCATGGGAAATACTTTAAAAGAGCCCTGTAGAAGACCAGATATTTGGACCATGATTAAGTATAAACTAGAGCAGATGTTCATTTCGCTTCCCCTTTCCCTTCACCAGCTCCCATGAGATTTGATCCCAAATATTGGGATTGCCGCAGATTTTAGCAGTGCTGTGTTGCTTATTACTGCTTACTATCCATCTCAGAAACAGCACAATGGCCATGAAGTTGGATCAGTGAACAAAAACGCAACCTTCTTCTTCCCCAAGATTTAAGTCCAAAAATAGCTTATCCTAGACTATGAAACACCCAAAATGCAAAAAGACAATGATGTTTTCAATGAGACAGAGGAAGTACTGATAAAAGATTTATAAAGTTTTATCTTCCTGTTGCCACCCACTTATCTCTTACATTTTCTCCCAATTCCATTCTAAAAGAAGGAGTCCAAAATTCGGGGTTTTTTTAATCCTCTTAGCAAAGAAGTTAGAGTTACAATGTTTCACTAATAGCATTCTAATTAATTTCTTGATTACCCTCAAGCATGCTGCTCTAGGAGATACTCAGGCTTGACTGGTGACCTGAGCACTAAGACCTTCCAATGTGAGGTATTGGTGATACCAGGGTAAAAGCAAAGTGTCTTTTCTTTCTTTTTAGAACAGTCATTCTATAAAAATGTCATGATTCAGGTAGATCAATGTTTGTTTTATTTCATTTCACAGCAGACAGGAGGTTAGATATTTACTGAGAAAAAAAACCAGGAAGCTTAGTCCAAGATATAAAGTAGATGTAACTCTTCTGAGATAGCAGGGATCAACAGTGTCTTCAGTGCCAGTTAAATTATTTTGGAACAATACAGTGGAAGCTCACAGTCCATCTTAATACAACAGAATAACTTCCATTAATTTTGCCAGGAATAGGAGAGGATGAAAATTCAGCTTTTCTCAGGATCAGGTAAGATGCACAACAGAGAGAAAAGTCAGCTTAGATTAAACAGAAGATGCTCCTGCGGTCCTTATTGTCTCTACAGAACTGTGTTTCTTATGCTTTGGAATTGCATTATTTTCAGGCAGTGACTTTTGGGGTTTTTTCTTTTTCTTGTTTTTTCTTTCTCCTTTTTCTTTTTCTCTTTTTCTTATTTTTCTTTTTCTTTTTTCCTTTCCCCCCCTGCAACATGTTACGACCTAGGACAAAAATGGAAAATCTGTCCAGAAGTACTACTGGACAGGCTACTTAACCCATACAGCTTCCAAAGGAGCCATGCCAGAGAGGATTGCCTAACTTTTAAGACAGTTGATTTGAATAGTTTACAGTAAAATGTTTAGGTTAGACAGTGTTTCATAGGTTGACATTTTTAACAGCTTTGTACTTTAGCAAAAAACCCCTTTACTTACAAGAATTTTAAATTTATGAAACAGTTGTACCTTTGTGCTGTTATTGAGCTGAGATTTAAATGCACTTTTATCAGACTTTCTATGTAAATTTCAGAAAAGAAAAAAATCCAATTTTGTAGTCCCTATGTTAGGCAGCAACTGTGTCTGTAAGTGGTCCAGTCAAGAATTAACCAGAAAGCATGTCATGCATTTTGAAATGTCACCACACACTCAATGACAGGACTGACACATGGACTCTCAGAGAGAAAGCTTTCCTGCTCACTTTGCACTAGGGAGGAGGTTTGTGCCCCATTTCCCACACAACAATTTAAAGACCATATAGACGAATTGCAGATCTGGCATGCACA
This sequence comes from Acropternis orthonyx, assembly GCA_035583155.1. Taxonomy (NCBI): domain Eukaryota; kingdom Metazoa; phylum Chordata; class Aves; order Passeriformes; family Rhinocryptidae; genus Acropternis; species Acropternis orthonyx. The sequence continues at coordinate 41,688,831 of JAWWEU010000001.1, read as the reverse complement.
GGAAGGCAAAGAGAAATGTTTCAGAGACCTACATGGAAAATTTAAGATCTCCTTTGAATAAACCAGCAATATTACAGTCTGATAACATTACTTCCAGAAGAATAAGCAGTACTTCTCTGATGCTGCCTGGAGTAGGACCAGGAAGATTAACCTTTCACAAAGCAGTTTAGAGTTAGAAAGTTTCTTTATTACCAGTCTAAGACTGGATAAACAGCAGAGCAGGCTAACCAAGAGTTATAGAAAGTTCCCTTCTTTGGATATCAAAAAAAAAAAAAAAAAAAAAAAAGGCAAAATAAATCCAAACATTTATCTACACATATTTTTAATTCTTTCCTGCAAACAAAGATCCTAAAGCAAATTTTCTGCCATTCTATAATCACAGGATGTCTGTTTGAGGTCCTATTTTTTGCAATGTCATTGCTGTCAAGTTCTGTGATTTAATATTCATCTGCACATAAGCAGGAACAGTGAGGAACACCGGTAGGTGGAGGAGCCCCAGTCACCTTCTCAGATCTCTGGAAACCCATCACTATAGAAGAGGTGACATCATTATGGGATGCAGGGGAGAGCATTTGTGGGTTGTACACAGGTTATAATAAATCTGTTGAAGACCAGAATTTAGCATCAGATCTTGGGCATCTCCATTAAAAATGGCTCCTATCACCTTGAATTTATTGTTGTGTCTCCTCCCTGGAATGTAGTAGCAGCTCATTTTCTTGCTAGCCCTCATGATCTTATCTCAGAGATTCTGCAGTTTGGTGTTTTGATTTGAACAGAGCCACAAGAGCTCTACAATTACAGCAGAAGCTCAATTTTAGGTTAAAAACATATATAGCAAGCTTCAAACTTTAAGCCTGAAAATATGAACAAAGCAGTTACAGAATGCAGGGTGGGGGGCGGGGGGAAGAAAAGCCCTAAGGATATTTGTTACCTCCTGGAACTTAAAATTTCAAAATCACCATGAGCTTGGCACACTTGGGACTGCTGGTACTATATCTATCTCTTCATTTGAAGTGTCAAACCTATTCTGAGCATCTGGCCATGTTTTTCCTTAAATTGCCAGGAGCTTATAACTGCTGTCCTGCTGAGAACTGATTCCTCAGTGAAAATCTCCAGTTTTGCATAACGAAAATAGGACAACACTGGAATCCATGGAACAAAAGTGTAAGGCTTATAAACCTGTCATTTAAGACTGTTATTCTTTGTGATTGATCCATGTATTTAATTAAATAGTCCTGCAGTATTTAGATCACTTAACCTTATTCTGACATACTGTAGTGCCAGCTTCCATTACTTCCTCAAATAATAACCTTGCTTGTTTTTCTATTCAAACAGAAGTGCTCTGTCTTATATGAGTTTCCATGTGGGATTCATCCCTGCCTTTAACACTTTAAAGGAATGTCTTACCAGGGAGTGCTCTTTGGAACCCTGTGCCATTTAAATGGCTGCATTTAGGTTAACCTAAGTAAAGCAACTTTGGGATAAACAGAATTATTTCCACACAGTATATATGGCACAGGAATATGCAAGAAGCGATTTTCAAAGGTACTGAAGACCAGTGAGGGGCCTAAAATTTTCCCAGAGGGAAGTCATAGACAGTTAGATGTCTGACAGACATTGAAAATCCTCTTCAGTGCTATCTTAAATTGTCTTCAAATTTTCCACTTTAGAAGTTCAAACTATTGCAAGGGTCTGTTTCCTTGTGAGCCAAACTTTAGGTTCAGCTGAAGCACCTTTTTTATTATTCTCCATATGGGAATACTTGTGACTGTTTACTTCTAAAAATAGATACACTCACCACAGACTCCTTGAGAACAAGTACATAGAATGAATACATGAAAATGGTTAACATAATGAACTGCAGCATAAATGGGGATACCTTCTGCTACTGACTCTTCAAACTAGAGGTCAGGTGTACAAATGGGAAAACCGAAAACTACAGACTAGTCATTAGACTGGGGTGTGAATTGAAATGTTACTGAACTTCTGATTTAGGTGCCAGAAGGAAGAACAGAGGAGTTTCCCCTGATGATGTGTGACAGAAAGGTAAGAACAAACTGAGCACCAAAAGTGGAGAATTAAAACTAAAAACTTTAAGGAATGTCTCCCTTTGTGTGTCCTTGCATGTTTTATATAACAAAAATGTGTTAGGCAACAGCCTTTTTTGACAAGATCTATGGTATCTACACAGGTTTATCATGGACATATTTCAAAAAGTACTTGAGTCTGATATATCCTGAAGTCTGAATAATAAACTAAAAGCCATTATCTTCTGCCAAGTGAAGCACGGAAGCCAAAGGCAAACTGAAGCTGAGTGAATTTTTGCTGTAGCTCACCTAGGGCTAGTGGTCTTGCATGACAGATCTGCTCCATTCCTGCTATTTTGAAAGCACAACGCCTCCCTTCATCAAGGCCTCATTCCCCAGAGGGGAACTATATTCTTTATAACAACTATTGGTGTCAAAATTATACTACTTTTCACACTGCTTTCCATGGGGTAAAGCTTCCTGTAAGAATGACTGTAATGAGTTTTGCTCTTGAACAAGGCATATGTGTCATTTCAGGATGCCAAGACAAGGGTGTAGCAGACACAAGTTCAGTTGTTTTCCCTCCATTAATCATATTGGGAAAGTTGGAGACCATTGTTTTAATTAACTATGTGACATCTCTGACTGAGCTATCAGGTAACTCAACTTTTCCTTGGTCTCATTATTGTGAAAAAGTTTCTGGTTTACTGGATAGCTATTGCTGACATCAGCAGAAAAATGGTATTTGGTTGTTCTCAACCCCAAGAGCCCTCCAAAGTCTCTAACTTCTATGAATATGTATGTTGTGATTCCTGGTTCTCCTTATACATCACTGAGAGAAGTCCTATGGGACCCTAAAACCTAAAGGTGATGAACCTGCCACTCACACCTGTAAGACTTACTGACAGTGGGGGAAATTGCCTGAGCTGCTGAGTTTTGATCCCCACAGAGGCATCACAGAGGGACTGAGCCTGGCTCAGCTCTGTCTGCACGGTCTGCAGCCAGGAAGACACTTTTTTCCCTTAACCCGAACACAGTCAATGTGAAATTGATACATGATAACAGGGAGATTCATGCAAAAGGTGGACACCAGAATCAGGTGTCGGTATGAGATGTTTGCCCAGAAGAATCATGTGCTCCCTTACAGAAAGTGGAGAAGCAGTCAGTACAGCCAAGCGGGCCTCAAAGCTCTTCAACAAATCCTTTCCAAATTTCGTTGGAGAACAGTATCAAGTGTAAGTAAGCTTTGCTGGTGTAATCTGGTGATAAACTCAGTATCTCAGCTATTGCCATGCAGTATAAACACTGGGGGTCCTTTGCACAGACAGTTTAAGGCATCAGTTAGGAGCACAGCCTAATGGCAGAGCCTGGATGAAATAGGATGCTTGCAAAAAGGACAGATAACCTGTTAGCCAGGCAGAGAGCAAACTCAAACTGTACTCACATGAGCACATAGGCAGTTCAGGGTGTTATGGTTTAATCCCAGACAGCAACTCAGCCCCACACAACCACTTGTTCACTCCCTCCCAGTGGGATGGGGGAGAGAACCAGAAGAAGAAAGTGAGAAAACTTGTGAGTTGAGATAAAGACAGTTTACTAGGTAAGAGAAGCAAAAGAAAACAAGGAATTAATTAACCACTTCCCGTGGGCAGGCAGGTGTTCAGCCATCACTAGGAAAGCAGGGCTCTATCACATGTAAAGGTGACTTGGGAAGACAAAACCCCATTCCTGTGAATGTCCACGCTACTTCCTTCTCCTCCCCCCAGGTTCATATGCTGAGCATGAAGCCTTGTGATACAGAATGTTCCTTGGATCAGCTGAAGTCGGCTGTCTCAGTTGTGTACCCTTCCAACTCCTTATGCACGCCCAGCCTCCTTGGTGATGGGGTGGGGTGAGAAGCTACTATGAAGAAAAATTTTATCCCACCCAAAAACAATACAAGGGTCATTCTTACCCTTACCACAATCAAGGCAGTCATGCCCACATTAACAAATTACCTCATTTCCACAGACACTAGTCTGACACTGAGGTGCCCTGAAGAAGATGTAAACCTGAGCGACATTTAAACTATTTGCTTCTGTTCAGTCCACAGCTCTAAAGGTGCCAATTAAAAAAGACAGCAGAGCATTAAAAAGCTACTGTTTTAGACCAGTTGCAGTGAGAATTTGCTATTAGTTACTAAAGAATTCTAAACAGCCACTGGAAATAACTCCCCAGCAAAATGCCAGAAGCTTCTTAAAATTACCATGTAAGTCATAGGATGACCAGGACTTTCAATATTATACACATATACATTTTTTATCTACATCTTTTGGGGGTTCCCTTTCATTTAAATTTAGATTCCATTTTAGCTTTGTATATGTTTTAATGGCTACATAGATTTGGTAAGAGTACTCTCAGACTTGTGAGATGGAGGTTAAGTACTCAACCATCCACACTGAATTAGAACATGGAGATGAAAAAGACCTATTAGTTCACCTACTCCATTTTTCTGGCCCCTTTAAATTTGTTCTCTAAAGTGTATTTTGCAATATTTTGCTGAGACTACTTCTATTTTACCAAAGAGCTGAGCAGCTGACCACTGCTACTCATGGGACATTTTACCACAGCTTAATGGACTTCACATTTAGGAAGTATTTTTCCAGACATTCAGTCTCGTAAATTTTCTTTCTTTTTTTTTATTTTTTAATATCTGTTGATAGCATAACCCCCATAATTAATTGAAAAGTTTACCTAAATTATATTATTACTCAATGAGAAAAACATTGAAACAGCATGTTTCCTCCTGTCACAAACTTGCCAAAAATTACATTTTCTTTTTCAGTGACTGGCCTATATAAAAGATAAGAATCTACTATTACAGCAATTTTTTTAGCAATCTTTGTGGCTGAAAGGGAGTTTTTCAGATCTATCTGATGACCAGAAACTCAAAAAAAACCCATCAGGCACCTAAAGTAGCATTTAGGAAGAATGCATTCAGGAAAGTCCTAAATGGAAACGCCAAAAGCTTCTGGCTCAGCTTCTGTGTAATTTTGATGACAATTTTTGCAGGAATATCTCTTCCAAGCTAAAATGTCTCTTCCTGCCTAAAGAAAATCTTAAAGTAGATCTGACAATTTAATTTGAGGTCTAAGTTTTCTCCAAACTGAAGGATGTTTGGATCCAGGATTTTAGTTCATATTTATCTGTAAAACTAGAGAAAAGTTTAATACTTTGTCTGTTTTCAGCAAGGAAGTCCCTGTATTTCGTAAACTCTCCCCTAAAGTTGTTCTGTCACTTCTAACCTGACATGCTAAAAATGGTAGGGTAAGGACAGGAGTAAGTGGAAATAATCCCTTCCCCTTTGGCAAACTTCATTGTGTGATATTGTCCAGCGGAGCACATGTTTCAAGCCAACCATACAGGCAAAAATATAAAAATATGTATGAATTGTGTATATATCTATATCTATCTATCTATCTATCTATCTAAATGTGTGTGAAAAGCCAAACCAAAAAAAAAAAAACCAACACTGATGCCCAAGAAAGTGAAATAACTCCCCTGCCCCAAACAGTCAGGTGTCTGAGTGTTATGGTACTCTAGATCCCTCATAACTGCAAAACCTAGTTAAAGGTTTTGCTTAGTCCCAGATGGAGCACCACACTTTTCCTCAAGATCTTACATTCATTTTATGTTCTTAGAAAGTCATATCCTATCAGACTAGAATAGCAGGATTACATTCAACTAAAGCTAAAATTCAGATGCTTAAAAACTCAGGCTTTATGCAGCAGTTCCTCTTAGCAACTTGTACTGCCCTTGTTACTTTTAATTTACTCCATTTTCTGCCTGTGTCACTGTGATAATACTCCCTTAGTATTATTTCATCCTTTTTCCAAATTTGGACCTTACTTCCCTTCAGTCCATGCTGACTTTTCTATAATTGATGGTTTAGTAGCACCATGTGCAAAGTGGCTCCCGAGCTGTGTTTAATCAGTGCAGTAATTTATTTTGGGTAGAAAAGTAAGTTTAACTCATTTCTGCTTTTAGGAAGAGATATTTTACATCTGAAGGATTTACTTCCAAGGGGTGCTTATGCTACAACATTGTTTCTTTAAAAACAGATATCATAAGGTAAACAAAGCAATCATACTTCTCTGGTGCATTAAGTATGCACAAGACTTTGTATTCGTGATGGTGTTTAGCCGGCTTTATTATTTCTTTTTCGTGAGAAATAGGATTTAATCATGGAATTTCCACACAGGACCACCCCTGAGTCCTGCGGAAGAGCTGTAGAAGAAATTATGACAACGAAATAAATACTTGCTGAAGAAATCACAGCTCTGGAAATACCTTGAAGCTGGAGTCTGTTTGACTGCAGAACACAAAATTTTATGCTGGATTGCCTCTGTCCACACCACAGCCTGGGGTAGGCAAGGGGAGAGCCAGAGCCACGGATTTGTATACTAACATCTCTGGAAGCTGATCCCAAAGCATCAGTATCAAAGGCAGTACCATTGTTTTCAGGCTGCATTAGCAGATACATCGTTCCACCTGAGCTGTGCTGGAGGGAAGTTCAACGTCCTCTGCACAGATGATTTTTGTGTAGAGAGGGAGCAGCAGTCACTGAGGGTTTGCCCTGCAGCGTGCTGTGAAAAACACATTAATCCTCAAGAATTTTTTTCTCTAGCTTGCTGTCTGTCTGAGCCAAAATACTATGTCCTTTAGAACCATTAACCTCTGATAGAAAATAGAAAGGTTGCACAGTGTGCCTTCTTTTTTATTTTTATTAAGAGTTACTCATAGATGGAAAAAAGAGATGTCTGTATGGGGTATCAAGTCTTGCATGCCTGGAAGCTTATCTGTACTTTTAGCTACACCAAGTTGTTCTGATAAAAGATGTAACCAGTATCCCCAGACCTTGCACTGCTTACATGCTTAGACCTTCACAGCTATAGCACTGCCACTACATCAACAGCATTATTATTGTCATTGTCAGATCACAGCTGAAGTAGCTGGAAAATTAGTTCCACATGGATCTCACAAGCACCAGGAAGATTATCACTGCTCCTAATCATGTTATATGTGAAACAAATGGAAAGGGCAAGAAATTGACTAATCTTTTAATGGTTTGTGTGCCACCTTCAGTTCCTGAAGGTGTTATTAAAAGCAGGTCAGATGTGTAGGTAGATGAACAAAGAATTCACAGTGATAAATATAATGGTTCTTTCTGCACATCCTGACAGAGAGAGATGTCTAGTGGAAAATGCACACATCACTCAGTGACCCTGCATGCATGGTTTCTCGTGTCATTTGGTTCTGGGGGAATAGGGACAGTGCCATAGAAAAGGTTCAGTGGCTCCTGTTCAGCTTTTCTACCCCCAGTACTGCCTACCCTGTGCAGGGTTTCCTGCAGGCTCACTTGATCCACCTCCTCCAGTGGGGGATAAGAAATGCTGGGTGAAAAGGTTAAGTCAGGACATGAGTTGCAGCCCAATTTGATACTACCCACACCAACCACCTCCTGCGGATCACCTTGTGACATGGGTGCTGAAATACTTGCCTTTGTCAGCAAATGCTTATTTTGAAGATGCCCCTGCCAACTGCAAAGCATTGCTTAATTCATCCTTTCAAAAGGGAGAAGTATTTAGAGCAAAGTTTAAATGCAAGGAAAAGCTTGCGCAGATGGAAACTGCACGATTTTTCAGCTGTCCTCAGCTCAGCTTAACTCTGCCGCAGGGGCTGTCAGCAGTTCCAGCAATGCTGCAACACAAGGGGAAGTCCAAGGGAAGCTGACTTACACAGAAGACAATGCAGAGGATTTTCTTGTTAAACAAAACATGTCCTTTCTGATGAGCCCGCACTGGTTCATGGTGAGGATGGACATAAAGAGCCACCTCACAGCTCGGCTGGCAGGGTCTGCACAAGGGTGGAGAAGACCTCTAAGGGCTGTGTCACTCGTCTCTCTCAGCTCAGGAAACATTTTGCCAATTAAACATTTAAACATTGCCATCTGAGCAATGAAATGTTGCCTCTTTGTGTAGCTTTCCAGGTATTTTGCAAAGGAAGAAGAAATGTCTGCTGTGACACACCAACTCAGCAGCAGCCACGGGGAAAGTAATTTGTGCCTCATTCTTGCCTGAAATGTTCTCACATAGCAGATATTTTCATAGGTAAATCATTTCCACCACTTATAAATACATGTGAATAGAGTTGCCCAAAGGAGTGTTTTGGCACTTGCAATAGCCCCTGATTTGTCTTCCTTAGGAGTCAGTAACATTTTGAGGAGATGCTACAGCTGAGCACATGAACTTCTACTCAGTCAGTTAATACATGACCTCATGGACAAGTGCATTAAGTTACTTATTTTCCATTTTTGCCCTCATTTGTCATCTCGGTGGAACATTAAGACCTATTTTTGATGCTGCCCAGGGTAAACCTGTAACTGCAGATTGCCAACAGAACTCTCTCTATGATAGAGTTCCAGTTAGCCCAAAAGTATTCCATGACTTCAAACAATACACATGCAGAAAGTGTGAGGGTTTCTCATGAAGTTTCAAAGAGAGATCATGCCTTTGAACATGTCTTCAAGCGTGGACCTCCGCTCTTGACACTCTTCTTTTTCCAACATACTTTCCACAGATTTTTACTAAGAATGAGGCATAGATGGTCATCTCTGCAGTCTTCTAGAGCTATACAAGCCGGATTTAGACTACTGTCTAAGAAATTCTGACTTTCACAAATTTTTTCAAAGTGCTTGAGGTAGGAAAGCAAAACAAACTTAAACAAAACTTCAATATTGCCCATTAACTAACCAGCAATCTATATGCATCCTTTCTTAACCTTCTTTGTATAGTGCTATGAAGTCTCCAGAGGAAAATATAACATGAATACAACAGGATTATTAAAAAATATTATGTGGATTTCTTCCCTATTAAGCATTCATTAAACTTTTTTTTTTTGAAAAATCTGTCTACGTGGACTTCAGGTCATAATAAAACTGGTTCTGTACTCTTCATTAAGGCAGAAAACCCACTGACCAACTGGACTGACTCATTGAAATATAGGTCTAAATCAGGTCATGATGACTCTAAGTCATGTAGGCCCTCTGTTATTCTCCGTGAAAACAAAGCAAAAAAGAATTCACTTAACTCAACTGGAACAGTTTCTGTAAGCAACTGTTTTCCTTATTTGATTGAAAATTAAGCCAAATTTCAAAAAATGCCCCAGTCTCTTGTATTAGTACATGAGTTATTTTGAATTAGCCAACCTGGATGCTTCTAAGAAAAAAGTGCAGATCTAAAATTCATGCACTGTTAGAGCAACAAGTGAGTCTTTATGACTGAAAACAGGTTCCTAATGGAAACTGCAACTCTTAAGTATGCCAATGTGAGCATACTGTTCTAATATGCATAGTAAAATGTCATAAAATAATAAGACTGTAAACTTTACTGCAGCAACTGTGCATTGAAAGACAATAAAGCACACATCATTTATAGCAGATTCAGTCAGTTATAAATTTCAACACTTACTGGTATTTTATAGTATCTATAATGAGCACAGAGCTGTGATTTGCATTCAGATTGTGCATATAAGAAGAAATTCAGGAAATCATGAAGTGCCTTCACAAACACAAAGCATAGTTCTCTGTTGACTGCTGTGTAGAAACTGTACAAAGGGATGAAACAGACTTCCTCCAGGACTTCCAGTAATAGCTATTTCCTCTCTCTGTTAACAGAATGCATTGTACACCCTCACATTCATAATAGCTACATCACAGCTGCTGCAGGAACAGCTCATCCTTCTTGAAATGAACATCAGTACAAGGGAATACAGACCTGCAGAACTGCTAATGAAAGGTAGGGTTGTGTCAAGCTATGAGAAGGTATTTAACAAGGTCTAAGCATACCACATTGACTTCAAGCTTGTGAATCTCCTTTTTCTTTCCTTGTTTACAAACTTTGAATTATTCTTTACTTCAGCTGGAGGCCAGTGTTAATATCTGACTTTAAGTCACTGAAAGTATTTGTGTGGTTAAATGCCGTGTAGATGAAGGCACCCCACCGAAGTTCAGTTTGTGGATAAGATTGTCCTCCAGATCTGAGCCTAACACAGGATCTATGCTGACCTGCTGCCAGTCTTAGAGGAAATACAGGGGGGTTTTTGGACCTTATCTGTACCACAAAACTCATAAATGTTTTCAGTTTCCAGAACCAATTGCATAACCCAGCTGTTTCCTAAGCGCACCACGTATGGGCACTTAAGTACAAAACAGCTCCTGCTGCTTTTCTCCTACTCCCATACGCTATTCTCCACATGCAAGGAGCCTGCCAGGAGGCACTGGGCACTCTAATCAGCTGTTGTCTATATAATTAGCAGAAAAATAGCAAAGTAGAGTCATCCAAAAAATCATCTGCACTTCCTTTTGTAAAATTAAGTTCTGCAGTCCACTCACTAATTGAATTTAAGCCTATTTCCTACAGACTGGGCACTAAGCACTCTTGTTTACTTACTCTAGGTCTTGCTGGGATGGAGTCAATTATCTTTATAACAGCCCATATGGTTCTTTGTTTTGGATTTGTGACTAGAACAGAACTGATTACACACCAATGTTCTGGCTGTTGCTGATCAGTGCTTACTCAGCATTAGGGCCTCCTCACTTTGTCATTTTGTCCCCACAGGCAATAAGGTTGGGGGTTGCCAAGAATTTGAGAGTCTGGCTGGGCATTGGTCTGCTTGTGGGAGGTGATGAGTATTTGCCTTTGTATTAGCTGTGTGTTGCTTTAGTTTTCCCTTTCTTTTAAACTGCCTTTACCTACAAGTTTTCTCACTCTTCTTCCTACTCCCTCTCCCATACCATGGAGGCAGTGGGCGGGGTGGACAGTCAGCAAGCATCTGTGTAGGCGCTTAGCTGGTGGCCAGGATAAATACACCACAATACTGTATCCTGTGTGTTGGTAAAACTGGTGCTGTATTGACAAGCTGTGTTAGAGCTATAGCTCTCATGATTGCAGATTGGCTGGATGTTGTCATCAATCTGGCAATGGCTCATTTCAAAGACTTTACAATATCACGGACCTGCTTTAACTTACGTTAGCATAAATACTCAACAAACATCAAGAGCAAGCAAAAGATTGAGTATGAAAACTATTATTAATAATGGTTTAACAGATCAGACTACTATGTTATACCATCCTAGATTTCATAAACATTCTGGAATTGCTTTTTGTCTGAAAAGTATTAGACAGTATAAAGCTGTTACAGTAAACCAACAGGATTGCACACTGAAGGCTAGCAACATTACCTGCATGCTCATATAGCAATTCTACTCTTTGTACAGGTGGTCTGTAGCACAGAACAAAGGTGAATTGCATTTCCAAATTACATGTATGACAATAAGGCATGTTTATGTGTAACTCAATGTCTGTTGGTTTCCAGTGCTGCAAGAAATCTTAGCAGGGAATAAGCAACCTGGTCTGGTGGAAGGGCATGGGGGTTGGAACTAGATGATCTTTAAGGTCCCTTCTGACATAAACCATTCTATAATTCTATGATATTGCCTAGATAGAGTAGAACCAATGACAAATCACTAACACACTCATAATATCTTTGTCTCAGTACTCAAATAGCTTAACATAAACATGGAAGGTGTTATTAGAGATAATGAAGACTTGAGAGATGTAGAAATGTAACATTATAATATAAAGTGAAGTTTCCTTACTGAAGTGGATCTTGTTTTCATAGAAAATAGGGAAATACTCAGAACCATGGTTTTTGCCACTGCCAAATCTAAGCGACAGTCAAGGGTTTTGGACTCTGACACATCACTCACAAGCATCTATTAAAGTCACAACAAGTTACCATCTGTAAAGTGGGTTTCTGTAACAGAGCATATGCACACTGTCCCAGTAGGAAGGTAGAATTCATTCTATCCATTTCTACAGAAAAGAGAGTATATGAATAGTGTCTGAAATGTATACAGGGAATTACTTCAGTGGTTCTTACTTCAGTATCAGAATTTAGTCATCTCACCAATTCTCCTGCATCTAGATACTTGTAAGTGAACTTCCAAAAAAAAAAAAACAAAAAAAAAACAAAAAAAAAATTAAAAAAAAAAAAAAAAAAGAGAGTGAGGCCTTGTGGAAAATTGGGTAAGCTGAAACATGTGTACTCTGAAAAGAAACTGATGGCAATAACCAGAATTCAAGTAGACCAAGTTTATAATAAAATTGCATGAACCTAAGTCTCTCCACTGCTTTTACTAGAAAATATAATCCCACTTTTCAAGTTAAAATTTTCACATGAATAAAATAAAGCATAGACAAAGCATGGACTAGTGCAGTAAAGTAGTGATGAAGTTGTCTTTCATATTGACATATGAATGCAATTTGTTTAGTGCTTTGCTTCCTTTCACAGCAGTAATGAACTAGGTTCTTTTGGACTCATCCTAGTAAAAATAACAAAATTTACTGAATTGAAGGGGTAAAACAATTGCAGATAATGAATATTAAGCTTCTATTTTTAAAGCTTTAGAACCACCTAATGGATAGCCCAGCTGACCAACTGCAGTCCTTTCAACAGCTACTCCTCTTATTGCTACAATTAGAGTTCTTTTCCCCAATGATTTCATAGTTTTTTCTGTGGAACAGGGTCACTGGGACATCCACATCATTGCCTGGCTGCAATTTATCATCATTTACAACAATTTCAACATTTTGAATAAACATTGCCAACTGCTCAGTTTCTTGTGCTTGCATACATAACTAAGCCCTGGACATCAGTGTGTTTAGATGCCAGCATTGCCAGCTCACAACATATGTGAGAGTACTCAGGGCTATCTGCTGTGGGTCAGGCTGCCCCATGTCATTTAACCTGAGGCAGCATGATATGAATCATGATCTTTCGTGGCCAGACATGGAGCATAGATTAAATGCAAGTGTTGGCAAAGCTATTGAAACAGAGTAAGGATGTCGTTTAGCATCCAAAGACTGTATTTTATTACAGTCATTGGAAGGACATATGGTGGGCTGCATCAAAAGTGTGGCCAGCAGGTTGAGGGAGGCGATTCCCCTGCCTCTACTCTGCTCTGGTGAGAGTCCACCTGGAGTGCTCCATCCAGCTTTGGGGCCCTGCAACATAAGTAGGGACCTGTTGAAGTGAGTCCAGAGGAGGGGCACTCGATCACAGGGCTGCAGCACCTCTCTCAAGATGGCAGGCTGTTCAGTCTGGAAGAGACAAAGCTTCCCTGGAGAGGGACTTTTTAAAAAGGCCTGTAGTGATAGGACAGAGGATAATGGCTTTAAACTGAAATAGTAGATTTAGATTAGATTTAGATTAGGAAAAAAATTCTTTACTGTGAGGTTGGTGAGGCTCCGGCACAGGTTGCCCAGATAAGCTGTGGATGCCCCATCCCTGGCAGTATTCAAGGCCAGACTTTAAGGTCCCTTCCAATCCAAACCACTCTATGGTTATATGACAACTTGACTCACTATCAGGTGACTTCCTGGCCAGCTGTGCACAGTAAGCTACTATTTGTTCTTTGCAATCAGCCTTCTCTTAGCTTTATGAGCAGTCTGGAAGCACTCCTAAGGAGCAATCCATGATATTTGCATCTTCCTGAACTCACTAGAAGATGAACTGAATTTCCAGACCTGAAAAGGAAAAATGTCTTTGCAGCATAATGCCAAATAGAATTGCTGCAAATTGAAGATGTGCACTTCAAGAAAAGATGAATACTGCCTTACTTGTTGGGATCAGTGACACACATAGAGTTTACAAGATAATACATAGTGTTAGATGTAAGCACTGCTTAAAGCTGTTGTTAGTAAGCCAGCCTTAATTCAGCTGGATGCAATGCACAGCTAACAATACAGATCCAGGAAGCACTGGTTAAAAGCACTGCCATATGTATAAAGGACGATAAGATGGAGGTGACATGACCAGATGATATCTACTGCTCATGGACCTTCATATATTTTATAGACTTCTGGTTTTAGTTCCTTAAGAAACATTTTGGTATTTTTACCCAAGCTGGGAAGTTCATAGGCACATGACTAATTCAGCTTTACACCAGCTGCTGGACTGACTCATTGTAAATGTCTCAAGCTAAAAATAGCTGTTTCATTTTGATATTGCTTTTGCTAATTTTTTTTCTCTCTGAGCTGAAGGATAGAAAGTGTTCTCTATAAACACACTTCTAAGAAACTGTGTGTAAGATTAAAAATTTCAAGACTCTTCCTAAATCACTTATTTTCTCCAAACAGATATCATTTACCTTCACTACAGCAGTTTCACTTCATGCTATTAAACATTATCTCAAGGCTTTCACTGTAATAGGATTTAGCAAGTTGATGTTCAGCATAATAAGTCTCAGTCTGAACTGAACATCAACAAGCAGAACTTTGGGGAAACTTACGAAGTGTGTCAACCTTTAAGGGACACTTTTGAAGAAAACAGCACAAGTATTTTATGTGTCTGTCTTCACCCTCTATGGATCTAAAACTTCATACAGAGGCAGATAAACAAGGATGGTCATTAAGTGCAGGTCTGCCTTGATAAGGTTGAATCTTGTTCTAATTACTCTGGTTTCCTTTGTGTTATCTCTGTAGGGTTCTTACAATGAGGTCAAGTTATATTCCATGCTGAAGGTCTTCATCCAAAGTTTTTATCCAGAAATAGGAACACGGGTATTGAGCAAATTGCACACCTTTTCATATTTCATAAGAAATAGCAACTCTTGCCTCTATATGGAATGGTCAGCCCATTATTACTATGCAATGAAACTGTAATGTATTAATGGAATCTGGAAATAGTCTTGAAGCCTCATGTATTTTTCAACATATTGAAATGTGTCTCAGCATATTTTACTAGTATACAGCATTGTCATTTTCCATCAGGTGAAGAACAAGAAGCAAGGGACAGAGACATACTTTCCTCCTGCAAGCATTGGTGTAACAAGAGTTAGAATTGGAGTAAGAGGCACTAATTGCATTGAGAATAGGCCCCTTTATGAATGCTTGATTTGCTGCAGGATCACACAAACCCTGCCTCTCCAAAATCCAGATACACATCCTAAAATGCCATTTAAAACCTGTTCATGTCCTCAGCATGATCAGAGCTTTATCTTCAGTGTGAATAAGTGAGAATTGCACCAAGGTATTCAGTGCAACTCTTTGCTACATGCTACTAAATGTCTTGTGTTGTTTTAGGTTTTGTTGTTGTTGTTTGGTTTTTGATTTGTTTGTTTTCTTCAGACACAGAAGCTTGAGTTATCAAGTCATGTTTAATATTTATAGATAATTATAAGAAGCTGTTTACTGTCACCAGGGAAGACTGACTCAGGTCAATTGATCTAAACCATTATTTTAATCAGATTGCTTCTTCATCATAGCCTCTAAAAATACTTATTTGCAGTCTAGTGTAACTTTATATTGCATAACTGATATTTGTTCCAAGTAAAATGGTACATTCTCTTCATATATATTTAGTTGAGAGAGTGTATAAGTTGGCATACATTGTTAGAACTTTATTTTTCTATTTATATTTTAAAGACTGAAGAATGGCACGTTGCTTTTTCATGATTTAGTGTGAGAGTTGCCTCAGAGTGTATTAGGCAGAAATCTGTTTTTGAACTGAAAACAACTAAGACAGAATTGTTGCATTTTTTAAAATTAATTTAATTTTTTCCTGAAATACCCATCACACATGAAAATATGTTTAAGCTATCACGTACACCTGTTCTTGAATAATAGCAGAATTTAAAAAATCTAATAAATTTTGACTAAAATTATCCTAAGCCAGAAATTCAAGATAGTTAGCTGCTTAGATATACATATATGCATTCATGTAGTTATACTGAGCAGATAACTATACATTTGGATGTCTAAGCAACTTTGAAAATATAACCCTATAACCTTTCAACCTTTATAATGGGTATTTCACAACCTTTCTAAATTCTTGTTTCCTCCACAGGTGTTACAGGGAGGGTTCGGAGGGCACGTTAGAACTGAAACTCAATGCTGTTGTGAGTGTAACCTAAGCAGTATTTTATTACAACAGGTGGCCAAGTAAGATAGAAACCCCAAGCAAGGGAGAGGGAGAAACAAGGGAGAG
>JAWWEU010000001.1:41653527-41672616 GCA_035583155.1 Acropternis orthonyx | reverse complement strand
CCCTTTATAATTTTGCCAAAGGGGGCGTCTACCTCAGTGGGTGTGGCCATCACCCTCCAGGCAGAGGTCCCTGGCTTTTCACCTGCCATGCAAGTGGTCTTCCACCACGCATGTGTGGCAGCATTGGAATTTCTCTAAAGGACAAAGTTTCTCCCTTTATCGGTGTTTTTCCCATAACTTGGTGAGGAAAGCATAAATTCCCACAGGTGGCTGGGCAAAACACAGACCAAAAATACCAGTATTTACACCAGCACGGATACAACAGGGTACGAAAAAAATAAAAAAGTGAATTTTTCAGTTACTGTCTGGTCTTTTTACTTCAAATGAACAGCTCTAAATGAACAAAATACTTTCATTAGAGCAATAGGTAGACTGAAAGGATATGTACATAAACAGCGACCTTACCTTCATAGTGCAAACATCATAATGATCTTTGAAAAAATATAATACTAGCAGCATGATGCTAAAAATTTGTAAAAGAGTCAGTTGATCATTAGAAGATTAAGATGTTTTCTAGTTCTTCACAAAAATAGAAGCAGGGACACTCTTGAAGTAATCAAATTTTGAGATTGTTGTAAACAACATTAAAAAAGAGCAAATAGGATCATTCAGTTTAGTAAATAAATGCAAGCCTTAGTATAGTTTAGGTCCAAGTTTCATTCTGGACAGCTGTAGTCCCGATTACTGTATTAAATCAGGAGATGGCTTTCTTATTAACTGAGGACACATTGAAAACTTCAAAGGAAAAATTCTGATATTTTCCCAGAAATTTTACCTTCACTTATAAAGATGGGATTAAAAGTACAGATTTTCCTCAAATTACTCAATTTTGAAATGCATTTTTTTCAGAGTAAATACAAGTTGAAGTTAGAACCTGATTTCAAAATATAGCTCAGACTAATACTTACTGTACTGTTGGGCATGTAGGAGCAAGTTACGGAAAGAATATAGATGGATGGACCAAACATCTGCTGTGTGATTTAATACTTAAGCAATCTGAAGTGCTTAACTCACCTGCTAGCAGGAAGGTTTAACACAGGATTCCCCTGACCTGACAGAAGACTCCAACTGCCACTGAGAAAAATAGTGTAATTCTTCTGTGTGTTACTCTTAGGGCTCTGAGAGAACCATGTGTAGGACTGACACTCTTTGCTTACGTTAGCTGGATTTACCATCCACCTAAAGTATAAAGCTAATATATTACCACTTATGTTAAATGAGGCCATTTATTGTTTCTTCCATATAAATGAAGTATTTAGCACTTTCTCTGAAGTATCAGGGAAGTGGAAGCACTTACTATGCCAGGTAATGCAAAAATTGAATTTCTAAGGCATTTTCTTGGTTGGTTGGTTGGTTGGTTTTTGGTTTTGGTGTTTTTGTGGGCTCTTTTTGTTTGTTGGTTGTTTGTTTTTTGTTTTGAAGGCAAGCAGAGCAGAATGTTGAGATGAAATTAAGGTGCATCAAAAAAAATTTTAAAAAACAGCAACAAACCCTGTTATTTCATGAAAAAAAAATAGTTAGTTTTTATTAATAGAATTCAGGAGAACATTTCTCCCATAGTGCTATCATTTATGATGACAATAGATTTCCATTTCATTTTGCACAGTTTCTTTTCTCATGTTAATCATCACAGATTCTCAGTGTCTTCAATTTGTTATATCATTACATACAATTTGTTATTCATATTCTCCTTATCTAAAATGTATTTGTAATTTTGCTTGGTTGGTGATTAGGCTGCTGCTAGTTTGATGAAGAGAAAGATATCCCTGTGCACTTCTGTATCAGAAGACAAACCTATATACACCTTTATCCTGACAAAAAACACAATAAGGTGTTTGACAGTTCATACAGAATAACTGACAATACCAGCACCCACTCTCACAGGGTTCCAAGCAACCTGATCCAGTTGGAGATGTCCCTGCCCAGGGTGAGGGGGTTGGAACTATGTGACCTTTAAAGGCCCCTTCCAATCCAAACCATTCCATGATTCTGTATTTTATGATTATATATATATTGTATTCATAAGGAGACTAAGTACCATTGAGAGATGTACTCAAGTACTCCCTGCTGGATGATTATTGACTGGGATGTAAAGCAGCTCTTTATTTAGCTAGCTAAAAGTGATACAAATTGATTCACAAGTTCTATTTATAATTGTATGAACAATGAGAAGAAAATTAAGACTCTTCCTTGACCATGGACTGGTTAATACTAGGACCCTGTACTCAGCCAATGACAACAGCCCATTTAAAATGCACTCTAGTTCTTCGGGTTCATCTCCTGCAACCTGTTTTGTTTTTTTTTTAAAATGTATAAACTGCTATGTCCTTAGAAATAAGGCCACTTGTAATGGACAGGTGAAAATCAAAGATCAGCATAGATGGGGCAGGTAGAATAATTATGCAGGTAATTGAGAGGCATAGAGGCTACTGATCAGATACAAAAAGTGCATGTCTGTGTACACACGCTGAGAAAGCAAAACATCTTTATCTTTGCAATTTTTCTTCCATTCTTTTGCAGCAAACCAATAGAGTTCTAGGCAGAAGCAATAACATGTACAAGCCAAGTGTGTATAGCACAGCAGGTCATCAAATAGAAGACATGCTAATTATTCATTCAAATTCATCCCACAAACATAAGATATATTGACATAAAAACTTTAAAACATCACCAGAGATAAATCACTTTACCTGTGCTTAGTACAAGCTTATCCATGAGTGATTTTATTGTACTATAAATCTCCAGTTTTGAAAACTTTCAAGAATCTGTTCTGTCTTATCTCATTAATTTCAACTGAGATATTAAAAAAAATGCTGAAATCAAGTAGCACCATGAATCTCTTTTCAGTCATGCTCCCTTCCCATCAAAGAAGTCAAGCAATTATTCCTAAAGTGATCAACCAGCCAATCTCAGAACAGGGTTTTTACAAGAGTGAGTCGCATTTATCAGGACAAGCAACTTTCCTCAGTAAAGTTTCTCCTGTTGTGCAACACTGTTGTAGCTGGATATTTCACGGTCTCTTAAAACAATTCATAAAAGCTTAAGGACAATTACACTCTGAAGGAGTGGTCCCACAGGTCTCACAGAAAAAAGAGAACTGGAACAATACAGGTCCATTAAAATGTAATTTCCCAACACCATTTGAAGAAACAGTGCTGCCTTTACATACAGAACCTTCCTAGAGGGCTCCTGAAACCTCAGAAGAAAGTTATCTCTTCTGACATTTTTATAAGTATATTTGAAAACAAATCCACTTGGAAATGCACCATTTCAGAACCTTGAGGCTGCCAGGTGGACTTTGGATGCTGAGTTAATTACTCAGGGTAGCTTGTTGAGCAGTTCAGTTATAGCTGTATGTCCTGGGCTGGGTAGCCCTGTGTGGGGGACTCATTTTGGCCGCAGTAGCATCAGACTGGCAAGGCTTCCTCATGTTAGGGCTTACTATTTTAGACATCCAAAGACTAGAAGACCTTTACTGTGTTTTGGTTTTCACACTAATAGATACAAGTACTAAGTACTTTGTAATCCTAATTCAGTATCTCAGAAATCTAAATTCTGACTGGGGAGTCAAAACTGCTGCTAATACAAAAAGTGTAAAAAGCTTCTGAAGCATGCTAAAGATGATGTGGAATTACCAGTACTCTTAGACTCTTTATAAAATGCTGGCTAAGTTTAGATAAACCACCAAAATTATGTCCTAGTACCTCCTCAAAAGAGAAAAAAAAGGATGCCAAGAGAAGTGGAATCAAAGAAATTTGTCATATTTGGTAAAGGGTTGAATTTGTGCTCACACATCTAGAACTAACCACAAAATAAGATTAAATGGTCTAGAGAATCACTGAAATTAAAACTTAGGTTAAAGGTTAAATTTAGTTTGTGAAGAGGCAGATGATTAATACATTCACTTATCACACTTGAAATAATGAAGTTTTCTGTCAGTGATTAGACCATAAAAATTCCAATCTGCACTTGTGATGAGATATGCTCTTCTGGCTTAACAGCCGAAGCTTGGACAAGATTAAGCCTTCATAAGCAGACCACCCATAAGTGTTTCTTAATATTGAAACCTTATCAGAATAAACTAATTAAGACTCTGTATATTTACAAAATTTTGAGGTTTATAGGTTTCTCTCATGAAGTATTTGTATTAGTTATTTGACTAATATAATGTTTCCATAAGTAGTACTTTGGAAGAATCCTTGACTTTCAGAAAACCTTCACATGAAATTCCTAACCAAAATTTGTGCCCTTTGGCTGAGTTAAAATGAGTTTGCCATCAGTGGTAAGAGTCCACTGATTTTGTATTAACCCAATGATACAAGTTCTCTGGACTTGTCTGAAGTTCTCTTGGCTTGAGCTGATTTTAGCATGTCACAGCTGTGACAGCAATTGTCTAGAGGTCACATAGCTATGTCTTAAATTGTTTTAGCTTTAGTTTAGCTGTGTGCAATGGTGCAGTGCAATGAATGCTTACTCCTAACAAATAAGTAATGATTACTAGTTATTGTGGGTAGGGTGTGTGGCCTAGACTAGGATTATAGAATAAAAATGTGCCATAGCTTAGCAACAGAGACATATCCCAAAGCCCAGGACTGCAACACAAATGGTAGTGGCCAATTACTGGGCACTGTAGGAGTGCAGCCATGTGTGTCCAGTAAAATGTTTTTTAAGGATAATAGAACAGAAAAGCAAGCAAAATATGAAATTGGGAATTAGTAGAATTAAAGGAAGTTTAGATAACATATAGAGATAATGCAAGCATATCTCAGGCTAAGGAACACCACATTCATCCCTGCGAAGAACTTGGGACACTGAATGTTTATTGAAAACCTCCACCATACTTTTGAGGAGGCTGTGGCAAGATGAGGGAAAAGGATAGGTGAGCAGAACAGCAGGGAAAAGTACCAGAAAGTCTGCATACCTCAGCCCTAATTGTGTTGTTAACAGTGTTAGCACTATTGTAACTGAATCAAGGAAAATTTTGTTTAGACATTAAGATTTTAAATAGACTAATGATGGGTTCTTGGTTCTACCTAGGAAGCTTACTTCTCATCAAGATTTTTGGTGTAACAGGATTCATTTTGAACAATTTGTTTTTCTTCTGTAACTCAGATTTTGTCCTCTCCTTGTTTCTTGCATCCTTTCCCTTAAAAATGTATGAAACTGAAGCATAAAGAAGATTAGACACTTTGAGGAATATTTCCTCAGTTCTGGTAGATATTTTGTAATGTTTTAAAGTTACACAATATTGAAAAATGCTGTGAACACAGTAACATAGTTTTTAATGTTTGTTGAAAAAAAAAAAATCCCTCAATTCCCCAGCAAGTGAAACCATTTGATTTCTTGAAGTATTTTTGGGGAAAATAAGTGTACTGACTTGATTGTTCCCCAAGCAGTTCCATAGTGGAAGTTACCAAGATTGTAATTTGCTCAGGTCATTATTTCAGAAATGCTAGCATGACATGGCTTTCTTGACCAACAAGAAAGTATTTTGCTTTCATGGGGAAGGAAAGTAACTCACTGAAATGTCTGACATATTGTTCCATTAAAGTTTATGAAGTCAGAAGAAAGAATTCAGCAAAGTATCTCTTGTCATCCCATGGGAGAATACACTGGCATGGAGGCTGTCTCACCATGCCAAGAGAACGCAACAGCTCTCTGCTGGTGGACATTCAAGAGCAGAGGGACTTCTCCTGTGGCTCGATGCCAACCCAACCTCTCCCACATTGTGCTCTGGCTGTTAATATCGGCCAGAGAGTCAAGGCCAGGGCAACCCTATGTAAGAAAGTACTCACGTCACTGCTGCTGCTGGCAGCTGTGAGGGAGCGTAGAGCAAAGTCAGGCTGTACAGACCTGTGCTAAGGGCCAGCCCAGGGACTAGCTAAAGCAGAAACCATTCATCACAAAGGGAGCTTGCAAGTGGCTCTGCACTCCCCCACAAAGCCTTATCATTGTCCCCAGAGTCACAGTCAAGAACTGAATCCAAATTCGTCTGGTGCAGTGTGTTTCCTTGCTCAGGATATCAACTCTTGGTTGGCGTTGTACCTTTTTTTCCCAAAACTACAAGCACAGATTTCCTTAGGAGTCATGCTTAATAGATGTTCCTGTTTGTATTAGTCTGCACATGCACTTGGACAGGAAGTTCAGAGCATTTCCAATGCATTGATAACAAAAAATAATAAAAAGACACATTCTGTGCAATGAGGTGTAGCTTTTTACATCAGTGAGTGATCGTTAATAGATAAAAACTTGACTCGAAAATTGTCACCATTCTTTGCAGTTACAGAAAATAAATGTCACTTCCCTTATTTGAAATGGATCTGTAACCCCTAGGAGAGTGTTTCAAATGGTAAACATAGGCTTTATCAGCATCTAAGTTGCCCTAAATCACTGTGGCCTCCAGACACTGCTTGTATGCCCTACATTATTGCCACAGAATACCTGCCATGCCTGTGAAGAGGCCTCAGAAAGCCTCAGGTATCTCAACTGAAATGAGGTGAGTTTCCATAGCTGGAAATGGCCTTCTGTCCCCTTATCTGCTAACACCATCCTCATAGCAAAGAGAGGTCTCTGCTTAGGGAGGAAGAAAAAAAACATCTCTCCTCTGTACTGTGATTTTCAGGTGTATAAAATGTATCTTAAGCATACATAAGGTAGCACTCCAGTTTATTATGAGAATTACAATACAGTGTTTATCATGTTCTCTACACTCCACGATGTCTCTGTGAGAAATTATCATTATTTCAGGGGAAAAAGTTATTTGTAGATCCACCTGTATTTGGTCTGGCTGTGATGGAGTTACCATTTTCTGCAGCATCCTTCATAGTGCTGTACTTTGTAGATGGAAGATGTTCATAACAAACCAGCATTTTGGCTGCTGTTGATCGTTGCTCCCACAACATCAGGGCTGCATCTCCAGCCTTCAGCCCACAAAGAGTCAGTAGGATGGAGGTGAGCAAGAGACTGGAAGTGGACACGGCTGGAACAGCTGACCCAAACTGATCAAAAGGATATTCCACACCATATGGCATTGCACTCAGCAATAAAAGCTAAGACAAAGAAGGAGGAAGAGAGGGCATTCATTATGAAGAAGTTTCTCTCCTAAAGAAACCACTATGCATATTGAGACCCTACTACACAGGAAATTCAGGACACTGCCTACTGATGGGAAGTAGAGAATAATTATTTTCATCCTTTGCCTCTGAACACAGCCTTTGGTTTCCTTTTTTTTAAGCTGCCTTTACCTTGACTCAAGAGTTTTTCAAATTTCTCCCCCTGACCCTCTAAGGGAAGGGAGTGAGAGAGAATTTTGGTGGGCACCTGACAGTCAGGATCAACCCACTACACCAACTTTGCATGAAACTTATTTCCATAAGAAAACTTTATTTCTTTTCAGTTATTTCTCTATATAATCATATTCTGCTGTGTGGTTGGTGTTAGTGGGGGGAAAAAAAATTAAATTGAAAACTTTCTTTGATAGAGACTCAGTACAAACTGAAAACATGGTATTGGTAAAAGGCAGATTCTTCAATGGACCATGGACCGTGCAAGTTAGCAGTCTGGGACACAGGTGGTAAAGGTGCCATGGAAGCCAGATTTTTAGCAGTGGGAAGTTGAATGACACAGGACCTGACTTCTTGAAATACGTCTGTGATATGCAGCAGAAAAAAAACAAAACAAAACAACAACACAAACCAAAAGCAACAACACCAACAAAACCCCCTAACCCCGTGTCAATTGTTGGTGGCAAAGTTAGTGAGGTTGATGGTTTTATACTGCTGGGAGTAGGGTAGGAACAGATCTTACTCTCAGTGATTATCCAGTTTGTGCTCTCAGTATTGGCACTTTCTTTGGACTAAGACCAATCTTAAACAAGTCCACTGGGAAGGACCATGAAACCAGTTGTCCAGAGACCAGTTTCTGCAGGAACCCTATGTGATATGACAGTCATTGCCTTACTGGCCTCTCTGTTTGCAAAGCCCCATTCTGCCAAGAGGTCCTTGCTGACCATTTTCCTCAGTCTTTATTGCTGCATCAAACAGCCAAAAATGAGACTGTTTGGTTGCAAATAGAGCATTTCAACACTACCTGACTAGGCTAAGGCCTTATCTAATTCAAGGGGGAAAATAAAAGCTCTTATTTTATGTGAATGGGGTGCTCAATTGCTCAACTGTGTAAGAGGCAGAAGGAGCCATGTGAGTTACATGCTCCAGCAAAGTTAAGTCCTGTGTGGAGGTAAGAAGTTCCAACCTCCAGGTTGGATGTTTCCTCCCACAGCATTACCTCACACAGTAGATCAGTGTAATGGAAAGAACTTTCCAAAAGATCTGTGTCAGATTAGTTCTTTCTTAATGGCAGGAAGAATGAGGACTTGAGCCAGCTACAGCTGAGTCAGTCTCTGTTCCACCCTGCTCCGTGTTGTGCTCCTGCTCTTCCTCTCACTCAAACTGGAGTCAAGGGAAACTCCTGAGTCTTCGGGAAAACATTTTAGTGACCACTGAAGTGACTCCAGGTTAAGAGCTTCATCTCAAGTGTGTGACTGTGAAGACCTATGGGATATCCACTACTGCTGTAGTCAGAGCACTCCTGGCACTCCCAGTGCCAGCTGGCCTTTGGGTGATGGGAATGCACTCTCTGACAGCTCCAGGCCTTCAGAGGCCAGAAGTGAATGAGCACAAACAGAAAATGAGCAAAATCTTTATGAGAAATGGGAAGATAGAGACACTCTATTTTGAGCAAAAATACACGGAGAAGCAGAAAAGTAAACAGTGAGGAACAAGACTGGTATTAAAAGGGCAGGAGATTGTACAAAAAAAAAGTCTGGATACTTTGGAGACAACAATCTGGGGGAGAAAATAGATGACATAAAAAGAGGGATGAATAGGAGAAAATGAGGAAAAAAAGAAGCTGTCCAGAGATATTAAACTACTTAAAGATGATACCAAAGGTGCCTACCAAAAGATTTTCTTACCAAAATTCCTACCTCCCTCTGTTCCTGAAGTTAACGCTCCATACTGGTACCACTCAATCAGACACCTTAAACAGAGAAGACAGTGTCTGCTGAGCAATGTGACTATTTGCTCTTTATAATGAAAGACTCTCACTGGAAAACAAAGTGGCTGAGTCCTTTTCTCTTCAAGTGTATCTGCACAGGACCGTAGAGGTGTTGGATTGCCTTTCATTTTCTGGAAAATATTATCTCTGTTATACTTTAAGGTTCAAAGACTTTATCTGAAACTGAACAACACTTTCAAGAAAATATCATTCAAGCAAACTTCCCAGTGTTTAACCCAGATTTAGAAATCATCATCCCTATGTCTAAAGTGAAGGGGGGAAAAAAAAAAAAAAGGGAGGAACATTGTCTAAAACACAGAGCTGTAATTTCTCCAAAGAAGTTAGAAGTTGTATAGGAGAGGTCTTGGTCTGTAAGGCAAAATGACTTGCAGTTGGGAAAGTTATCTCATAGCTGCTAACAGAGACACAAGGGACTGTTAAGATATAAAATTAATGTCTATTTAACTTCAAAATAATAATATATGAAACCTGAAATGTATTCATAAGCCCCATCCTTTTTGTCTATGCCTCAGCTGTAATTTTTTTGGGCAATATTTGTCTCTGCATATTGTTACTAACTGATTTTTGCAGCTGCTATAATATAATCTATCATTACATGGTGGAATATATAGAAAAGTGGGCATAAAGACAAGGGAAAATATGATCAGGTATTGAGTTAGGATTGGAGATTTGGGTTGGGGGGGAATTACTCTCACCTAATATTTTAATAGATACAGCAGAGATGTCCCTTTGAGACTGTCAGTGCTGTCTCTGCAGCCAAAAGAGAGGGAGAGACATCCCAAGAATGGTTCATCTCACTCTAACCACATGATTTAATGTAAACAAATCCGAAAAATGGTTCTAATTCTCTCTAATTCTCTCTACCAACTGTAAAAAGAGCAACCCATGCAGATGTTTTTTGATTCAGAGGACTGCATTTTCGACACATAAAGGAGATCTCAGCCACAGTAATGGTCCCCAAGCAGTTTTATGGCTAAATTAGTCCTCCCTCACTTTTCTCAATATTAATATCCCACATTAAAAATCCAGGGGCATTCTCACCTAATCATTCATATTCATTCACACCCTTTCCTATCAAACAACCGTAATTATCCTGCAACAAACAAAATGTTAGATGATTTGCTTATAGGTCAACATGTTTTCACTTTTTTTTTTTAATTTTTTTTTTGCTTTGCCAGAAAAAAACAGACAAATATGCCTAGCTTCTGAAGGAGTTCCCACAGGACCAGCAAATGCATTAATGGAAAATCATATGGTCCGTGTTACCAGTGAACAATCAAAGTGAAAGGGACATACACCCAAGGTCACATGCGGGGAGAAGAAGCCAAAGCCAGCAGGACAGTCCTCACTTCTTAGGAAAGTACATCTGCTCCTCCATTGTGCTACAAACAAGCATATGACATGTTTATCACCTTAGGATTTTTTCCCCTTCCTTGATATCTTTAGAAAGAGGTCAGACTTAGGGAAAAATTATCCATCTCTTGGTTTCATGCCTGTTCCTTATGTGACTGAAAGACTCAAGACTCCCCAGAGAAACATGTGGTTTTTCTACTGACGGTTTAATAATTTTCCCATTCAAAACAGGATGCTCTGCTCATTACAGCTCTGTGTGCTTGGTCTGACTAAACCCAGAGGGGAATTTTTGACTCTCTGAGAGTTTTGTGAGACATTACTGTTTGTTTCAGTACGAAGGAGCACTGTGCTACCAAAACAGAGACTACCTGATAAGTATTTGTCACTTTATACTAAAGTTGAATTCTTTCTGTATTAGTCTTTAAACAAACATCACTGTAGAAGAAAAGCACTAAATTGGGAGGAATCTTTCTATGTTTGCTCAGCTATTCCAGTTAGTTCAAATGGAAAGGTATTTCCTAAACACTAATGGCCATTTACCACTTGCTTAAGAGAATTGAAAATAAATGAGCAAACAGTGAAGGTATTCTTAATTTGTATGATGATATCATTTAGTTTCATCTGGGAGTTTAATTGCCCTGTATTAAATTTTATATAGATATGTATAAAACAAGCAGAGAAAGTCTAGTGTACAAACTGGATATTGCCCGTGGAACTGGTTTATCTGGCCCTTGGTGTGCCTTGGCCACACCTTTATTCCAAACTGAGTGTGTAGTAAAATCAGAAAAGTAGATTGCATCACATGACATTCTTTCATGGCACCAGAAACAGCTAAGATGGCATGGAAACTATGCAAAAATTGCGATGAACCTTGAAAGCTGTCACAGAAAACCAGACTGAGGTGGTACATAAATACATGTGCAGAAAGCTGTGGCTCAGCTGTGTTCCTTCCAGAGTAGACCTGCAACCTCCTTAACAGCTGATGGAGCGGTCTCCATCCTCTGACTGCCTCGTCTGGATAAATCTAACTTAACATTCCTATCAGGTTTTTTGAAGAGAATAGAACTTGTTGTTTTTCTCCAGCTTGGTTTTCTCTTCTACCTCCTTTCCTCTTCCTCCATTTAACAGCAATCCAACTTGAGGAACGGCACTAACTCTGGCTGAATTATTCACACCTCCCAAATTCCCAGCTCTTTGCTGAATTCCCTTCCCCTTCAAGGTAGTCCCTGAACTTTACATGCCTGTCATAGCACTTGTAGAGGACTTAAAATCCTGTTGACTTGACTGGCTCTTTTCCAGATTACAACTTATCCAGGACTGTTCTAGTAATTTATAGTTCATATATTAGAAGAAATACCAATGTATTTATGTCTTATTCAGTTTATAATTTCCACCTTGATAAAGGCTTCTCATAAAGATCACACATTGCATTCTAATAACAGAAATGGCAGTCTTGGCCTTTGAAGTGCTTTCTAAATTAGTTTTCCATTCTCTCTTTCCTCTTCAGCAAGCACTTTGGTGAATCCAGCCCTTTCAGGCAGATCTGCTCCTGGTCATATAGACAAAGACAATAACAGAGTATAGTGACAGGGAGCCAAATAGGCTACATGGCTTGTCATGCATAAATCCTCATGAATAATATTTTGAATTGGGTTCTTTCATCATCTAATGTAAGAAAAAATAAAGGCAAAGGAAAAAAACTAAGTAGTCTGTCAGGGTCTTTCTAACCGATCAGATTTTGCAGGCAGTGTTTCTGTCTCCACTGTTCCTGCTCAAAGTCATGCAATTAGACTACATTTTCCTGAGAGGAGTGTCCTAGTATCTACCTGTAGAACTAAGCTTTCTTTGTGACTCAGATTCCTCACACCATCTCTTCCCATTTAACTTAGTTTAAAGTATTTAACTACTGAAAAGCTTGTAATTAAACTTGTCCTTTTCAAATCCTTGCACTCCGTTCTGTGCTGGAAGATTGTCAGCAGTTTCAAAGCTAACATGTCTCTGTGGAAGAGAGCCAAAATACTAGGAAATCGCAGAAGGTTATTCTTATCTGCCAAAGTCAACCTTGCTGATGCCTCATTTATGATCAGCATTGTCCCATGTGAAAATTTCATACTTTTTTTCTGGTTTCTTTTGTTTGTTTGCTTGAGGTTTTTTGTTTTGTGTTGGTCTGAGGATTTTGTTTGTTTATTTGTTTTGGTTTTGCCCTTTTGTTTTAAGGTAATTGCATTTAAAAAAAAAAACCAAACAAAACCAAAACAAAACAGGAAAGCATTGCAAAGGGAGCCATTTAAATGTAAAATCTAAGTTCAGTCCTCATGCAAGCATTCAAAAAGAAGAGAGCTGCAGATTTCATAATCATTATAGTTCCCACTCCACCATCCCTGACTGACTCAGTGCCTAGAATGAACAGCACTGCCTGAATAGCAGCTATTCATAATTTATCACATGCTTCCTGAGGAAGTGGTGCACTGAATTCTTTACTGTTGAACTACTCAAAAATATATCTACAGGGAGGCTACTACTACAGTATCTCAAGCAGTAGCACTGTGTGTATCTTTGTCTGCACAAAAATTGCATATAAGATTAAAGCTGAGCAAAACAAGGGAACAGAAATGGGGTGAGGGAGGTAGTACTTTTCATTCAGCAACAAAGTGCACGATTTGTAGGTACAAATCTTCCCTCAGAAGTAAAATTTTGCAAATTTCAAAGCTCACAATGAGATTAATCTCTCACAATCAAACATTTCCCAGGTCATTTCAGGAGTAGAAATGAATATTATACTCCCAACCCACTGAAGTTTTTTGATCTTACCCAGGCAGATACCAGAATGTAACTGCAGTAAGGGGCATAGAGAGAAATTCCATGTCCCTCGGACAGCAGTAGATGGGAAGGAAGAGGTTGGTTCCATGGTCTTCTGTCTTCTTTCTGCACATTTTATGAGCAGAAGTTAAAAACATTTTGCAGTGTCTCTGAAACAAGGATGACATAAAGCAGAAGTAATACAATGAATAAATCATGACACCTAGGATGTAAAAATGTTTAACCTAAATGGCTATAAAAGTTTTAAGGACAATCAACACACAATCAACCTTGGCTATTTTATTTAGGTTGCTGAAAATTAGGAGGAATATTTGGGGCAGCTCTCTGAAGAATAGTTGTACACTGGGAACTGCAAGGACTTATTACCTCTTATTTACTTGCTACTGATGCTGTATAAATTTGTGCAAAACACACTTTTAAAAATATTCCACTTTTTAAAATATTGTACTTGGTTCCACACAAAATAAAATAGAGTCAATAAACCTTGTAAACCTGAGCAAGATCCACATTTATATAGAAGAGGCAACTCAACACTATGTTGGAAGCAAAGTATGCTCTATGCAGAGCAGCTTGATGCACCTCATTCATGAAAGCACTGGTGTTCGTAACACAGGATGAATATCTAACAGCTAAAGGTAGTAGCCAAGAAATTAGACAGAGTGCAAGGTGAAGTAAGGAAAATGAAAGTCTAATTAAACAGATGCAAAATTAAAGCAATTAAGTTAGCACCTATTAGAAATGAGCAATGTGTGTTGTCCTGAGGTCCTGATATCCACTCTACAGGGCCAGGAGGGAGATTTTGCTTTGTGCTGGCTGTGGCCTGGGGCTGTGGATGGAAGATTCCATAGGTGATTGCCCAGCTGTGGCTTAGCCATGCACCCCTCAATTCTGCCCTGTCTCCAAGCACTGCAGTTCATCCCTCTGGAACTGCTCTGTTCGGGCAGCCGAAAAACCAGTAACAAGGACAATCGGGAGGTTTTTGCTTCAGAACCCAAGCCAACATGGCAACACAGATGTAGCCTTAAAGGATTTCTTCAATGACTCAGAAAGAGGAGAACACCCTCTCCAAGCAGTAACTGTTTACCAGCCACCTCTGTGGCCCACTGGGGCTTCCATACAACAGAGTTTAAAGCACTACAAACACCAGCTTTATCACCTTTTTCTCTTGGTAGAGTTGTGGATCAGCTCAGTAATAACAATGGTTAGCAAACATTAACTATTAGGATTGAAGATTTATTTGCAAACTCAAAATCTTTCATCAAATTTTCTGCTAAGGAAGTTTAGCAGGATACCAAATCCTGCTGAATTGCACCATCCTGAACTCCAAAAACCTGATTAATTATTATAATTAATACAAATTACAGGTTAAGCGATAGCCATCTGTCTTCTCTCCCATTCTTTGTAAGCATTTCAGGGATGTAAATATCAGGCAGGGAAAACAACTGTTTAAGCTAAAGGCCATGCTGACACAAAAACAAATGGGTATAAATTGGCTATGAATACATTTAGGCTTGAAATTAGGGGGAAAAAAAAAAGGCATTATAAAACCAAGGATTGGAAGAAGAATTTTTATGGGAGCAATGCAGGACTAAAATAACCTACTCTTAAGGCTAAACCAGATAAATTTAAGAAATGTTGGACATAATATGGAACTGGTTAGAGATACTGGTAAAAAAGTAGTACCTTCAGATAGGCTTTTCTGAAACCGTGTACGTGACAATGCAGCTACAGCCACGTCTCCATATGGCCCAAGAGCAGTGAGAGATCAACCTTCAGATGACATTGAAGGTTTCTCTAACCAGACACTGTTAATTGCTTCACTTTACCTGGTCTAGATAAGCTCACATAGAATATAGCTCTGCAATATTTTGAATGAAGTTCAAAATGTCTAAGTTTTGCTTGAAGCAACAGGACATATTTTAGACATCTAGAAATAAACATTATTGCAGATAAGAATATTTGTAGGACAGGTAAATCATAACTAACCACTGCAGTTTTGATGTTGAAATACCTCTCTTCAGTAGTTACCACTTTGGACTTTCAGTTTCTATCAGAGTATTTATATTAGATGTAGGCTAATATTATACCATACAACCCTTCTCATAGTTTTATGGTACCTACAGAGGTAGAGAAGACACCAAGAAAAGGAAATCTTTCATGGGCCAATGATAGATGAAAATATATACCCAATTCTGGAAAGCAAAAATTCCATTACATGGTTTAATTTAGTCAATGAGTGGTGAAACAATATAAGCTTTAAATATATTTCTGAAGCCATTTCTTACTTTTTTCACAGCCTTTGTACATATTGCAAATTCATAATAAAAATTATGTGGTTTATGGAGCATGCATATTAAATTACCTCCAATTCCAACCTCTCCTGCAATCTTTCAGCCACCATATTTTTACTCTGTTTGTATAATATACCTACAATCTTTTATTTGCATTATGATGCACTATTGAGCATAGGTAAAGGGAATGAACTTTCACCTTAAAAAATATTTTAATTAATTACTCCAAAAGAATTAGGATAATATTTTTTAGTTTCTAGCAGCTTATCAAAAATAAATAAAATATTTTTTGTATTAAAAATGCATGATGTAGTAATTTGTCCGAAGGAATATACCACCAGTTAAGAAGCTCAAGGATCATCTAGTTTAAGTACAGCTGAAGAAGAACATCTTTATTTGAATAAAGCCTAGCTTTTATTTTTGGATGGATGCAATTTCATCTTTATTTAGATTGAACCTGACCAGGAGAATTTCAAATTACTGATTTCAGTGTCCAATACCTGCAAAACAGTATACAATTCATCTGGTGAAAAGGAAGGAAATGTGACTACTTGAAAATTATCAGTATTTTCCAATGCCATATGAAACATAAGCCAAAATGCCAAACAAGGCGGAAGTGCATAAACTCGGAGGCTATCTTCATTACTCCATTAGCTCAGAAATGCTGAGGACAAGAACATGGGTTTGTGAATCCATAAGATAAAGGGGTAGCCTCAAAGTCTTGGCTGGTTATACTTCATAAATTTACTAAGAAATTTCATCATCTTTACTAAACAAACAAACAAACAAAGAAAGAAACAAACAAAAGCACCCAAAAATTAAAAAAAAACAAAACCAAACAAACAACAACACAACAGAGAAAAAAACAAATTAGAATGTTGGGTTTGGGGTTTTTTTTATTCAGCTCCATCTGAAATCACTGTACTGAGCAGTCCTAAGCCATACACCTCCTCTCCAGTTAGACACCTACTCCCTGAGGCTGACCTTGTGTCCCAGCTCCCAGGGGATCCAGGCAGGGGATCCAGGCAGCTGCTTTGCACTTCTGAGCTGGATGTGTTTTCTGATGCAGTCCTGTTCATGATCTGCTGTTAGCTGGCTCCAGACAGCTCCCTGCTCAATGTGAGAGGGTGCTGAATTGTTCCACTGAATTATGAAGGCTCTGGGTACAGTCAGCCGAGACAAGTAAATGCTCCACTTTTGATCATTATCAAGAGACCTGCAGGAGTGCCTGTATCTCTCTGTTGACTAAGAAGGGAGCCTGGGCACATGCTTAAATGCTTTCCAACACACTGGCAGGCCATGGACCTACATATGAGACATTGCAATGCCTGCTTAAAAACTTTATTAATGCAGTACCACAGACACACCAGTTTGGAGTCAGGACTTCAGGACTCTGACTTTCAGGTCCATTGGAGGACTACAGAGAAAGCCAGTGATCAGGAGCACATGGTGTGTGAGAAAATGCTGACAGACCTTGGCTTGTTTAGTCTGGTAAAGAGATGGTCTATGTGTAGTCTGCAAATGTGTACATGGGAATTATGAACCAGACAGAGTCAAATTCTTCTTGGGCATAATACATGTTATACATGTGTGAGGAGCAACAGCCACACACTGTGAACTGGGAGCTTCATCTTCTGCATTAAGGAAAACATTTTGTCACTGATGGGTGATAGAGCACTGAAGCATGTTATCCAGAGTGGTGGTGGATCCTCGTTATAGGTTCTACTGACCTGGGCTAGCATTGGTGACAGTCTCACTCTGAGTGGGAGAAGGGACAATGTGGCTACTGAAGACACTTCCAATCAACACCAGAATGGTTTTTTGTTTCTATCTGCACCTCAGAACTTAGCTTGTAAAAGCAATGCCTCAGGTTCATACCAGTAACCATGAGCAGAATGCTCAGAGCAGACACCAGCAGTATGAAATTCCTAACATATGGAAAGAACTTTTATTTTATGATTTCTATTAGCCATCATATGCTCAAAGTTCTTCCCATTTCCTGATTGAAACGGGTAGAGCTGACAAGATGTGTAGAGGACCTGAAGACATGTATTAGGTGTGATTGCAGTAGCCATAATGCTGAGGAGAGTCCACACCTAAGAGCTGTTCGCTGGGAAGCAGAGGACATTGGAGCCTGTTAAGCACTTAACTTTTTAAAGGCATAGGGGTGACCATAATATATAAACAGGTATTTCTTACAGCTCTGTTTTTCTTACAGCAACAGTTTTCATATTGCTCTGAAGCAATTACAGAATTATATTTGATATTCAAAACCAAGAGTAGGTGGATTTTCTTTTACTTTGGAGAAAGCAGAGGAAGAATTGGTAAACAGAAAGCAGTGCTATAAGAGAGTAACAACATCCACTGAGATGACAGTAGCAAGCAAAAGATCTTTCTTTCTGTTAGCTTTGTAGGCTTAAATCATACACAAATGCAAAAAGAAAGATAAAGTCAACTCTGAACAGTCATTTCCATTTGTGAGAAAGATAAAAAAATGCACAGTTTTTAGAAGAACTAAAAACTCAATTTAAAATTGTGTCAACGATCTCTCTGGTTAGTAGACATAGAAAAGAAACAGTTGTGGAGAGCTCTGATTTTAAAGCTAGCTCCAACACAGGGATGCTCAACCCAGTAGAGGTGTAAGAGTCAATGACGATTTAGGGTTTGGATCTGGAAGAAGTCCATGTTACTTCTGTTACTACTGTGTTAATGCACGCTCCTGCATTTGGTCTGTCTTCCCCAATTCTCCCTGTTTGGTGTGCCATCACTTTGGGGATCAGTGTCATGGGAGAGTGGAAGGCTTAGACAGAGTTATTAAAAATAACCTTAGTGTTGAGTCATGAGCTGCAGAAAGGACTCCCTTGCTTTCTAAACTCTTTCTCGAGAAGGGTTTAGGTGCTGCTGAATCCTATTTTAGCCTTGGACTATGTCAACAGTTTAAATTTAAGGAGTTATAGAGTTGTGATTAAATCACTTTTTCCTGCAGGTTTTTAATAATGGCAAAACAGGTATATTTATATTAAATTAATTATTTGTTATGACAAATGAACAGACAAGTGAACAGGTGAAAAATCTTAATCAGAATTATTTACCACACAATGTAAAAGCTAAAAATCTGCTAGTATAGTATAATACATCATGAAGTAGTATAGTGCATGTATCAAAGTAATTATACTAAAACAGTTGTATCAAAACTAGTAAAAGATACAATCATTAAGTAGACACTGATATAACTCACCATACAAGACAGAGGGCAAATCTCTCACTTTCTCTTAACCCCTGGGGACTAACCATGAAAAGGTGTCCCTGCTTCATGGGACAAGCTCCACACTTCAAGGAAGTATGTGGAAAAGGCTGTCACATGAAAGTTGGACTGGACTTTTATAGTTATGAAGCAATGGACAGGTAGTCACAGATTTCATGGCTAGGCTTCGCGAACGAAGATTTGGGAAGGGCTCTACCCACACTTGCTGCAAGCACGCTGATGGCTAAAAAAGCCAATGCGAGATAGGCAAGTCCGGTTGCAAAAGGCACAGTGGAAAGTCTCCAA
>JAWWEU010000001.1:41555980-41647869 GCA_035583155.1 Acropternis orthonyx | reverse complement strand
ACACACTTTGTCTGACCCTTCAGTTGAGACCTGACTAGCATGGGAGACCCTACCGGAGGCACAAACCACCGCCAGCAGAGCTCACAACCTCATAAGGGCACGCAAGCTTCTCCCCCACGGCAAGGGGGTGCCCGTGGAGAAGAAAAGGTTGTCCACACACAAGCAAATAGAGAAGAAAAGGTTTATTCTCTACTTTCCATTAGCAAGCAACGTTCAGGCACTTCATGGGAAGCTTCAGCATGTGTGGTGGTTTCTCTGAAATGCAAACATAGTAAATAATGAATGTTCCCCTTCCTCCAGCTCTCCTTAGCTTTTGTATCTGAGCTGATGCCATAGATATGGAATATCCCTTTGTTTAGCTTGAGTCAGCTGTCCTAGTTGTGTCCCCTCCCAATATCTTGCCCATTCCCAGCCCCTTGTTTTTGGGGGAGAATGATGGAGAGGCAGTGCTGATGCTGTATGCCAGCGCTGCTCAGCAGTAAGTGAAATACTGGTGTGTTATCAACATCTTTCTAGCTACCAATGCACAGCACAGCACTATGGGGCCAGCTATGGAGAAAATTAACTGCATCTCAGCCAGACCCATTACACAGGCAATTTACTGACACTTATTGTCATGACATCTAAATTCACAAAGACACAGTTCTGAGTGGCTTTTTGTGAGGCTAATTGTCCCTAGTTGTTAAATAAGAGAGCCTGACTGCATCACACAAAAATGAAAGTTTTATTCTAAATCCTCTTGGTCAGTAAGTTACCATGTTTTTCAGGAATGGTGGAGGAAAAAGCAATTATGTTTACATTAAGGAACCTTTATCCTCCTCTGTGCAGGGATCTTACGAAGTACAAGAAAGAACTATTTTAACACACCACTATGCATATTTGTAAAACCAATACACTTCATGCAAACTATCTAACAACATACTGTTATAACTAAATATTAACTAAGATATATTTTATAAAATTGGTGGATCCACCCAGTTCTTATCTATCTTATTTTTAACTTTATTAATAGAGTTGTTTGCATGTATCTTTCTGCAGAAATTAGCAGGTTTCTTTTTTTCACTTCACAGCCAGCCCAGGTTGTCTTGCAGATTCCATCGTTATCAGTGAGGCTTCTGTCTGGGAAGCTGCATTTGGCTTCTCTGTCTGAAAATCTGCATGTTCTCCAACACTTATTGCTGGTCTGGGTGTGGAGAGGATTCAAACATTTTAACACGAGAAAACTTCTGAGTGAGAGGAGTTAATGTTAAGAGCCTTCAAGAGATAATCATGGATACAGTTCATCTTTGTTTTAACCTAAAACAAGCCTCTCCCCACTGAACACTCTTATTATGTGTGAACACTTTGAGTACATCTGCCCAGAAACAAGTGTACATCCAAGCTTCATCCTCACAGCACAAACACCACCAGCACAAACCATTTTGTTAGGTTTGAGAGGCTTGATCCAGTTGCCCACATCGAGGTGTCTTGTGATATCAGGGTGACCTAATACATTCTGTCTGGCCTGGAACTGCTAGTCTAGAAGAATATGGGCATCTGTGTACATTGTAAATACCCCACGGCACCTCAAAGTCACAAGGTATCTCTAGATTTATCAAGTTGATAAAATGAATTCCAGACAGGTCAGCAGTGAGACACAAGCCTGACTTTGGTTGATGTAACCAGAACTATAAAAGTTACATATCTGAGCTGTCTTGCTGAACTGAGGAGTCTGAACAAACATAGCACTGACTAGAGGTGTGTGCCAAAAAAATAATAGAGCCAGAGGGAGATATTCATCACTGCAAACTTGAAGCCAGCTTTCAGTAAATATTCTTCTGTTTTCACTCATTAGTTTAACCATATAGCCAGTTAATATATAGCACTTTTACAGGCAATAGCCATCATTTGCTATGGAATTCAGGGTGAGATATATGGGGACAAGTCCATCTCCTCAGTGACATAATTCTAAACCCTTCTGTGAAATTATTTTTCCCTTGTTAGCAAAGAGCAGCAAACTAAATCAGTATGTTAAAAGAGTAGTTGAATGTCTGAAAAATTAAATAGGCAACCCTCAGACTGACAAAGCAGCTTAGTGATGTACTGCAAAGGTGTTCATCAATAAGGACCAAACAGCATCAGGAGCAGCTTTCAGAAACTGAGTCCCTAGTGATACAAGGAGGACAGGACAACATGACGTATCTGTCCCCTTATAGCCTCAAAAGCTTTTATTTCTCTGCGAAAAAAATAATCTTGTATTAATGTTTTTGTTATCAAATATGATCTTAGCTAAAAACTTCCCTACAGGCTACAGAAGTAATAATGGCAATGCCTGCCCCAGGCCATCCACCTTGACAAGGCATCATGGAGTTGCTGTGTCTTTGTTCCACTGGTCACTGCTGAGTCCACTGGAAGCACAATGTGGCAGCAGGGGTCATTTCAGGATCACTCCGCCCCTGCCATGCCCAGGATAGCCCCACCAGATGGTTCACCCATAGGGACTTTTCTCACTGGCAGCATGGGTGGCAGGCACAAAATCACCAGCTGCTGAGAGCTGCTTACACTGGGAGTCTGATGCCCTCTGTGGGGTCTCATGCAACATCCCCCTTCAGGTGGATAAACCCCTGGTTCTGCCCCACATTGCACATGCCACACAGCTCAGTGCATCACAAAGGGCTAGTCAAGGTCTGGGTGCAGGCTGCCTGCTTGCAGGCTGAAATCTCATTGTAATTCTAGTGACTTAACTGAAATATTGGCAAATATTCTTATACAGTGATTATATTGGTAGCTGTGGACATCTCAAATCCAGTCACCCAGCATCAGTTTCCTCCATTGCCAAAAAAAAAGCTTTCAGAGATTCTTGCATCTCCTGCACCCTAATTTCTAGAGGCTCACACATCTGCACTGGTAAGTGTTTTCTATCCAAGCCCAGTTTGTGATGGTCCTGGACAAGCTCTAACATTCTGGTTCCTGGTTATGTGATGCACTGCGAAAGTCAGAAAATAGGATGCAGCATGCTGCATGGAGATTCTCATCTTGGAAAAAAGGTGATGTCCAGTAAAGACAAAACTTGCAGAAAAAGTCCTAGAGACCCAGACATCCAGGTTTTATTAATTTCTTTTTAATTATTTTAAAATAATTTCTTAAGGGTGCCTAGAAAATCTGCCGTATTCTGGAAATGTGACAAAATTCAGCTTTCTGGAAGCTGAGGGCTATGTAGGATGACTGCCAGGAGCGCCCAGACACAAACTCAGTTTTGCTGCATATTTTTCATGAATGCAAATGCACACGGATGAGTTTAGGAAAGAAGAAGTACAGATGAGATACAACACAACATTTCATTATGTAGTCAGCAGGTGACCAACCCTGAAACCTCCCACAGTGAGGTGCTCCTACACATTGCATCTGCTGAGCACATGCATATCACAGACAGCAGAACTTAGAACAAATAGGTGCATCATGAATTGAGACCATGTCCTCTTAAAAGGGGCTTGACAATGCCTGCTCCTGGAATCACAGTGGGGCAATTTTTATTTTTAATGTTGCTTTTACTTTTATCTTTACTTTTATTTTATTTTTGCTTTAAATAAACATGAGAAAGAAGCAAATAAGACATTTTAAAGTGTGATACTATAAAAAAAAAAGTCAGTATGGAGGTTTTATAAAGAAATATCAATGTAAATCTACACAATAATAAAGTGAATTAGTACAGTAACTAAAGGTCATCAAGTTGAATAATTGCTGACAACTGATATTATTAACAATAAGAAGATCTGAAAACTCCATAGTAAAAGTCTTTTGGCAAAATACAGTCTTCCTTCTCTACCTGAGAATTTCAGGAGGAATGTAAGAGTACAGTCCTAATTTTCTCATTCAGACTGAACTCTCTGAGATTATACCTTTAATCAAAGTGTTCAGTTGGAAACCCAATGGCTTTAGAAATAGATATTACATATTTTCTGATGACAACTACTAATCACTCACAGGATATGTCACTATAACAGAGGAAATCCAGTCCTGTTGTAATTAAAGGTCATTTCAGGGTTAATATTATATTCTAAGCCTTCCATGTACTAGCAAGACCAGAGAGAAACAGATTATGGACCCTTTGTGCATGTGGAAAAGTCCTGTGAGGGATTCTCTTTATGTTTAATGCATATTTTTTATATCATTAGCTCTCTAATCAGTTTACAAACAAACATTTCTAACACAATTCACTCTCACAAAACAGAGCTATTTAATAATACAGACTATTTCCAATCTGTTCCTACATCTGGGATAATAGCTTTTAATTATGTAATTTCCTATATTGAAATATTTTATGTAGTGTGAGTGTGGGTACACTCTCCTTGAAACGCAGACTTCTCTTAGAGTTTGAGCAGAAGGGCGACTATTGTGGCAGTGCAATGCCTGTAAGGTGTATGAGGCAGGAGTGCTGCAGGATATGCTCTAAATGTGTGTGTCTCTGTGTGTGTGTTTGAAATTCCAACAGTACATAAAAGGATATGGAGAAGACTGGCCTAGTTATTTCTAACACTATTTGTACTTGCAAGAAGTTCTATAAAAATGTACTGCCTCTTAAATCATAGCAAGGTCCCTACAGAAAGGGCTACCCAGCCTGGCACTGTGCCTTTGAGACAGGCCAATAGGTGGGCATGACAGGAATATAAAAGCAGGACAAATACCAAGTTATCCTTTCCTTTGTATGTCCTACCACTTCCAACAACTTCAGTTTCGGGACTTTTGGAGCTGGAGGTTTCCTCTGCTCCTTTTTGCTTCAGGGCAGTGGAGAGGGGAGCCTTCTTTCACTTCTGAATATGTTTTCACTCAAATCCAAATCACTTCTTGTTCTTTTTATGCTATTTATATTTTTATATATCTACAATATATCTTTATATATCTACAATAATTGTCTCTGTTCCAAACCAAAAACTGCTTGTCAATTTGATCTCTTTTTATAGCCGTGCTATTTTAAAGCCCTGATTATACTTGCCATCCTTCCCTGATTAGCCTACATTGACATAAGCAGAAGCAAATTATGCTTTTGATAGCCTTGTGGTTAACACACTGATAAGGTTGTCAACCAGTGAGAAACCAACACCAAGCACACACCTCACAGACTCCGTGTGGCTTCCCAGGCAGAGATTCATAGAGACTTGCATAAGAACCATAGGGAAAAAAGTCCCCAGTTTGATTCTTGCTCAGCCATTGCCTTCCAAAAAGACTTATCTAAGATCCACGGTCAAGTTCTTGACCCCTTCCTTACCCAAGATGTCCAGCTGCATAAATTTTTACTTCTAATGGTTAGAATTGCCAAAACTATTTCTTGAGAAAGAAACTTGTAAAACCAACATCAAGAGCAAAAGGCAGTGCTGCAAGCTCTGCCTAGTACCAGGTTTGGCAACCAGTGTGCCATCCTGCCGGCCAGAGGCTCTCTCTGTTTGTAATCAGAGGTCAGTACTAATTCACTCGATTTCAAAGGCTTGGTGCTGTTTTCTTTCCTGTCTATGTGTACATGTTTGTGTGTGACCAGTGTATTCATAGCTTACGTGATGTAAACAGTGGGAAAATCTTGAAGTCCTCTCTTTGTGCAATTGCCTCAATCCGTTGTCCCATCCATGTGTTATGTCTTTGGATAAAGAGACATGCTGGGAAAGCACGGCAGCATCCAATTCCTGAGGGCACATAAAACGGTAACAATGATTACTGGTTTAAATAAATATAGCAGCAGTGGTGGCAATGCAATCTATTCCTACAGTGAATATAATTTAACATCCATGTTCAGACACTTCCTGTTATCCATCAATTACTGGATCAGCAAGAAATAGCATACTCAGATGGAGCCACCTAGGTAATTGCACAGCAGGTAGCAGCTATGGCTGTTAAAGGAGTAGGCAAGTCAGATGGTTAAAAAATCAGAGGAAAGCAGACATTTCTGTTTGAAAATCTCAGATTTTAGTGATGACTAAATTATTAAAAATTTTAAAAAATAATTTCTGCTTCCCAGTCAGAATTTCTATAGCACATGGGTGCATGAAAACAGGAAGGAGAAAAAACAGCTGAATCTGTTTTGTCAGTGTCAGGCCCTTATCTACAGACCTTTTCACAAAGCACAACAGTGAGTCACTGATAGCAAAGTGCTGGGATTCCCAAGATTTCCATTTTGCAGCTATCCTTCTGGCAATCCCTGATATTAAGTTTTATCCTGACAATTTTTGACATTTTTTAAATCATTTTAACCATCTTAAATATTCGTTCAGTTTCCTATTGTATGAGGAGAACAAATATATATTTTAACCACAGCCTGAGGCTAGTTCTTTGCTGGCCTTACACAGAAGATAGTGAAATTCTATGCTGTATTTAGTGACATCCACTAGCTGACATGCTTAGAAGGATAAAGTTCCCAGTGGGCATCAAACTAGTAAGCCCTTTATTGAGCAGATATGTTCTTCTCATTCAATATAAAGGCAAAAAAAACCACGAAAGAAAAATCTAAGACATACAGAGAACTAATGCAAATTCGAGAAAACAAAACTAAGAGATAAGTATCAATTTCCTTTTCAATAAAATTACTGTTATTGCAGCTAAGAAAGGAAGGTGTGAAGGGTTGTGGCTATTCAAATTGCACAAACTAATACCTAGAGAAACTGGTATTATATCTGGACATCAAATGTCCTGCTGCCTCCTAGGCAATCTTTAAGTGTGCCAATAATCCTGTTCTTTTCAAAGAAGTCAAAGAATGGCTACAAGATTCTACTTTTCAGAACATGTCCTCCTCTGCCAAACCCCACATAACTGCAACTCTGACTTGGTGAATTTAATTTTTGCTTAATTTTTGGCAAACTACAATTTCAAATGGAGTTATGTACTTACTGTGTTTAGAACAATGCAAGAGAGAGTCCTTCTCACCCTGGGGCAAAAAAAAATTGTGGAGAGGAAAAGAAAGGAAATGAATCTGTATGACCAGAATTCAAATAAGAAACAACAAAAAGCACACCCTTAGCCCCCACCACATTCTCTGTCCTATGTCTGCTGTTCATTACAAAAAAATCAGTTACAAAAGCTTCTTACAAAATTTCTTATTTTAAAATAGCAAGTGTTAGATAGATTAAAGCAATCACTGTCAGACCTCCTTACATTATACAATAAAAATATTTTTATTACTTATAATTTACATATATATTTTACCAGATTTTTCATTCTTAATCATTGTTTGCATTTCAGACTATTTTATCTAGTATGATAATTTCCCACAAGTTACTGAATTTGCTACTTCC
Source organism: Acropternis orthonyx (assembly GCA_035583155.1). Classification (NCBI taxonomy): domain Eukaryota; kingdom Metazoa; phylum Chordata; class Aves; order Passeriformes; family Rhinocryptidae; genus Acropternis; species Acropternis orthonyx. The sequence continues at coordinate 41,640,613 of JAWWEU010000001.1, read as the reverse complement.
TTTTCTGATGTCTCCTTCTCTGTTTTCACTGGAGTTTTAAAAGTCATTCAGTCCATCAGCTTCTGACTGCACACATCAGAAAAAACCTTACTTAATTATCCACAGTTATGTCCAGGTAACATCTTCTGTGCTTTTGGATCATGTTTTCATATTAGCAAGGTTAATATTGCCCTAACTGTGTTTTTCCTTCACGGATATAAACAGAATGCCCAGAACTTCCCATCGTATAATAGATCTGAGGAATCCATTAATCCCACTTAAAAGCCGTATTACAAAGAGGATGCACAGAGCACTCCATGGAGAATGGGACTTAAGGTTCTGACAGTAGCACTCTGTTAGGTATCTTCCCTAAGAGGGTACAGTAAAGCTTCACTTACCCAAATTCTAATAGCCGCATCAGTGTTCAAGACAATGCCCTGTATTATTTAAGCATAGAGAACTTTTGCACTATTTCACGCTTTTAAAGAGTGAGAAGGAAAAAAAAATGCAAACAGGTCTTGTTTGACCTTCTTGAACCTTCTCACTTTGAAGAACACACTGTGGTTTCTTGCCCTGGCCCGGAGCTCTCCCTTTATGCTCAGTAAAGTCTCCCTGTGTCATGCATCTGTCCCTTCATGCTCAGCCCATTAGGGACCACCACAGAGCCACCAAGCTGCAGACATCAAAATGTGGGTCAAACACAGACTTTCATTTTTAAAAACAAGCATATCTTCCCTTCTGTTTCCTAAGCAGCACCTGAGTGATTGGAATGTGTTGGGAGACTCCATGGTGCATGCTGCTAAATGCAGATGTCAGTCTCAGGAACAACCAAACTTCATCACTGACGTGTTTTTCCAACCCACACAGACCCACACTATAACCACAGCAGGACAGGTTTAAGCACAGTCTCTCTATATAGGGATTCTTACCTGAGCAGATCCAAAGCTTACTTGGAATTTTGCCCAAGAGCCGAATGGTTGCAGCCATACAGCTGTAGATATTAACAACTGGTACCTGTGGCTGAGAGAACTGATTTTCTGTATATCTGCCTGCGTTTCAATTCTGGTTTTATTGTCTTAATACAGCCTCAGCTGAATGGAAGCATTTTAGCTTAGCCCTAATCTCAAAACAGAAAGCATCCTCTTGAGCCTGACAAGATAAAATAGGACAATGTCAAACTAGAAGGCCATCACAGGAAAGATGCAAAAAAGCTCGTTTGGTATTCCTGCCCCTGGGGAACTGCAGCTTACCTAGCTTTTGTTCATAATGAACTTTGCTCCCTCAGCATTGAGTTCTGCTACTGTTCATAAAGGAAAGAAAAAAGCCTGTGAATGTGTCTAGAATGAAACCAGGAATGGCTCCATGCAGTTTGTTCAATGGGGAGCCTTAAGACGTTCAGCTTGCTCAGGTAAAGGGAGACATTTTTAGGAGCCTAAATGGGGAAATAAATGAAGTAGAAAAGAACAGAAAGCAGGTAAGAAAAGGCTTTGTCTGGGATAGGTTATGAGAGATTGCCTCTGGGAATCTCAGCAGCACCCCTCTTACTGGCTGAGGTTGGGAGGAACACTGTGTGTGTCAAGCCTGTGGGGATAACCCATTGTTGGATATGACATAGCATGTGGCTGAAAAGGGTTAATGACACAAACCAGAAAATGTAAAATTTCTAAGCAGGGCTACAACTGCCAGGAGAAAGGAATCCCAGAGCCCTTTAATTGTTCTATTTCAGCTACGTCTGAAATACAGTGTAAATTAAAATATGCCAGGGAAGGTGCCAGGCCCTGACCTCAATAATTTACTACACTGAACTGTACTGCAGCATGTAATTTATGCTGGTCCAGGCTGATTAGCAGTCTCACAAAGAATTCATAGGAGCATTTGGGTGTTAGCACAGACCAAGGCCCATTCTCCACAGGCAGGTTAGCTACCCTTATGGCATAGGCAGTTATGAAAGGTTAATAGTGTGTATCCAGACTATTCCGCACTGCTTGGCCCTAGTGTCAAAGAATAATACCAGGCAAACTGCCAGTGTAGATATGTCCTTTTGGTTCCTTATTTCAGGTGTCTACCTTACCTTGAGCCCACAGGTGAGCTCATGCAGTTTGTGAAGTTTGTTCACTGTCTGGCTTTCCAAAAGAAAAGCTTTGAAAACTTCTTCATAATTTCACACTTGCCGTTTCTCATACTGGAGGGATTTTTTGTTTTAATTATTCTTTTCTAATTAGGTTCTTGTAATATAAACAAAGTGCTCTTGTTCCCATGGTATAATAAAATATGACAATTCCCCTAAAAATAATGATATTAATCACATTGTATTCATAAAAGGAAGATAGACACTTGAGTTAAAACTGTGCCTGGGGCAATCCTGGCTGAAAAAGATGAAGAGTTACATTTGATTTTTTTCCTGTAATAATTACTCTTCTTGAGGAATAAAGAAAGCAGAACTGCCTGTCGCCATGCTGATGACAGCCCTAGTGCTCCTCACTTGCTGGGGAAACCTGAACAGGCAGATGAAACAGGCAGGAGAGTCAGACTCTGATAATAAAGGCTTCAGTAGAAAAACTCTTCTTGGTCCAGTATGGAATCCAGGATTTCACCTCCAGTGTTGTGTTTGTTTGTTATAGCCTCCTAGATGCACAGCAGTAGCACCAAACACTTATATTCTGATATTTCAGAATCTCAGGTGCCATGAGTACAAGAAAGTATCTGCCTGTACAAATGACGTAGAACAGTCCACATTAGAAACCCCCCTCTTTGAAGACCGCATTTTGGATGATTCACCATTACTTTTTACTGATCTGCCTCCTTCTGCTTCCCTAACAATCCTATTCTCACTCTATACTTAAATTAAGAGATAACTCCTACCATAACTACTTGCATGACTATTTTTCCTTGATCTTGATGTATTTTTCCCACATAAGAACACTTTAAAATTATGACAATTTTGTTACCTATTTTAAATACTCCCCTACTTCACTCAGATAGAAAAAAGTATTCCAGTGAGTAAAAATCTGTCCCAGAGTGAAATCCTGGCCTAAGCAATGCCAATGGCAAAATCCCATCACATTCAATCAGACACGTGGTTCTATTCCAGACTTTAAATCCACGTTAAAGGGAAATATAATTATACATTTTTGCACTGCTAAAATCCACTATTTATCCACTCTGAACTATTGACCTTCTCTTGTCATGTCTCAAGCATCAAGGTGTTGTTTGCTTGATTTAACTGCCCATGGGCAAGTGAGTCCGATGTGCTCCTCTTTGCTTTGACAATGCAAGTTCTGTTAATTGAGAGCAACTGTCTACAGCACAAGACATGTTGGTGTGGGAGCAGGAAAAGTCAGGCCAATAGGTGTAATTCTGGGGGATGATGAGCATCTTTAGGCTTTTAAGGAATCAATACAAGTTGAAAAGCTTAAAGGCATGGCTATGGTCAGGAAGTGAGTACACCATGATCACAGTCCTGAAGGGGGGCAAGGAGATGTCCTTCATGTCCTTCACTAAAGACATGCCTTTTTTGCATAATACCCTTATTAAGGAGTGATGAGGTAGTGTTGTTTCTCACAGATGAATATTTGCATTCACCAGCATCCTCCTGAATTGCTCCATTTTATCAGGTTACAAGTAATTACCATGCATTGCATCACCTGGAGTGCCATTATGCAAATTTGCATATGGCTTGAATGCTCTGCTTAGACAAATATTTATCATCCTTTAAAGCTTCTCTTGGAAAAGAATGTCATACCTTCTGTTCACTCTTAGCATTTCACATGTACCACAATTTAAACAGAATTCACAGCTGAAGGGAAGGTCTGTAGAGAAAAAGTCTGGTGCCTACAGAGACATTCCTTTAAGAACAACAAAGGGAAAAATCATAAGTAAACAGCCCATAAAAAGAAACATTTAGATTAGTGGTCCAGCTTGTCCAGAATTAATTTAACTCTCTTCTCCCAGGTTCTACAATGCATACTCTACTCCTGAGCCTGACCCAAAGGGTTCAGCAATCACTGCAGGAATGTTATTACAGAGCAAGACTTTCTCCCATCAAGGTTGCTGGAATGTTTGCTACCATCTGAAAAAAACTAAGTATTATCCTTGCCTCTACCAGTTCATAAATTCTCAGTGAATGTTCATAGAATAAAATATATAATAGAAAACCTATAAGAATAATAAACAAGAAAAATATGCTCTTAATCAGTTTTCCTTTGGAGGTATTAAGGTTGATCTGCCTAAGGAGTGAATGGAGACTAGCAATGACACTTCTGCCCAAAAACGAAGCTGGTAAACCATTGCCTTATTTAAGTTTCTGAAGCACAACTCTAAGTTAGACATCCAAGCAAGCCACTCTGACAAGAGCAAATATGCACTTGGTTTTGATGGAAACAAAAGGAGCAAAGTGAGAGGATTCTCTTCTATTAAAACTTCGGGTTTAGGCAAGTGTTAAACTGCACTTGAGATCCAGGCATGGCTTGAAAGTCCATGCATTTATAAAGTCCCAATCTTGGCTTCTTCAGAATGGACAGGCAGAGGAGGAGGCTGTGCAGGGAGAGAGAAGGGACAGTAGACACAGGCTAGGCCTTCTAGATGTGCCCTCTCCACGCGTGGTGCTTGTGGGATCTGTGAGAGTTCAGCGAAGCTCTCCATACCACAGGGTTGATCTGTTATATCTGGAACTGGAGTCATGTAAACATTTCTGTTGATTTCGCAGAAAGTACCAGATGTTGTTGTGGTGGATGTTTTTTACATTTCCCACTGATTCATCCAGCTAGAAGTCATTTCACCTATACAGAATAAACAAATTGCTGTGGGCTTTGTCTACTGCTCTTCTGGTGGGTGTCAGCACTTCTCATGATGTTTCAGAAGAATGCAGCACAGCACTATCACATCAACTGAGCACCCTATCTCTCCTTGTCATTGAAGGATCCCACTCACATTTTGGAGCTGAAAGCCCTCTTCTGTTTACCTGCACAAACAGAGTATAAGCCAGCCCTTTTTTCCCCCCCAATTCTTGCTTGCTCTTTCCTAGAGAGCGCTACAAAAGATATATTGTGATTCCCCAAACGCACAGCATAATGCAGCTTCTGATTAATGAAGGACCAGAATTCAAGAAACAGGGGAAGAAAAAGAAGCTTTTTATTTTAAATTATGACAAGAAAGTAGCTTGATTTTATGTAAGTCAGGCTGATCTGGTACAAAAATGGGTAGATAAGCCAGGGAAGGTTATTTTGAATCATAAGAAGGGAACTTAAAATCCCTTGAGAGGCTAGGAATCTTTATTCCATCAGCTGAAGCAAGAGATACAAAGATGCACACACTCAGATAGCAATTTGAGATGCCTTAAAAGAGTCTTAGATCTAAAAGGTAGCAAAATCTTTGCTAAGTAGAAATTAGTAAAATAACGATTTGTTCATTTTCTTACCTGTTTTTCCTTAATTGTCTTCTTTGTCATGTGAAATTTACAACCCAAGTGGAACCAGAGCATAGCAGTATGTTGTTAATGGCTCACATAAATCAGATAAATTAGCTATTTTTACCATTTTTCTTCTTGAAAGCTTTAAGACCAGTTTGTGTTGTCCACCCAATTGGAAAAAAAAATGGCTGTGCCTTTGTGTGTTTATAATGTGGGAGCTGCAGGAACTATTGTATTAACCCTGCGGTTTCTTAACATATGATTTTCCTAAAACTGTCATGTTCACCTGCTTTATAGCTACTCAGCTCTGCTTCCTCTTAGTACTGGGATATGCCCAGAGCTATGCACTGACTATAAAAGAACTTTAAAACTCTCTTATGTCTGAAACTCCAGTCTCTAGGGAAATGCTGCACAAGACTTTCAAACCTTGCAAAGTATTATTGCTTTCTTCCTTTTGGAGGTGCCTTGGTTCAGAAGCCTTGAAAAACTCCTGATTTTCAGGGGGATGTTGTTGACCTTGCTATCACTTGGAACACTGCATTCATTTGTTTTTAGCTGCCAAGTGATTTGATCATGATCATACAAAGCAAGTCCGTATTCTCTTTCAAACTAGTAAATGTTCATATCAAACCAGGAGCTGAACCCTGATTGGAGAATGGCAAGTAACTATTACCATCAAACTGAGCAGCCTTTCATTTTGCACTGGAATTAAACTGGTCCATCCTTGTTAAACCAAATCCTGCTCTGCTTTTCGTACATCATGCCCTTCATTTACTTCATCTGATTTGAAAGTCTAACTGGTAAGCAATGTTCTGAGAAGCAGTGTGTCCTTCTCTGCTGCTTCCATCACCAGTGCTGAAGCACATGTCACTTTGGAGTAAGCACTGTCAGTCTGCTCAAGTTCGTCATGTCTATGTTGTCTGTGCCCAGGTATCTCCCTTAGCAGAAGTGACCTTGTCCAGCTGTAACTAAGATATATAGGTAGCATGTATCATCAGGCACTTGCAGGGATAGCCTGAGTATTCCTGTATCCAACAAACCCTGCCACACAGATTTTCCTACTTACTGCTTCAAAGCATAGAACATTTTGCTTCACTAAACACTTCTGGTATTATCCCAGTAACACTGAAGGAAGAAATCTAAACAATGTAGTAAATCCAGCCAGAAGAATCTTCCACTTTCCCAGTAAAGAGAATAGGGGTGTTTTGTGATACACGTGAAGAGCAAATGCTGACTGCAAGGCTGGTATCCACTCTAAAAGAGTAAGACTTTGGCCTGCTCAATAGCATTCTCTAAAGCCAGGGAGAAGAACTCTTGTTTTGGAGTAGTCCCAGCCTGCCCATCCTTTGACAGACTCCCTCCAATACAAGCTGCATGAATCACAGATGAAGAGCAAGAATGGATAGCTGGGGTGGTTAACCTATGAACTTACTGCAGGAGGGTTGAATACATCATACATAGAAAAAAAGACATAGACTCTGCAGGCCACCAAGGTTGATATTCATATGGCACTCTTTCTTCAGGACCATGATGGCAATCATCCCCCAAAGAGAACAGTTGGAATGCAAAGTTATTACACTGCCACAATGTATGCCACCCAGCACAGACAGAGCTGCCATACATTTCATGTTTTGGTATCAATTTACTGTGTTAGCACTCTTAGAAGGGTGGCTGCCATATCAGGTGCTATTTCTCTTGACAGACAGAAATGCAGTTATGAAATGCCAACCATCTCCATCATGTACTGCTGTCAAAGAGAGCAGAATCTTGGGGCAATAACAAGTCTGGAATTATTTCACAACTTCATTTGATTCCAGACAATATTCTGTTCTGCTATTCTTTTGTCTTTCATAAAAATGTGGCTTTTCATTTCAAAATTAGCAAAATAAAGAAAATAATCAATTTCACGGGATGAAACTTCATCATGACCCTGTTTGCACTTTTACATTGTGCAGCATGCCAGTGATAATTTCTTTTGGGACTGGATTACATAACATAGACTTAATAACCAAATTTCCATTAATCTAAATTCCTTGTTTCATTCCACCTTCTACTTAATTTCTTTGAATAAATTAACCCTTGTTCACACAAGTAAAAGTGGATGGCAAAGCCTATAGCATGCTTACGAGATGATGTTGAACATATTCAAAGCTCCTCCTTCCCTTTCTCCTTCCTGTCCTCCACATTCTCAGGAGGAGGAAACAATGTTCCACCTCAAAAGGTTTTGAAAGGACATAAACTTTAAAGGGAAAGTGTGTATGTACATGCAATTTTGGGATAAAATCTGATGCAGATTCATCACTAAGTTGCAGTCTAGGACTATTCAACTTTACCAGATAAATAACAATTTTCAACCACTTCTCTCTGTACTACGAAAACCACTTAATCTTCAAGCTCCCCCAGTCAGTGAAAAGCTACAATCTAAGTATAGGAGATTAGTACTAGTGTTTGCTTCCACCCACTGACTGTCAATAACACCCTAAACATCTGCTAGGCTGTTGATCTGATGAGCAGTTAGAACAAGGTAGCTTTCTTAGCAATTAAAAGTGGCCATTTATCAACAATGAACATATTTCATATAAATGCATGTAAAAATAACACAATTAAGGTCTCCAGAAGACAAGATTCCTGTGAATCTCTGATTGTCCTCCAACCTTTCCCATGGCCAAAACACTTGAGTAGGACTTTGCTGCCAACATCTGCATCTTTGCATGATGCCAACATGCAGAAACATGCTCTGAGAAGCAATATATAGGTCCATGACCAATCCCAGAGGCTCTCGGATGCGGTGGCATTTGGGGATCAGAAGGCTGCTTCATGGGATCCTGTTGGGATGTTTTGAAAACACTGCAGATAATGCAGTTGTTGGTTGCAGAGCATTTCTGTTTGGTTTGCCAGCTATTTGTACGCTTACTGGAAGGTGTGCACCACTGACACACATCCTCATATCCTCTACATTCCCACATGCTATTCTTGCATTTCAAGTTGCCCGAAGCTGGTCTTTGATTTGTCTCAGACCTACCCCTTTTTTTCTCCTTTTTGACTCTGGACAACCTCCAAGCTGGCACAGGGTAACAGGCTGACATTTCTCCTTGATGTAGGAAAACTGAAAATGGACCATGGGAAACTGGTTAATGCAAACAACAGGACCCAGATGATGGCTTTGTTAGCTCTGTTTGAACCTTGTAAGAAATTCAGGTTTCTGCTATCTTCAGTAAGGCAACAGGAACTTCTGCAGAAGAGCAGTGGTAGCTGGTTCTGGGGGCTCTTCCTAGGAAGGACAGTTTAGCCTTGCACCAGACAAGGCATCTCTGATCTGCTGCTACAGGAAAGTATTTCTCATCCCACAAAAACCAGGAAGAATGTTTAGCACTGAGGGTGGCTCAGAGAAATACAGTTTTCATTGTGTGAGGAATGGCAGCATTTTGAAATGAGTTTCTGCTCTGAATTAGATTGTTTATGAAGGATGTTTAAATCTATGAAAAGAAGAATGCCTCCTTTAAAAATGGGAAATGCCAGCTAAAACTGTTGACATTTTCAATACAAATGAAAGTATTCCATTTGCAGAAAGAAAATCAATATTAACCTGACAAACGGATGGTGTGTTCCTGTGACTCACTCATTTTTTAAACGTAGGCTCCAATTTCCCCCTTTCTGTTTTCATCATCATATTGTTAGTTAAATAATGAAAATTAAGATTTGGTGAGAGAAGTTATTTAGCTGTGTTACGAAATCATATTTTCTGAAGGGAATTGTCCTGTGTCAGTAGCTTTAAGAAGCACTGATCCCAGCATGTGGCACATGTGGTGTGTACATGTACATCTCCACACAGATGCACCCCATTTTTTCCTGGAGACCCAAATAAAACCTCCAATTCTTAGAAAAGCAGTCTTTGGCTTCTCTTGTGTCAGGCTCCCAGCAGGGTCTCTCAGCCTCACTGCAGCAGATTTACTGTTTGTGTTAAGCTTTGCTGCTCTGCAGTATGTATGCACTTGCAAAGTTAATTCTGACTACTGAGAGACTACTGGAGCCCCAATTTAGGCATGGAAAATATAGCTGGAACTGGAAATGCTTCTGAAACCACAGTGAACTCCTGAAGTGTGCCTACTGTTTCTGTAAATTACATCTGCCTGGGAGATGTAACGCTATATGCTTTGGGATTTGTTTTATTTGGCTTGTTGTTTGTGTAAGGCTAAGACCATAAGCAAAATCAAATCTAAGTAACTGAAAAGTTGAACTGTGAAATAATAAGCAAAGGAGAAACATTTCTTTCTCTTCATCTCCAGGTGAAGGGTTATTGCAATCAAGAGAATAATTTTCCTAACTTCTTCATTGTTCTTTGCACAAAGCTAGCAAGCACAGGCTTTTCAAGATACAAAGTCCCTCCTGCTCCCCCCTCACCCCCCTCCAAAAAAAAAAAAAAAAAGCCAACAAAAAAACCAACCAACCAACCAAACAAAAAAAAAAACAACCACCAAAAAAACCCAAAAAACAACCCTCCTTTCCTCTAGACCCAAAAGCTACAGGAAGCACCTTGGATTTGTATTTGTCCTTGGCTTTTCCAAGGAAGATTTTGTCAATTAAAATTTCCTTCATGCTCCTCCATAGTTAGGTTTCTCCTCTTTCTCTTAGTTTGCTCGCTCTACCCACTCACCATTAGAATGATGTGAATATTTTTCAAATGTCAGCCTTTACCCTGAGTCACTGCGCTGCTAAAACATCTTGACTGTAGCACTGGATGCAGAACACAGAGTGCTTTGATTAGGTTCCCTTTTAAAAATCAGATATGAGCAACAGTTTTTGTACTGTCTCATAATGCGAAAACAAAATGAAAGACTGAAATTAATAGGCTATGGAGAATTGCATCAGCTGCACAAGAGATAGGCTGGCACTGCAGTGTGCTATATTTAACCTTCAGGCTCTGGAAGCATAAGAGCATACTGACCACATGCAGCAGAAAAGAACTAATAGTTCTTTTCAGGCTGGTGTTTATCATCAGTGCTCACAGCGTTTAAGTACAATAGTTTATAATACATCAAGGGCTTAAACTGAGTGACTGGATTAGTGAATTAGGAAGCAGGTGAGAATAGACTGGAGTCTTACAGCAAGATGGCAAAAAATGTTTAGTGCATACCTCCTTCAGCCTGGCTTTCTGTGGTCCCAGGTTGTGACAGGTCCAAGATAGAGCACATCTCAAATACACATCCTGGGGGTGACAGAGGAACACACATTGCTTTTTACAAAAGTGGCATGTGAGCAGAAAGTGATAGAGGTTTGTCAGGAGTCATAAGAGGGCAGAACACCATAGAGGAGATCGTATGTATTTTGTCAATACTGTTGCAAGCACAGAACATGCTACTCCCCACTGAACAGACACCATTTTGTGAGGCTGGAAGAAAGGGAAAAAATAACAGTGCCATGTCAGACCCACAGAGGTCATTCCATATACAATAAAATGGAAGGGTGACAGTAACATGAAAACAAAATAAATGTATTATTTACAAAACAAAACTAGCATAAGGTGTACTAAAAAAAATTACTTTATTAGGTCAAAACAGCAAGAGAGAGCATGCCAAAGGTTACTGATGGAGCTTACATCTATATAAAAGACAACTGCAGAAGTTCATAGATCCATGAAGTATGTCCCTTTTCAATGCTGGAAACTAAATAAGACTAATAAACACTATTCATTCCTACTTTATACTGCTTAAATTTCCAGACCAAAGCCATATTTCTAAGGAATATACTGATAAACATGTTGATTAATTCAAGTTTTCTCCTGACGTGATAAACAAAGTTCATTGGTTTGAAATATCTTTCCATGAGAAACAAAACACTAGTTATAAATTCCTCTATAGTTGGAGCCACATGTTTGTCAACTGACTGTGCAGAATCTTCAAACCACAGAATTGCACGGGCTAGATGTACGTATGTATGGCCAGGCTTCGTGAACGAAGATCTGGGGAAGGGCTCTCCCCCCTCCTGGGTGTGCCCTTCCAGCCTGCGCAGTGGATTTTTCAGGTGAGGCACAGCGCGCGCAGAACTGGCCCCACCGTTTAAGTCCTAAGGTCCATTTGCCACGGCCGAGCAAGCTTGGACAGTGACAGTGAAATCCTCGGGACTTTCTACAGCACCCGGTAACTAACCAGGGCTGACCCTGCGGAGCATCCGAGATCTGATGGGATCGGATGGCAGGGAGGCATTTAACTGCCCAGGGGATGTTCCCCACTGAGACTTGAACTCAGGCCCTTGGGATTCAGAGTCCAGAGTGCTCTCCATTACGCCATGGGACGACCCCACAGGCTACATAGAAAGCCCGGAAATCACCTGGTCCAACCCTCCCATGCAAGCCAGTGCTAACTCACTTGCAGATAAAGTTGTCTGGGGTCTTGGACAGATGAGTTCTGAGTACCTCCAATGATGGAGAGTCACAACCTCTCTGGGCAACTTCTGAGAGTGCTTTACCACTATTGCTGCAAAGATTTTTCTCATCTCCCTAATGAAACTCATATCTGTTGCCCACAGTCTCTCATAGAACACCTGCACAGAGTCTGGTTTCTGCATATCTTCTGGTTGGGTTAGTTAGATACACTAAAGAAGACTCTGCTGAACCTTCTCTTCTCCAGGCTAAACAGTCTCAGCTCTTGCAGCCTCTCCTCACATGTAAGATGCTACAGACCCTCCATCATTTTTGTGGTCCCTCCCTGGACCTGCTCCATAATGTCCATGTCTCTCTTGCACTGGGCAGCTCAGCGCTGGACCTGGAACTCCAGTTGTGTATCACTAATACTGCGCAGAGGGGAAGAACCAGCTTCCTCAACCTTCTCTCCGCTCTCTTAGTGATGATATAGCTCAATACATGGAAGCTCTCAGGATGCATTGCTGAGTCTGTGGCTCCTCAGGTCCCTCTCTTCAGAGCTGTTTCCCACCTGGTCAGACTCAGCCTGCTTGTGCCTGAGGTTGTTCCTCCCCAGGGGCAGGACTTTGACATTTGCCCTTGCTGAGCTTCATAAGATTCCTGTCAACCCATTTCTCCATCCTCTTCAGTTACCTCTGAATGGTAGACCTGTCCTGCAGCTTATCAACTGCTCCTACCATTCCGTGAAACCATGTATTTGTGCTCATTCCCCCAAAAAATCCCTTTCTCAAACCAGATCCTAAGGAAAAAACCCAAAAAAAAAAAAAAAAAAAAAAAAAGAAGCAAAACAAATCACAAACCCCACTATACATCTCCCAGAATTATGTATTACCAGTAAACACATTCCTAGTAGAAAAGTGGATGAAATGGGTTAAGTCAAAAAATTATTCCATGTGCGTGATGCTTCAAATCTGACACCTCACCCAAAGATTTTTCAAAACCTTTAGTTGTCACCACTACCAAATAGTGGGAAGATGTGCTGAAACAGCACTAAGTCATCCCCTGATCTCCTGAGCATCAGTTCAGCTGGGACAGGGAGCAGCCTTCACCTTGTGTGCACCCTGTGTCCCCACCTTACTGCCTCGTGGGGGTCCTCAGTAGGTTTGTGCTAAGATCCCTTTGCAGTCTGTGATGTGAGAGAGCATTGAACACTATTTCTGTAAATTCGGGTGAGCTGTACTCTGTGAGTACTGAATTATCTCTCATATTTATCTTCTTTTTCTAAGATATAACTGATCAAATTCACTTTCCTGACAAATTACTATCAGGCACTGAGCACTAAAAATGGTAGCTTTTAGGTGACAATCAGTATATTTCTCCAAATGAATTGAACAATCAAGATAATAGAAATAGAAAGTAATTTTTACTTACAGTACATTTACAGACAAAGTGGGTGGTAGACATTAGAAATATTGAAGGGTATGAAGGTTAACAATACCTGATTTTGTACTTCTGACAGAATATTTGTACAAAGGGAAAAATGAACATTTTCCAGCGTAACCGCACTGAAATTGTGATTCAATAAAACCAGGAAAGCCATGGAACAGGGAGATAATGCTGCTTTAATCTATGACTAGAAGAGACTGATTTCCATTGAGAGTAAAGGCAGGGGGAAAAATGCTAGTGTAATTACATTCCTTTGGAACAATACAGTCTAAGTGAAACATCATATCTTTATTTTCTGTAGTATTTATATTGACAACAATTAATAATGGAAAGAAAAATACTGGGATGGTAGAAATATACAGATTTTACTATACAGGACAAACCTGTATAATGTAGAGACTTCTATTCTATATACTATACTTCTCAAGGTAAGGTCTGACCACCTGCATGGCATGATTTATTTTTTCTTGCAATTTAAACACTGACCTGTGTAAGGTCTGTTTTAATTCTGAGGCTCTTAATATGTGCCCATTTCCTACAAAAGATACAGATTTATGGGAAGAACAAATATTTGAAGAACCAACAACCTTAAATCCATTATTTTAACAAACTGTAAGTTAATTTTCATCACTTTTGCATAGTTTAGAGGTCACAAGAGAGATCTGATGAGGTAGTGTGGTTTGCTGCATAGTACAGGGAACATCGCTCAAAACCTAAAACTGATTTACACACACAGAGAATTAAATACCAAAGTAAAAAGTGTCCTGGACTTCCACTGGCAATGCACAATCTTTTAACAGAGAGACTTTTCAGGCTTGCCTAGAAAAAAAAAAAAGTTGACAAAGTATCAGAATTTGGGATTTTGTTGAGTTCAGGTGCTCCAGGACTTCCAAAATTTTCAGATATTTTCTCAGCCAAATGGGGCAATCCCCTCAAGCCCTACCAGCAACTGGCACTGGCAACCATCAGGCTCATTTCCAGCCTCCAGGTATATAGAAATGTCAAGCTCCCCTGCAATCTTCCAAGTGAACCAGGAATCCTAGTCATGGGTTCAACAATAACTGAAGTTAAAGTGAAATCAATTGGATTTCTGAGTCCATAGTTTTCTGTTTACAGTTTTGAGTACACAAGATGAATGCACATAAGACTGTGAACAGACTAATACAAATCATTTCCATTGAAAACATCTTTTCAGCAAAAAAAAATTCAAAGCACAGGTATTTTATCTTGACGAGATCATGAAAACAAAGAGCCCAAGTCACCTGTAAGACTGCTGGCCTTGCAAGAAAATATTAACTGGCTTTTCTAGCAGTTCCTGCAATCTGTTGGCATAGAAGGATGGTTCACTTTACAAATTTAAGCATTTAGAGTCACATGACTTTTTTTCCAACACACAGAGAACAATGCCACACTGCACATCAAAGGCTGATTTGCATGAACTGCCTCATTATTTTACATCTGCTGAGGCCTCAAAAGTTTTACTTACTGTATGTAGGACAGATCCAGTCTTTAGAAAGGGTTTTTACTAGGTCTGTAAAAGAAATATCCTCAGGTACTCACCCTTTAGAAATCGAAGAAGAGGTGGACCACATGATCTGCCCCTGATAAAGGCAGATGAAGGTCTTAAAATATTTTGATTTTTAAAAAAATTAATATAAGATGCCACTAGCAATTAACCTTCAACTGATGTATCTGCATCAGTCAATCTTGTAAGACAGGGTGACTCCAAAAAGGCTAAAACAATTTTTCTGTAGCAGGCTGTTCTTTTAGTGTTACCTCCCCAGTTGTACAGTGTAATGGGTTCAAGTCTGGTAATGGTTTCTTCTGGATCAAAACTCAGAATGCAGCTCATTGGTTTACATGTAGTTATTAAGCAGGCTTAGGCAGTGATGAAGCAGATACTTTGAGGGCTGCACCTAACAAAGTGGGAAACACCTGAACACATAAAATTGGGGACCTGACAAGGTGTCCTGGTTCTGGCCAGGACAGGTTAATTTTTGCAGTAGCCAGGAGGGGACATGGCTAGGACCCTGGAGATGATTCTATACCACCTCACATCATTACTGAGGGTGGGGAGGGAAGTGGCCCCTTCTGGCTGGAGTATTGCTGGTTTCCATGTACTGAGCATTCACATGTGAATCATTCCCCTCTTTTCTTGTAAGCTCTGCTGTTAATAGTAGTGCTGTTACTGTTCATTTCTTATTTCATTGCTGCTTCTAGTAAATTGTTCTTATCTCAATCCATGATCTTTACCTTTTGTGCCTCCAGTTCTGCTCTTCAACCACCCACCAGTGTCCTAAACCACAACACAAGGAGTCTCTGACTTGGGAGCGTGTGAACTTTGGCTTGGGACAGCATAGGACAATAAGGACAAAGATGGGATGTTTCCCAAACGTGGGGATGGGTGGAACCAAGGGCTGGATGTGGCAGATACACCCAGAGAGGACTGAGGCTGTTCCTCAGAGGGGTCAGCAGCTGGACTAGAGGCAGGGCTGCCAGGCTTTTCCAAGGAGGAAAAGGCAGTGGAGAAGGGAGCAGTGGAGTACCCGCCCTGGAAAATACTCACACAGCAGACACCCTTGCATGAACAATGCTGTATTTCTAGGAACAATGTCCTCAGGAATGTGATTGTTGAAGAAAGTGACTGAGCTGGGTTACCTATTCCTTTCCTTTAATTTTTCCTTGCTTTCTATACATTTCCTCTGACTCATCTCCTCCCTGGAGAAGAAAGTTCATTTCCCTCAAAGGCTTTTTAAAACACAAATGGTACCTTATATACAAGATATAGGTCACAGACATGCTTCTCCAAGGTTTTTAAACCCTTGGAACAATCGAGAGCTTTGACAGTATATGTATTTTCTTGTATGACAAAATTCCTTCATTGTTCCATTTTTCCTTAATATTGGCCAATTCTGAAAGAACAATTAAGATAAGTATTTTAATAAAACATAAACATTAAAAAAATTCCACATATAATATGCTCCAAATGTAGCAAAAAGGAAATCAGAAAAAAAAATTCATGAATTCTCAGTTTACTCTAACAGCAAGCAGGAGGTAAGAATACATGTTGTGTAAGTTATCTTTCAGCCTGTTATTCCATAATTACAGGGAGGGGGGAAACCAGGTCTTTAATACTGTCACAGGGTAATCTATAGACTAAGATGACAGATCCATTGGCCAGGGGCTGCCCTAAGTGGTAGTACATAGAAGGTATAACCTTCCCAGATGGGTGGAAAGCATCTGGTGGCTCACAATTGGCACACCCTGCTGCTCCACTGCTTTTCTTAGTAGTTCATTTTGTTTAGCAGTATTCTGCCACATCCCTGCTACATTTGATGACCAAAAGCCTGAGCTGCCAGCTGTTTGGAAACCTCTCCTGGGTGATCATTGGGAACAAAGGCCAGCTATGAAGTGCATATTCATGCCAGCATCTCTCTCTCTCTAACACTCTTTGCATACTTGGCTAATCTACACAGCACAAACCCATCTGCCAGTGAGAAGTCTTTGTGGCTGCACAACACAAATTTCTTGTTCCTGATGGCTCCTGGGTAGCCTCTTTTTCCTACGCCATGGCAAACATCCTTAGATTATTCTTGGTCTGAAGTGTGATCTTACACATGCAGGGTCCATACGTGTTCTGTTCATTTGCTCAGTTTTGCATTGTGAAGGTCAGGCTTAAAGCTCATCTATATGACGTTTAGGAAGAGTTGAGGAATGGTCTGCTGTGGTTTTCTTGGTGGAGATCTGATGTCCTGATGCACTGGACTGTGTTAAAGGTTGAGATTCTCCAGGCAGAGGCCGTGGAGCATTCCTAACCCTGACCTGGAGCACAGGAGAGCAGTGTGGATAGTCCAGACTTACGAAGAGGTTCAGAGCCATGTCTAAATGACAAGATAAGGATGGACAGGAATTCTGATGGCCCTTCAAATACTGTCTCTGTGATTTGCTTCCAGGGTGGTCTGTGCTTTTGAGGCTGAGGGGCAAGGAGAGGGTTGTGTCAGCACTGCCATTCCAGGCAGACTGACTGCACCATCCTGCAGAGATGCTCAGTGCATGGCACACACAACGCTGCATCACATGCCTGTGCCACTGTGAAATGCATGTTGACACCTGTTTTACATGATCAGGGCAGTTTCCCATGTGGAAAGTAGCAAAGCTTGGGATTATGCCTGAACCTCTCAGTATGAGGCCACCTGCATGTGTTCTGAAAGGGCCGTGAGATTCCCAGCCTCCATGAGCCCCTCCTCAGCAATAACTGAAGGCATGTTTCATCCCTTTTGAAATGATAGTTTATCATTTAAAATGCTTTTGGAGTTAATGCTGAATTGTGAAACAATGAGAGGACTGACTCTGTGGGAACCTGCTGTGTCTGTTACCCCTATAACCTAACACAGGGGTGAAATGGCAGAGCATGAAGGCATGAGGAGAGGAAAGGCTTTCTGGAACAGTTTTCAAGGACCACTCTGAGCCAAGGCATCAGGATGTGGTGCAGTCCTCTCCATACTGCTAGGTGGAGCAATCTTTGGACCCATCCAACTACCAAACTACCCACAGGTTTTTTACCTACATATTTCTGCCATTCTCCGAGAATTTATTTTGGCTAATAGAGCATTCAGGCCGTGGCTAATCAGGAGAACGGGATCCTGAAGGGAACCAAGGAGCAGCCCCAACCAACAATGTAAAATGAGACAATGGTTGCAATGCAAATTTTTCACTGAACGAAATAATTCACTTTGAAATTCTGGAATATCTTTCTGAATGTGAAAGGTGACCGGACTGCTGATGATCCACGTATGATTGCCTCAGGCATGCTCTGAAGACTTTTCAGTTTCTGTCCTGCTGTTCAGATCAGCTCTCACATGAAATATTCTGACTCAAGTCCCAGCTCATGGCTAACTAGACATAGATCTTTTATTATAAAACAGTAAATATGGATTCCACTAAAATCCTAGCAGAGCATGGACAGTAATAGATCTTCTCCTCCTCCCTTTTCCTCAGTTGAAGCTTTAACCTAAGGCTAAACAGATCTGCAAAATTACTTCTGAAGGAATTTAATTTCCCTGTTCACTAGTTTTACTTGTATTAATTAAAAGCAAATTCTCAGTCACATCTTACTTAGCTGGGAGAAAGTACTTTATCATCAAGACTTTCTGAATAAAATATGCTTTCTGCTTTGAATAAGTTCCTCCTTAAAATACTCCAGTTAAATTATCTAGCTATACACATTTAATGAGTCCATCCCACTAGTATATAGGTATCAGTCAAAAACCTAAAATCCAGAATAAATTCCATTTATTTTACCTTATTTTGAGTTTAGTGATATTCATGTATGTTCCAAGGATATATGGAAATGCTTTTGTTTTTAATGTGAATAATTTGTTCCTGGCCTCAAATGCACTTTTAAATTGCTTTTTGATTTCTGATTGTAGGGCATGACAATGTCATGGAACAACTGGAATCTTCCTCTTGGTCAACTTCAGGAGTCCTAATAAGGGCAGAGAGGATCTTAAAGGGAATTCAAACTTAGATTTATTACTGGGGAAAATCCCAGTTTTACATGTTCATTTCTGGCTGTCCCTTCTGTGAGGCATTCTGTTTCATGAGAAAGAACTGTCCATTTTAACACAATTTTCTCCTAAAATAAGTACTGTAATATCCCAGACAGGGACAGTTAGACTATTCTTTTATACTAAAAAGTAGTTTTTACTAAAACTGGCAGTAGGAGAGTGTAATCAATTTGTGTAATCACAAATTGTATCTCTCCTTCTTGAACAGAACCTAATACCAGAGTAGCAAAAAGTGGCAAGATCTGTACAGTTCACTCAGATTTTGCTAAAAGACCATTCAGGTTTGCCAGCTGTGGAAGTTACTTTTCACTGCAGGTCTTGCTTGACACAATTATAGGCACAGGCAGATGCAGACTGCTTGCCTATCAGGTTAGAGAGACATCCCAGACAGGTGTACTAAGCTTCTTGCCAGTAGCATGGTCAGTGATCAATGTGGTTTTTAGCTCATCTTTCTGCAACAACACTATGTTTTCACACAACTGGGCCCGTGGCATGGACAGATTCATAGTCCCGGCTAGGTGCCTACTGATACATGTCTCTCCCAAGCTGGCAAAAATCAGCAGGTTTCATAATTTGTGTCCCTGTGCTTGTATTGGTCTCTTGCTGTAATAGTTGAGTGTCTACAATCGGTAACATGTCTTCACAACATTTATTGGAAACTGGTCTCGTAACCTCTGGTGGGAAGGATCATGGTTTTATGCTTGGGCAGTCAAGGGTTTTCTGAATTTGGTCCACAGCTGTGTATTCAAGATGTCAGTGCCCTGAGCAGCAGGGATACAATCCCACATCGTGCAATTGTGGTTGCTGTCAGATTCTGTGGATCTGCATATCCTGCCAAACAGCTATTCCCATAAACTTGCCATGGCTGGTGAACTTTTATTATGGCAACATGTTCAACTTGTAGAAAGGCTGCTTTTGTAGTTAAATGGCTGGTGTACTTGTTAGAGACATCTGTCTTATTGTGAATGTCTTTCTTCCCTCCAGGACAACAATGACAGAGACTTTGAACATTTTTTTATCCAATAAGTTATTATCATAGTATATCATGAAAACTATTGATTGCAGAAAACTAAATCTTTCTTAACATATAATCGAGAGTTCAGTACAACAACAAAAAAAATTAATAACTGTGAACTGACAGAAGAGATAATGTACATTATATCAATTTTCCAGTAGATACTGATCACAAAGGTTATCTGATTGAGATTCTCTGGTCTGTATGATATACCAGGACTGTAGTTGTCTCTGAGACAAGTACAGCTGAATAATCCAAACTGACATCTGTCTGGGTGTGCTATCACAACTCGTTCCTTAAATTCCTAGATGCTGGTCTAAGATGTTTGTTCACATCCGTGAGCAGTGAATGAACAATTCCCTCCCAAAACAGGTGTCCATTAGCAAAATGGCATGCCTCATTTGGCCTTAAGCATGGGTGACAGCTAATAAAAGCATATGAACATGTGTTATGCATATATATGCCATAAGGCATAATCCTCTTTACTCTATGCAGAAATATTTCCTATTGCCCCGATTAGTGTGAGTGCTTGGAAGTATTTCATCATGGAAAATTATGTCCATAACATCTGTGTTCAGGCTGGAAACATGCAAATATTGCAGAGTACTGTTCACAAACATCCATTTAGGGTTCGTTCCATTCCTGCTGTCTATTGATGATAGGATCCATATAAAGACAATTCACTGACACATGTTGCCTTCCTGCCAGCTGTCGCAGTCGCTGCTGCTGGTCCCTGGCACTGAGCTAGGACTGACAAGTGGCACAGACAAAGGCTGATGCCCCTTCCTGGTGCAAAGCTATAGTTCAGGAAGGACAAATTGTTTCTCTGGGTGACATTCTGAAACACATCACAAATTGATTACTCACCCTATAAACCACCAGGTAGGTTTCAGCATTTGTGCCCAATTTTTTTCCAGTGCTGTAGAAAAAGATGTGCAAATACCTTCTAATATGCTCCCTGATAGGAAAGATACATTTTATTTTAAATCTTTTATATGACAGTATGTTTCACCAAGTACATCATAAAAATTTAAATTACTTAAGAGGGGGAGAGAATACATGCAAGTGCTTCGAAGCTTACTGAGAGCTTGTACAAATCTGGCTCTGCATCAGATTTTCACTTAGGTAGTTGCTTTCCATCTCCCAAAGAAGAGTTATTCTGCCTCAGGAAGGCTCCAGCAGTGGACATTGATTTCAACTGCATCTCTGCAATACAGCTAACTGCAATGAACATGCCAAAGCTGATACCCCCATTGTATCTGAAAGCAAGTTGCCTCAAAGCAGCAACCGAGAGCTCCTGCTAGATGAGTTTTCCATTACAAAGCAAGGAATTCTGTTTATCTAAAGCAATACAGTATTTTCTTCCCAGCTGACCAAAATGACAAGCCTATGGGAGTGTCTTTCTTAAATACTTTGACAGGAAAGAATTACTATTACTACAGGACACAAGCTCAGCAAGAAATGAAAAAGATAGGAAAATGTCCTTCATATCATGAAGTCGGTTTCTGCATCTGACAGCCCCAGCTAACAGCTCCTGTCTCTCAACTGTTAGATTTTCTAATAATCACCTTCAAGCATTCTCCAAATATGTACTCAAAATTATGAAAAAGTCCCCTTAACCAGTCAGAAACACTCCATAGCACTAACTTCCCAAAAGCTCTCCATAGATCAATGACTACAAAAAACAGATATGCTGGCCATACCTATGCAGTATTCATTATGATCAATATTCTTTCACAACTTTATCATGCTCCTTACCTCCACACAGCACTTTTGATAGACTTTGATTGTACATGCAGATCATTGTTGCCCTCTGGGTTTGTGCACAGCACTCAGCAAGATGGTAAATTAACTGGCAAAGTCTTGCCAGATGATGATTGAGTAGCAGAGTGCTGCAGTTTGTATGGCTGTTGGAGATACAAAGAGGCAGCTGATGACCAGCTCCTCCAGTATGGCTTGGCAAGCATATAAAGGTCAATATTTCACTACTCTTGAGCATACTGCAGACTTTCTTCCTTGTGCTGTCTTAGCATCTTGGTATGCTTCTTATTTCTCTCATTCTTCATTGTCATTTTGGCTTCCTGATCCTTGGCTTAGCTTCCAGCCATCTTCCTACCCTGCTGGGTAGATCACTATGTATCTTGATGTCCTGAACTCCTACAGCCTTGCATAACAAAGGAAAAGGGGGAACTGAGTAGAAGTGGAAGGGGAATAACTGAGAGAAGACTCATAAGTGAGTATTCACAGAGGTACCAGGACTAGCCATTAGCTGGGGAGCAGAGGCCACTCTGATCATGGTGATGCCTCAGAGCTTTTTGATTTTTAATTTTATAGATTTTAGAAGTTAGTGTAGTTTTAATATAACAGTAAAGTAACTTCAGTAGCTTAATGTTTACACATACCAACCCCATCCTATATCAATCTCTCAAAACTTCAGTAGTTGTTTAGTCTCCATTCCAAGGTAGAATTGCAGAGGAGCACAATGAGGCCTGCACCAGAAGATAAAGACGTGGACAGAAGGACACCAAATCTGGAACTTTGGAAAGCCTCCAAGGACCTGATGTGCTGCAAGGAAGACGAGCGCAATGAAAGAAGGGTCCCATGCCCCCCAGACTCAATTTCTGAAGGGGCATGTGGAGGGCGGGACGAGGCAGGCCTGGGAGGAATAACAGAATGAGATTGGATGGATATTATTATAAAATCGTGGAACCTGGGAACTTTGGGGGAATCCTGTGGATATGTATTCCTGGAGCCTGGAGGTTCATTAAAGCTTCTGGTCTCTTTATCTTATCTCCTACTAAATTTGCCTGGAGTTTTTTCTCCTCAGTCTTTAAGGCATCAATGGTTACAGCAGGGAGGTCACTGAAGACAGGGAAGTACCAAGAGGTGTTCTCAGGAAGCTCTTCTGTCTGCAGCCAAAACATGCAGAGGAGGGTGAGTGGTGGTGTTTGGAGCTGGTCTTGTGTGGCATGAGGTCCTGTGGCTCTGGTCTTCCAGTTCCTCACTGGCATGGAAGGCAGTGCCAAGCAGGGGGACCCAGCCAGATGGAAAGTCTAGTGCATAAAACCAGCAGAGCAGACTCCCTCTTTCCAAGAGATCATGCATTTATTTCCCTGAAATTGAGCACAGACCAGGCCAGAAGTGTGTTTGTTTGGAACACAGAAAATATACCTACCAGCATTGTGATTTGGAAGGCTTCCAAAACCCTTCTCCTTGCTGGGGGCAGATGCTACAGGCCAGAGAGTTTAATAAAACAGTCCCAACCCAAGGTTTACAGCACTAAACTGCACACTTGAGGCCAGATTAGTAATAACAGATGGGCAAAATATAAAGCTGCACTAATTGGTCATCCTGTTGGTGGACACTTCCCATAATCAGGGGATTTTTAAATGGCTTATGTTTATCTTTCCTCCCTCTTTAGGATACTATTTCATTATACACAGTGATGAGACACCTGGCTTGGTGACTGCTGGGCTGAAAACTCTTATGACAATGTTCACCTGCTGTATGCAAGTATTTTCATTGGTAAAGCATAGATGCTCTACCCTGACCGCTTCCTTGGGCTTGACAGGGGACTGGCTATCTGGAAATCACCATGATTGGAGCTATCAGCATTTGGGAGGCATCTCTGGCTTGGCTGAGAATGGCAGCTGGAGGTCACCTTTTAGCCACAGAGGAAAGGCAGAGTGAGAAAAGGATGAAATGTAGTGGAAATAACTTTAGACACATCACAGACAGTCTGGATAGAGGCACAGCAGCAGTGAGTGAGCTCACAAGACCTCAGCTATCACTTTTGTATGGAGAGAGGAATCCAGCCTGTGTGAATGCCTGTGAGAACACAGCCATTTGGGCAGCCCACCACTATTTGGGACAGCCACAGCACTTGAGCCATGTTCCCAGAAATCCACATGCAAACAGTAGAGTTCTTCCTCCTAGGAGGCTGGAGTCATAGAAGCATTGCAGTGGAGGTTTTTGGTGTCTTAGTGATTCACAGACCTTTCTGTTCACAGTCCCTGTTCAATCAAGGGACCTCATGATGGGCAGTTACAAAAATGATGGGCATTCCCTATGAGACAAGTGGTTGGAACAGACTGCCATTTACTTAAAGGACACTTTTTGCTTCCTGTGGCATAATCACCATCCCACCAATCATCTTA
The DNA here is from genome assembly GCA_035583155.1 of Acropternis orthonyx. Classification (NCBI taxonomy): domain Eukaryota; kingdom Metazoa; phylum Chordata; class Aves; order Passeriformes; family Rhinocryptidae; genus Acropternis; species Acropternis orthonyx. The sequence continues at coordinate 41,616,684 of JAWWEU010000001.1, read as the reverse complement.
TGCATCTTTATGGTTGTAAGTACAAGACAAATCTGTTTATGTCCATGTCCCGTTCCTTCTACATTTATATACGTGTTTGTTGCCTGCCACCTGCCCTGGGACGTATGTCAAAGCTGGAGCAGGGCAGGTCTGCCTCAGTTCTCACCTCTGAATCCCTGTGGAATTGCTGGTATGGGGCTTTAGAGAGGTGTTGGTTCTGACCACAGAGACTAAACAAATCTCAACACTAGCTGAGTTATTGGAGACAGGCACTGAGTAATCATGTTCCTATCTGTATAAACTGGAATCAAAAGTGAGTTATTCAGTCAGTGGAAATAAATGGATTTTTCCAGCTGGTGTGGCTGACGTGTACTCTGTATATCACATTTATATATCTTCCTTCCACCAACCAGCTCCCCTTTCAATAATCAAGCTCTATAGCTATAACAATTCTACTGACTGGAAAGAAATGTGTGTTCACAACATGCACCAAGAGATAAATCTTGTTACAGCACCGGCAACACATTCCGTGCATTACATGTGCCAAAGGAGTAGGATTTATTCGGGTCATTTATGCTCCACTGGAGTGGAAAAAGGCAAAAAAAATAGGCCTTACTATAATGAATTGGATGCTTTGAGTCTTGCTGAGAATAATCCCCATGCATCGGCTAACAGGGATTGCCATCCATCAAGGCAGCAAGGGGTGGCCTTTCAGGACAGGCCTGTTCTGGACTCACAGCTATGTGTGTACCTTACCTTCTTCAGCTCCCAGCCATACCAACTCAGAGCCTTGCTCCCTGCATTGCTCACCCCTGTGGCAGCCCCTCACAAAGCAGTGCCATCCTCTTCCCGTGGTTCACGGGAGCACCTCCTGCTGCCTGACATACCTTGTCCCACGTGAAAACCTTTCAGCTCTCAGCCCCTTTTGGACAGACCACTCTGAAGGAGTTTCATTTTGTACAAGTTATTGTTCATACTGCAAAATTTCCCAGAGCTTGTGGAGTGACCAGTGTCCCACTTGGCTGTGTAGTCACTGAGCGACAAACTCCTGTAATGTAAATAGAGCAACAAGGGGAAAAAAGGGCAGAGGAAGGGGAGCACAGCAGGACTGAGACCAGAGCTGGCTTCAAAGCCATCATCATCCCCTCAGACAAAGGAAAAGAGACTAACTTACAAACTTCTGGGAGTTGCTGCCTCCTTCTTCTCTGTCTGTCCCAAAGGCTGTGAGCTCTCAGAGCATAAAACGCCCTTTCACCAGGATTAGGAAAACAGCTAGCACATTGCAGCCAGTGCTACAACTACTGCCTCCTTCTTCTCTGTCTGTCCCGAAGGCTGTGAGCTCTCAGAGCATAAAACACCCTTTCACCAGGATTAGGAAAACAGCTAGCACATTGCAGCCAGTGCTACAACTACAGGGTAACTCAGTGGACAGCTGCAGGCACCTGCTTGGAATTTCAGAGCTGCTGTAGATAAACAGCCTATCTATCTATACCCTTATGCACCAGTATGTTTTCTTTCTTCATCACACTTGAAATTTATTGGCACTGAGGATGAGAAGTTGAGGAAGAAGAACAGGGCAGGGATAAAATGGTCAAAGTTCTGTATTTGAGCTTCAGCATCAAACAGAATAAACCTGTCAGGGCGTCACAGTCTACCTGTCCTCACATGGGAAATAATGGCAGAGACCTTGCCTTTGCTCTAATCAAAATAGCATCAAGGTGCTTTTAACCCTTACTATCTTGCACTTTACCCAGAAAACACTGAGTGAGGTCAAAACAGCAAAAAAATTATGATGGAATGCAAAAATGCAGGTGTAGAGTTGTGTTCATGGAAAATTCAAATGGCTCTAGTGTTTGAAAGTGAAAATTAAATGTATTTTTCTGAATTACTATCATTGTAGTAATGCATGGATGGATATTAAAGGATGTGATCTTTACTCTTTCATTGTGAATGTATTTTAGATAGGAACACCACACCAGTGTAGATTGCTCCAATCTTTGAGTAAAGGACTGCAGACTAGAAGGACCATGCATTTCAAAGAACTACACAGGAAATCATCAATTATCTACTTACCATTCCAGCTATCTACTCTACATCTATATCATGGCAGGGAAGAAGAAACAAGAACTATTTCACTGTGATTAAAACAGTCCAGCCCTGGGAAGGGACGGTGCCTTTGAAAGAGTGAATGAAATGGTTGCAGAGCTTCTGAGTGTCTGGTGGCACTAAGTTTCTTGGTCTTTCTAGTTTGAGCCAGGTTTCTTGTATTGTCATAACACAAGGGATCCTGGGGAAGGATGTTCAGATATATCACACTCCGCTAGGCACAGAGAATTTTAAAACTCCTCGACTGATGAGCCAGCCCAGATTTAGTCTGATTTGTTCTCCCATGATCCCATCAGCCTCAGCAGTCTGGGCAAGAAAAATTAACAGAACATACATGGGGATACAGAAGTGAATAGAATGGGGAACTGTGGAACACTTCCTTTTCTCTGTCATTTCTTTAGAGGATCGGAGTGAAAAACCTATGTAAAAATTACATACTTTGAGAAGACAAATATATATGTATAGCACAATATCCAAGTTCACAGAATGCAGAAGGGTAGTAGATGGCAGAGGATCAGCAAAGGAAGAGTGAATTATACAGTAGCACAGGACTTGGGGTGACCTGGGTCACTGAGTCTAGTTGGCAACAGTCTTTGGGGGCTACATCGTGTAAATCCAGTCCTTGTGCAAGTACAATCCATCCTGAACTGCTTCAGAATCTTCCTGTTGGAGTGAAAAGATATCTCAGTGACCCCTTGCTCTTGCAGTCAGAAACCCACCCTTTATTCTGTCTGTTCTTTACTCACGTAGGTTTCTGTTTGTTCACACAGACTTCTGTTCTTGTTTATCCTTCCCCAATACTCCCCCCAAGAAATATCAGTCCTAAGGCTGTGTTCTGAAAAAAAGACTTACTGTGGTATGATCTATTACTGCAAGTTTCCTTTTATGCTATTTCATCCTTGCCTCCATGTGTTCAGTCTTTTTCAAATGGATTGTTTTGGTTTTTCTTTAATTTTGTGTGCTATTCATGTGTAGCTGATGGAATATGGATGTTTAGGCCAGGTTTTCCCTTTTTCTTAAAAGGAAGTGCTGTGGGTTTTTACTTTCAAGGAACATATTTGAAAATGGTGTAGGAGGAAGAGGGATGAACACAGTGCAATACACAGCTTTGGGGTGGGAAATGCATTTGTGTATTTCATCTGAAGGCATACATTGAACTGCAGCTCAGGGTCAAATACGCATAACATATATATATATATATGCACTCCATAACCTAGAGTTTTAGAGACACAATTAGGTAGACTGTTTACAGACACAAGGGATTTGAAACGTTGTCTTTTCTTTCTAAAGAGAATTGGAACTCACCTTAATGTGGAATCTGCAAAACCACATTTAACTGCAAATTGATTCACATTTTGTGGTTGTGTGCTTATTCTTAAGACTGTAAACATTACCCAAAACAATAAATAGTAAAAATAATTAAAGCAGATGATATGAATATTTGTGAATGTCCTGATATTTCTGCCTTGTTGAAATAAATAGGAAAGGCAGAGCATGAACTTGGAGCCAGGGTACAGCAGTGGATCCAGTACAGTTGGCAGAATCCAGCTGCACTGCCAGAGCAGATGGCCCAAAATAAACAAAAAAAGTTGTCAATGTCTTCAGATAGATCTGACTAAGCAGTCACTGATGTTTGGTTTGTTTTTTTCACAACTCCCCTCCAAACCATGTTAAAACTATAAATATGCCACTGGTGAAGTAACTGCTCTGCTCTTTATTCAGTCCCAGGCACAATGGCTTCTGTAGCAATTCAGATCTCTTTCTCACAGCTTCCTGATGAAGAGCCAAGAACATGAAGAGATTGGAAGGAGATACCTGAAGTTTTCCATGGTTAGCTTGTGTTCAGGCTTATATCCCACCAGGAAATTCAAGGTCTGCTCTTAGCATGAGTGTCTCCCCAGGTTGGGGTAACTAAGAAGCATCAATATCAGTAAGAAGACCCCAAAAAGGAGTGATAAGGCTATCACTACTCATGTTTTGAGACCCTCCCAACAGAGAAGTAGGTCTTTCTCCACAAATTTGATAACAGGATCAATTGTGAAACACCATAGTTTCTCTTCTGCCATGCTCCCTATGCATACATTACCTAGACAAATCATCCCAGAAACAGAAGACTAACACTGTTAATCAGGATAGCATATTAAATATTCTTGATGCTCCAGGGGAAGCAGGGGGAAGTCAAATTTAATTGTCCTGAGCAGAATATATTTCCATAACAATGAAATCTCAAAATCATTCCCCTGTTCATTTCAGCAAAGGAAAATTAGCATTCCCCCAGACATTTTGGGTCAGTGGGGATACCATTGTAACCTTCTGAATCTTCAAGAGCCATTTCAAGCTGTATTGTTTCATGATTACTCTGTCACGGCAAAGTGACAAAATGGCACAGGTTTTAGTTTAGCCCAGTAGATGGGGATTAATCAAGCTGTTATTCTTGTTGTTGTATACCACCAGTGGAGGCTTTTAACTAACCAGCTGAGAGACTTATGAGTGTGGAAATTGTTTTTTTGCATATTCATTAAGAAGGAGAATTGTTCTCCCTTAGCAGAGCAATCTGCATGAGAGCAGAGGACCAAAACTTCCAGCAGACTCAGGCGAACTGCCTGGTTACAACTGAGTCACATCTCTGGCAGTGGGAATGAGAGTTTGAGTACCCTGGGAATCTGGACTAGTCTGTAAATAAAAGGGGATTTTCCCTGCAGATAAAATCCCTGCAGAGTTTAAGGGGACAGCAGGAAACACTACATTTTCTCCTGAAGCCATATAAAAATTGGGTAAAAATAGAACAATCTACTGTGTGCTCCCCTCGGTTGTGACATGAGAGCCTGTTACTTCTGCATCTGGAGAGAATATATTTGGAAGAGGCACAAAACCTCCTATTGTCCTTATCAATCTCCAGGTGAAAGCACTGACATTCAGGGAAGAAACTTTAAGCTGCTGCTGAGAATTTGTGATTGGTTTGGGGGCAGAAGAAGGAGAATCTGGATCTCTAAATGAGACAGCCTGGTAGAAACAAAGTCTGGACATCTGAACCAATCACCTAAGATAGATACCTTCATAATCAGCCAAGGAGCAGTCATCACCAAAGCACAGGTCAAACCATCATGAAGTATGCCTGACACACCAGATGAGCAGTGCCCCAAATCAGTTTGTGTCACTCCACTGCCCATAGCTCCCAAACACTGCCTCCTAGCACCAGCATGGTGGCCTACTTTGTTGAGATATAAAACTGTTTGAGATAAATGCCACTTCATCCTTAAGTCCAAAGATGACCCTTGAGATCCTCAGACAAATGGACTTCTTGTGGTCTTTTTGCAGCCTCCTCTACTGCAAACCCATGTGCTACATGTGCCCATAGGACGTTTTGGTCCCGGGGTGAGGTTTGAATAGAAATAGATGCCCTGGACCAAACTCTGCACTGTATGCAGAAAATTGTTGAACTCAGAGATAACTGATGATGAAGACAAGTTTAGTGCATTTGGTAGGTTTATATTTTTATAAGTCATGGTTCAGTCTGGGCCTCAATAGTCTATTCTTCAATGTCAAATCCCCAAGGGGTGTAATTTCCAGAAATGTTAAATGACTATTTAATAACAGTTGCATAAAATATCTCTGATCATATTTTAATATTCTCAATGACAGAATTGTTCAGTGCTGAAGTATTTTACGGTCATAAAAAGTGTATCACTCTTTTTTGGGAGAGCTTCCCTTAAAGCAAACCCTGGCCATGAAGCATGACTCTCTCCTGGCTGAAAGGGCAGCCCAGGTACAAACTACACAAAGCAGAGGGAGGAAAGGAAGGAGGAAAATGCTTTGTCTGTTCATAGGATCTCACAGTGGCAAAGCCTGTGACTGGCTTTTTAGAAATGCTGGAAAATCTTATCACTTAAGCATTTGCAAGTGGGCAGGTGAAGGCAAGATATGAGTAATGAAATTCCTTGCTTGAGGGCACCAGTTGATCACTTCTGGGGTGCAAGGCAAGAATTTAGCTCCCCAATGGCTGCCTGAAGAGCCCAGAGCAGATGCTGACACATGTTACTGGAGTGCTTGGTCTCTCCTTGAAACATAAGTTGCTGCCCAGAGGTGGGACACCGCTCTGCAGGGGGTTTTCACACCCCAGCTGCATCCAACCTCTCCCTCGCGAGCAGCCAATGCAAAGCAAGCACAATAGGGGCCACCAGCACCTCCTGTTTGGTTTACCTGAGCCTGCCAGAGGCACCTGGGGCTACCCTTTGTGCCTGCAGTGTGCTGCTCTCCTCCCAGCTCAGTCAGGCTGCCTTACACTTGCCTTTTGTTTGTGGAGCCAAATCCCACTTGTGACAGTGTCCTTCCCCCAGTGCCGGGATTAAGCCATAATCCTAAGTAGGGGCTGTGCTGGCTGCATTCAGTTTCCTCTGGAATTTGAGGAACAGATAACAACAGGGTAGCTGAGGGTGGTCTGGAATGGTGACCCTAATATCTTGCTGGTATACAACCACAAGTCAATCATATTACTCCATAGGTAGTGGAGAGGCCAGGGCCTGCTGAGCAGTCCTGCATGGCACCTCCCCTTGAGGCATGTCAAGGTTATTCCTTGGTGTTTAGTGAGTCCTTATTGAATCAGATACTCAGTGGTTAATAGATGCTAAACTTTGAAACCTTAGCTAAGTGATATAAAAGATTGTGAATATATAATCCTTCAGACATAAACAACCTGGGACTACAATTGGATCCAGCTACAGCTAGATTTCTCTCTGAGGAGTTTAGAATGGAAGGGGATTCTTTCTGAGCCTCACAAGTCAAGAGAAGGGTCTCCCTGACAGTTCTGTCTGACCCTGCCCTGCATGCAGTAAATAATCAAGTTTACCTTGCCATCAAATCTTGTTAAACCAGTGTTGCATTGACCACTGAACTTTGTTAACTCACTGTTTTGGATCAGTAAAGTGTATTGTAGCTTCTCTATTAAAAGTGAGGTGCATGACTCCATCTGCAACACACCTACACCTGTGAGTTGACTTGCCTTGTGAGAGACGTGCACTAAGCTCACGTGAACCGAGCCACTTGTTAATGTAGGTGTGATAATACGGTTCTGTCTTCAGGTCAAGAGCTTCCTAATGCAGAAGGTCTTACTTTTCTTTAGCAGACATCACCTGGTGCCAGCTGATGGCAGCTCCCTGCTCCTGGTCTCAGAAAGGCTTGGGTATCGCTATTGTTCTTATACACCATTTTGCACAGTGGCTGTTGGGGTCCACTCTATTCATAGGGTCATCTGTAATACCCCTAAATACTCTCTAGTCCTAAACAGGACTATTTTCAGGTCGAGCATTCTGAGATGTTTACAGCCTTCAGGTAGGTGAAAGAAATACTTTAAAGCAATTCCCTTGCAAGTGAAATGTGTGTGTCTGTATGTGCACGTGTGTATGAAAGAAAACATCAAGAGAAGATTTACATGAGTTTTCTGACTATTAAAAGCCAGCTTCTGGTAAATGAATTATCAGCCCAGTTGACTCAGGTTCTTGGTTTCCATAATTTATTGTGAGTTTTAACAGCTGCCACTCTTCTTATGATCAGGTTGCTATGAGCTGGGGAAGCAAAATATGTTCTTAAAGCACTTTGCATTCCTAAAGGGGATTGAAGTAATCCTAGACCTTGTTATATTTCCATTTTTAACTGAATTCATGAACCTGTTAATATGTGCAGCAATTAGACTTTGCAAATAGACATGGTTCCAGAATAAATCTTTTTTTTATGTATATATCCTCATCACTATCAGAAAACCATTTTCTTTACATTAATTACATAGGCATTTAAATTCCATTTTGAATGGGCTTTTCAATAGTCTGAGACCCTTGAAGGGCAGCTACTCTGAGGAGAAGAAACACTCTTATAAACTATTCAGTTCATTGCAGAGTATTGATATGGAAGAAAATTCTGTTGAGGGTCTTGAAGGTTTATGCCTGTTTTTGCAAGAAGTTTTACAGGATAATTATGTCTATTTGAAACTGAAATTTCCTAAAGCTGTGTGTGAAAGAACACTCTATGACAACCTGGAGGATTCATTTTGTCTGTCCTGGCTGCTTTCTAAAAGGGAACAGTGTCTCTTTTTAATTCTAGCATTTACAGTAAATCCAAACTTACGTACTAAAGCATTTGTAAATTTGTTGATTAGGTATTGATAATTTTATCTTTACCAAAGGAAAATGCAGAATTCCCTGTATCTAAAGTATTCCTTTGTATTCTGTGACTTTAGTACAAGTTGTATATCAGTTCCAGAGCATTTACTTGTACTATTCTTTTAAGTGAGTGAGTGACATGACTGATGCAATTCATGTAATCCAAACTTCTTGCTGTGTTGCAGGAAGCAACGGGAAATAGAATTCTCTCCTTTCTGTGTGTGGAGATGCTTGGTCAGTCAACTGCACAGGAAAATTATCATTCTATAGATTCTTATAATACCTTGATCTATCATCCTTTTCTAATAGCTGGCTGACAGCTTACGCTTAATGAGCCTTACAAGGCAATACCAAAACGAGTATGGCTGCTGTCTCATCCTTTAAACAGCATCCATACCACTATGAACAAGTCTAGTTTAACCCTGTCAGGCAGTTAAGCCCCAAGCAGCCACTTGCACATTCTTTACCTGTGGGATGGGGGAAAGAATTGGAAAGGTAGCAGGCAATGTGCTGTTTTGGGCTGGGATAGAGGTTCTTTTATTCATAGTAGCTGATACAGGGTTGTGTTTTGGAGTTGTGCTGGAAACATTTTTTGCTAACAGAGGAATGTTTTTGTTATTGCTGAGATGGCTTACACAGAGTAAAGGGCTTTTCTGCCTCTCACCTCACTCCTCCGGAGGGGAGGCTGGGGGTACACAAGAAGCTGGGAGGGGACACGCCCGCGTCAGCTGACCCCAACTGACCCAAGGGCATCCCAGATAGTAGGGCACTATGCTCAGCAAACAAAGCTGGGGGAAGGAGAAGGAAAGGGTGGTGCCGTTGGAGTGATGGTGTTTCTCTTCACAAGTCACGGATCCCTGCTTTCCTAGGGATGTCTGAACACCTGCCTGCCCATGGGAAGTGAGGAATAAATTCCTTGTTTTGCTTTGCTTGCATGCATGACTTTTGCTTTAGCTATTAAATTGTCTTTATCTCCACCTATGAGGGTTTTTATTAAATTTATTATCTTGAAACCCTTTGTAAATTCCCTGTGGAATGATCATAAAATCATAGAATGGCTTGGGGTGGAAGGGACTGTTCATCTAATCTAATCTCCCTGCCATGGACAGGAACATTTTTCACTAGATCAGGTTGCTCTGAGCCCCATTCAATCTGCCCTGGAACAATTTCAATGGTGGGGCATCCATAACTTCTCTGGGAAACCGGTTCTAGGGACTCACCACCCTCATCATAAAAATTTTCTTCTTCCAATCTAAGTTTACCTTCTCTCAGCTTAAAGCTGATTCCCCTTGTCCTATTAGGCCCTGGTAAAAGGTCTATTTCCATCTTTCTTATAAGCCCCCTTTATATATAGAAATGCCGCAATAAAGTCTCCCCAGAGCCTTCTCTTCTCCAGGCTGAACAACCCCAGAGGTTGTGGCTTTGTGCCCATGGTGCAGATAAATGGGGCAAGACAGTATCTTTGCAGATGGAGACATTAGAGTCTCACATACAGGAGTAAAATGAATGGGATTGGGGTTTTCACATATGGAGGAAGACAGGCACACTTGCTCCTTCCGATAACCTAGTCCTGAGATCCCTAGGTAGGGATCGTCCTTTCTTCTACCCAAGCTCTAGCCCTATGATAGAAAATACTACCTGACCTCTTATATAGGTAGACGATGGGATTTTGCCAGGCAACATGCCCCTAAGTCTGGCTTCAAACCCAGATCAAAACATCTGCATACATCTAGTATGTGCTCAGCATCAGCTGCGTGAGGAACAGAAACATGTGGGGACATAATTGATCTACTGTTGCTTCCTTGAGGCACTGAGAAGTACATCATGATCCCCTCTGGGATACCTTGAGAGGACAGAAAGAGCATTTTTGAACAGTTACTTGTGAACCAGTCCTACTTTGGTCTGTTTGCATGGGAGACACATGGCTGTTTTGAAAGGAGTCTGAAAGGGATTTATTTATTCATATGGTCTCTGAAAGGCTCCGTAGGTTATCTCCTGCATCAAGCTGCTGAGGACTTGTCCTGTCATGTTGTCTAAATCAATACACAGTTCCTAAACCTGCATGACTTCAATAACCTTAGTGGAGCCTTGTTGGCTTTGATGGAACAAGTGGACATGACATCAGATGCCAAGGATTTGCTTGTCATCTCCATTGTAGCTTCACTTCGGGATGCTTGCTGCGCTGCAGAAATCTGTCACAGACTAATCTGCTTGGGATGTCAAGGAAGCCAGAGCTGAAGCCTTGATGTATGAATCTTCTGTGCTGATAACTCTCTGCTGAGCTTTGATGAATGCATAAAGAGTTGGCAGATGAGTGGAGTTTTTGATTAACTGTGCTAGTCTATGCACACTCAAGCTTCAGTGAGATTGTATATTGTCAGCCTGCTGTCTCCTGTGTGTTGAATTCTCATTTAAGCTTTTGTATTTAACAGAAAATTCTGATTTCTCTTTCACTATGGAGTTTAAAATGAAGTTCAAATCAGACTTAATTTACAGCTTTATAAAGACTGTCTAATAATTTCTGTCTCTGTAAGTAGCTTTGAGATGGGATTACCTTTAATGTTCATAACTTCTTATATTCACATTTGCATTAATGCATTTTCCTTAATAAGACAAAAATATTTCTCTACCAAACACATCCATCTGGAGTTATGCTCATGAATATTTTTGTCCCAGGTATAAAGTTCCTCAATTTCTGCAAAAAAATAAGTTAAATTCTGCTTTTTTAAAGGCAACTGGAATGTAATTGAATCATCCAGACACAGATGAAACCTGGACAATTACTAGGAAGGTTAAATTTATATCACAACATGCATCTTGAGGAAGGCAAACAAATAGAGACAAAATTATGCATTCTCAAACCTATAAGAGAAGAGAACTAGAGCCGTCTGTTTTTCTTGCAATAATGTTGCTTTCTAAAGCAGTGCCTAGACAGCGATCAAGATGGGTAACCATTATCATCATCATGGACAAACATTACAGGTAATACAACTTCTCTTCTGTGGACTAAAAGCAAAGTGAGGCTGTAGGAACAAGGACAGACAGACAATATAAGAAGGATACTAATCTATTAGAAAGTGTCCAAAGGAGGGTTATGGGAATGGTGAAGGGTCTAGAAGGGAAGCCATGCAAACAAATGCTGAGGTCACTTGGTCTGTTCAGCCTGGAGAAGAGGAGACTGAGGGGAGACTTCATCATGGTCTACAGCTTCCTCATGAGGGAAAGCAGAGGGGCAGGAGATAATGTCTCTGGTGACCAGTGACAGAACCCAAGGGAATGGCATGAAGCTGTGTCAGGGATGATTTAGGTTGGATATTAGGAAAAGGTTCTTCACCCAGAGGGGTCTGGGCACTGGAACAGGCTCCCCAGGGAAGTGGTCACAGCACTGAGCCTGACAGAGTTCAAGAAGCGTTTGGACAATGTGCTCAGTCACAGGGTGTGACTCTTGGGGCCATCCTGTGCAGGACCAGAAGCTGGACTTTGATGATCCTTGCGGTTCCCTTCCATCTCAGGATATTCTAAAATTCTATGATAATACAGAGATAGTCAGCATTGCAAGGTACAAATATGGCCCCAAGGTGTCCTTGCTGCATTTTATGTTTTCATTTTGTGGTTTGTGGTTTTCTTATCCTAAATATTGAACATGTTCTTATAGTGTTGATTTTTATCAAGTTTCCATTCAGCTAGACTGTCTACTGGTGCAAAACATTCTGCCTTAACTGTTTTTCTGCTTCAAATTAGCTGAGTACAGCTCAATACATTGTAAACACACTTTTCAGAGCCAACATCAGATCTCACTTCTGTAGCATAACTGCATGACTACAGAAGTTTACAACAATGCAGGTGAGGTCATACCCTGTCTCTGACTCATGAGCTGTACCTCTTTGTACTTGATCTCAGCTGTCACCATGATGGCAGTAAAGTATTTGCCTGATGAAGAACTATATGGCTTCATTTGCTGCATTCTTCTGTAGTCACCCTTGCTACTATCCATTTTCTCCAATTAAATCACTACGGACAATTAACCCAAAAGTATGTATTATTTAAGAATTATTGTATATTAAAATTATCCAATAATTCCAATACATTGTCTCACTGCTCTATCTTGAAACCTTTCTGCTGGTGTCTGCTCTACTTGTAGGAAGCCATCTTTTTTAATTCTTATTTGTGTACAGGAAGCTTCTAATCTATTATTTTAGATCAGTTAAATAGAGCGTAAAACCTAACTCAATACAACATAAAAGATCACAATAAAGCAAATTATTGAGGTAAGTAATCTCCATTGTATGAAATTACTGGAAAGAAAGTACAGGGAGGGAATAGCGTGCACTGGGTTTTACCTGCCATGTTTTGCATTTCTCAGTGCACATGTCTCAAAGAAGCGTCTCTGCCTCTTTTAACTCATTTTCGTTATGATGGGCAATGGTAGCACTTGCTGCCTCCACTCTTTCCTGTACCCTTTACTGTTTCTAAGCCATGAAGGACTCCAGTCAAAATTCACCGTCTGGGTGTGCTACTGGGGGATTGCTGCTTGCATGGCTCTGCAGTCTGACGTATTGACAATGTTTAAATATGTTTATAGCTTCTGCACATGCTGTCAGCTCTTCTTCCAGCAGAAACCCCCAAGAGGCTGTTAGGAAGAATTGGTCACAACTGAAGGGTTTTGAAAACACAATTTTCAGTGTCCTTTATAGGGATGGTGCCATTTACAACTATTTCTGGCAGAATGCCCCTCAGTGCCCAACAGAACGAGGAGAAACCAATGAAGTGTTTCTTTTATTGCTTTGGGGACCTCACAGGTTTTGAGTTAGATGTGAGGAATTAAAGAAAATAATTCCAAAGCCAGCTCATTTCATTTATGTTGGGATTAAAAAGACATTTAAAGGTCTGTCTGCTACCACAAAAGCTTGACATGCATCATCTGTTTGCTTTTAACAGTCATCCCATCTCTACTGAAAGGTGTGTGAACCACTGAATGGTACAGAAAAGGCAGTGAAAAAAATGAAAAGGAGGAAAAATCCCACACATTATGAGTTAATAAAAGCTCTACTTCTTTGCTGCTTTTGAACAAAATGTAACATTTGCATACAACAGTCTTTGGTGACTTTTAAGTTGTTTTTCAAAATGACTGAGTGCATTTCAGGGTGCAGCCTCCAGTGGCTGGGGACTCTGAGCTCTGGTAACAGCTCTCTCAGCTGGTGCTCATCCTTTAAGTTATACCATCTACTTAAAACTTGATCCATTTTGAAGAGTTTTAAATAATTTAGGTATTTGTCTACTTAAAGCATTGCTCCAAATTATGTGATTTTATATTCTAATTATCTATTTTAAAAAAGGAAAAATGTTGGAATACTACATTTTCTACAGTTCCCACTACTTTGGTTGCTTTGCTCAACACACTTTTAAGAGGTCAGTTTTCATAAGCACTTAGAGCACCAGTCCCCTCAGAAGCAACTCAGTTGAACTGGTGAATGACCTGACCACATTGGATGTGATGCATTTTATAAAAATTATTGCTCTGAAAGCAGAGTGCCAAGCCATCATAGCTTAGACTTTACCTAAAGCACTTGGAGAGAAAGAGGCATCTCTTTTGTCATTGTTAAAAATGCCTTTTATTGAAGACTTCATGGAGGAAAATATTTCTAAGTTCAAGAGATTATAGAATCATTGAATCATTTGGGTAGGAAAAGACCTCTAAGATCATCAAGTTCAACCTTTGACTAAACCATATAATGAAATGTCACATCTACTTATTTTTTGAACACTTTCAGGAATGGTGACTCCAACACTTCCCTGGACAGCCTGTTCCAATGCTTAACCATTCTTTCAATGAAGAATTTTTTCCTACTATCGAACTTGAACCTGCCTTGGTGCAGCTTGAGGCATTTTCTCTTGTCCTATCACTAGATGCCTGGGAGAAGAGGCTAACCAGCACCTGGCTACAACCTCCTTTCAAGTATTTATAGAAAGCGATAAGACTCCCCCCAAGCCTCCTTTTCTCCAGGCTAAATAACTCCAGCTCCCTCAGACATTCCTAATCAGACTTGTGCTCCGGACCCTTCCCCAGCTCTGTTGCCATTCTCTGAACATGCTCCAGCACCTCAATGACTTTCTTGTAGTGTGAGACCCAAAACTGAACACAGGATTTGAGGTGTGGCCTCAACAGTGCTGAGTACAGGGGAACAGTCACTTCCAGTTCCTGCTGACCACACTATTGCTGATACAGACCAAGATGCCACTGGCCTTCCTGGCCACCTGGGCACACTGCTGGCTTACATGCAGCTGCTGGTGACCAGCACCCCCAGGTCCTTTTCCTTCAGGCAGCTTTCCAGACACTGTTCCTGAAGCCTGTAGCCATGCATGGGGCTGTTGTGACACAAGTGACACACTTGGCATTTTGCCATGTTGAACCTCATACAATTGGCCTTTGGCCCATCAATCCAGCCTGTCCAGATCCCTCTGCAGAGCCTTCCTGCCCTCCAGCAGATCAACACTCCCACCCAACTTGGTGTCAGCTGCAAAGTGACTGAGGGTCCACTTGATCCTCTCATCCAGATCATTGATAAAGATATTAAACAGGACTGGCCCCATTGCTGAGCCCTGGGGAACAGCACTGGTGAGCCACCAGCTGCATTTAGCTCCATTCACCACCACTGAGCCCAGACATCCATCCAGCTTGTGCCAAAGCTATCTGCCCTGCCGCTCCTTATAGGCAGTGTTGGAAACTGGGGCAAGGCTCTCGGGACTGGCAGCTAAACTGGGATTTTTGGTCACATCTTGACAGTTGAGGATGACCTGCCAGGGCAAGTGAAAGCCATATCTGGTCACAGTTTGGACCAGATAACTTGGTTGAAAAACACTGAAATGCTGACAAGAGTAATTTTATGTAGAGAAAAATACTCTGGTATTACTACCAAGTAAAAGCCTGTGTCAACACTTCAGCAAAAGCCTGAGAGACCTGGGGTTTGCTGGGTTCCAAATCCTCCTGAAATCCTTAAAATCACGAGATGGGATTTTTCATAACATTCATATCTCCAAAGGATTAGTGAGCTTGAGGCACTTCGAAAATCCTGTTCATAATTATCAAAATATCACATCCCAATTCTGAATTCTGAAGGGAAATGATGGTGTCTGTGGTTTCAGATTGTTTTCTATACTTTTTACTGTAGGCAACAGCCATTTTAGTAACTGAATTTGAAATTTTTGGTAGTCTTCTTGCTTGTCTGAAAATACATATTTTTTATATTTCTGTTCCGGCATCCCAAACAAATCCCAAATACTGTAGTAATCTGAAGGAACAAAATAGCATGAAAAAACAGGGCACATGCCCTAACACAACAATCTACCTCCTATCATAAGCTTGTACTACTAATGTTATTATAGTCTGGGAAAAAAATTTCCAGTGGCACATGCTTTGGAGTCATAAACAGGTAGACAATTCTTCCAGAAGGTATCTAAAATTGTAGTCACATTTTTGGAGGAAAGGCAACAATATGTACATTGAAAATGGCCAAACTCTGGACACTAAATTTTCTAATGACAGAAAGGGGTCCCTGTAGTTCACAAAAAATGTACTTGTGTATCTTTGGTCGAATCAAGTCATTGTTTACATAGCAAATTAATTTTAGCATTAACTTCTTGAAAACATCTTATTTTGTGCTTGGATAATTTGTTAAAGAAACTGTATTAGACTCATCCTAGATGTATCATTGAATTTATTTTGGTATGCTTTTAGTTGTGAAGAAATATGTTTAGATTTCAAAACAGAAAATTCCTATGAATTAAGGGATAAAATCTTCTGTATTGCAGCAATCTTAGAGGGACATTCTAAAATGTTAAAACCCTTTCTTAATCTTTTATTTAGGGCTAGTTTCAATGTACTTTCCTTCTCAGAAGCATTTTTGTTTTAGTGAATCATCATTTTTCAATGGAAAAAGAAATCAGCATAAATTTCTTAATCAGCCTCATTAAAGACAAACAAACAAACAAACAAACAAACAAACAAACAAACAAAAAAACCCCAGCCACAGCCCCCACTGCACAGAGCAGTTTAAGGTCAAAGTAACTCAGTGAGGCATTTCATCAGCTGATGTGAACCAACACAGTTTCCCTGAAGAGGACAGAGACTCTTCCATTTACAGCTACTTGGAGTGTACATGTAAATTTTTCAAGTTTTCCATGGCACTTATCCCTTCTGATGATTTATGTTAATGATGCTCACCTAGAAGGGTCTTTAAGGTGGTCATAATGGAATATAGCCAACAAATAATTTCTGTCATATGAGACCTACTGTAAAATCTCATTGGATTAAACAGTGGGTCAAGCCAAAGACCCACCTCCCCATTCTCCTTTTGTCTCCAGCAACATTCAGGAGCAGATGGTTTGAGTTCAGTGCAAAGATGGTCCTTCAACTGATGTATCACTCCCTTCTTGGCCTTCCAAGAAAATCACCGAAAGGCTCTTCCTATGCTTAGTAAATATCTTCCAAATGTTAAAAACAGACAATTAATAATATGCTAAGAAAACAGATAATGTGTTTTTGCAGTTATGAAAGGAAGTATATTTCCTGCCTGTCCTTATTCTCTGTTAATCCACTTCTGTTCTGGTAGAAGATCAGATCCTGGCTCCAGGGGGAAGAGGTGTCTGCCTGCTCTGGAAGTGCTGGGGGACAGAGGGGATTTTCCACCTTGGAAACAACTAGACCTTTGTAGTTGAGGGAACCTTCTGGAGAGCGTGACAGAGAAAACAAAACAAAACAAAACAAAACAAAAACTAAAGGGTAGGGACCCTGCTACACCACCAGAAACTGGTGCTGTCACAAAATAAATAAGAATTTAGGATTTCTTTTCTCCTGAGTATTTTTGCAGAGAAAATAAGAATTTCTCTGCAAAAAACCTACCTCTGAAGTAGTTCCAAATGTAGGTGGGAATCAAATGTGATCTATTTATAAATAACTTTAAAATTAAAATATAAATTTAAATTTGCAAACATTAATTTAAATCCAATGTTGCTTTAAAGTAAAATTCCAAGAATAAGAAAGTATTCACAGAATCACAGAATATGCTGAGTTGGAAGGGACCCACAAGGATCATTAAGTCCAACCCTTAGCCCTGCACAGGACCATCCCCAGGAGTCACACCATGTGCCTGAGAGTGTCATCCAAACACTTCTGGATCTCTCTCAGTCTTGGTGCTGTGACCACTTTGCTGGGGAGCCTGTTCCACCCTCTGGGTGAAGAACCTATTTCTAATATCCAACCTAAACCTCCCCTAAGACAACTTCAGGCCATTTTCTCGAGTCCTGTCACTGGCTTTGTGAACTTGGCTAATTCCCTTTATCTAATGAAAGGGAATGGGCAACCTCTCACATTACAATACTTAGCTTGTCAACAAAGAAGCACTGGGAGAGTGCTGCTCAACAGGCTATGAACGCTGTGGGAAGTAATTTACTTGAGTATGTGGATATGAAATAAAGAAAAATTCTGACATGATCGTACCTGAAACTTCATGACCACCTGACCACAAAAAAAGAAGGAAAAAGATAGTTCAGAATTCAGTAAAGCATAGCAAAATCCATTGAAGGTGGTTAGATGGAAAATAACATCCGTTTTTTTTCTATCAAGAGACTGAATGACTGTGAATGTTCCGTTCAGGAGGAAATTACTAAGAGGGGATATTATAAAGTAAAGTAAAGAATCTAGAAAGAAAAATCCAGTTTTTCACAAGTATGTCTTGGGCTCAAAATTTCAGACAACTCAAAGTAGGTTTGTACGTACATGTATAAGTATCACAGGAACATTCAGGGTATACTAGGTAACACAGGGTTTCCTGGAAAGGAAATGAAATCTGCCATTTGGAAAACTGAAAAACCTTTAGTTTGTAGGAAAGACAAGGAAACTTAAACAGCTTTATCTTACTGTCTTTACCTGTTGCTGGGTGTATTACTTTTTTTTTTTTCTTTTTCACTATTTATAGTGGCAGCATACAGGATCAGCTGGCACATAGTCCTGATTTAAACCAGCAGTTTTCACCTTCCATTCAAGATGGTAGCACCTGAGCAGGTGCTAAACTTGACTCATCTTTGCATTATTTTTCCACTGCACAAGCGTTTTGTGGCTTGGAATGTGTAAAAGTTGTTATTTTGGATTAAATTCCGCTCTCCATTATGCCAGTGCCTGGCTGGGTCTTCAAACTGCAATTGCACCAGATTCAAGTAGTGAAGCACTCTACCATTCCTCAACAAGCATGGCAGATCCATTATTTGGGATTTAAAATTTTTTTAGCATATTATTTTTAGCTATTTTTTTAAATTTAATTTTATTCTGGTTTATGATAAATTTTTTATTGATTAGGTAATTGCCATCTTTCTCTTGCTTTTTTGAACTCTGCATCAGCTTTCTTATACTTCAATTTAGGCTGGTTTCCAGTTTCACTAGTTTGGACCTTTCCATTTCCGTACAAAGAAAGAGAATTAATTCAATGAACAATAGAAAAAAACATGTTTCAAACATCTATTATCTAGTTTAAGCTATTTAAAAATGAGATTTAGAGGGATTAATTACACTGGCATCACATATACAAGACAGGGTAATTTTGACTTGCCTGTGGCAAACCAAATTTCACATCTTACCAGCTCACTCCTAGAAGCAGCTCTGCATTAGCAAGTGATCAGCTTGAAAGCTTCAGGTCTGTTTCTTCTTCAGGAGTCCATCAGGAAGTGCAGTCAGGATACTTTTATTTGTACTAATTCCTATGATTCTGTTGTTGCTGCTCCAGGCAATCCCTAGAAGCAGGTGTGATACAGTCTATTCTTTGATAAGAACTTGATCATAACTGCCAAGAGAAAAAAATTCTTCATTCTCTGCTAACACTAATTTCAGTGAAGTTTTTGCTCATTTTATTTACTTTAATGGCCAACCAGGTATCAGTTGGTAGGGTGGGAGGGAGGGAGGGAAGAAAGGAAGGAAGGAAGGAAGGAAGGAAGGGAGGGAGGGAGGAAGGGAGGGAGGAAGGAAGGAAGGGAGGTTATTCTTCTTGTTGTTATCTTCTTGTTGTTATCTTCTTATTGTTATCTTCTTATTGTTAATATGTCTTTGCACCCATTATTTGACAAAGAAGCAATATAAGCAAAGTAAAAATTGGCTGGTTACTCCTTTGCCACCTTTCAGGATGACCTTCTCTCTGAGACAGAGGCATGGAGGGTACTCACATTAAGAGATAACCTACCCTTGGGCTCAGCATGTCTGAATGTAATAGAAGCAGTAAAATGCAGACTTCTCCTTAAAGAAGTATGCCATTGTACTGAAGAGTCACAGCAAATATTCTGGCATGAGATTCCTGCTCTGGTAAAGATCAAGTAGGAAATTGAGATCCTCAGCTGTTCTGAAATGGCAAAACACTACTCACTTTCTCCCTCCATATCCCTCCCTCTCAATTTTTTTTTCTTATTGTACAGCTTAGTTCCTTTTCCTCAGCTTTTTCAACATTGTACAAATCCCTGTATACTGTATCAAATATTTTCCTGTCTCCATAAAAAAAAATAAGCTTTTTTTAAAAGTTAACAAATGGTTCCGCTAAAATATGACTTAAAAATCTATGCTGACCTTTGTTTTTAAAATAGCTGAGTATTAAATTTTACAGGTTTACAATTTCAGTAACTTTTATATAGAAAAAAGTCTTTATGGAGGATGATTGAAAGAGTGAACTTTTCCTTCCCCAAGAACTACAGTCCACTTAAATGAAAGATTAAACACCATATTGAGTAGTGAGGCAACACTGTGCTTGAGTTCCTTGAGTTTCTTTAGGACTCCTGGATGAGGCCCTGACAGCTTGTTTCTTACTAGTAGTTTTCTCAGTTTCTTCCAAGATTTCTTATTTTGACAGGTCAGTTTAAGATGATCCCTAAGGCTCATCCCTTACTTAAAAAATCAGAGAGAGAGAAATCAGTGTGGAAACCATGCAGCTCTTTAGAAAGGAATTTTCATGTAAAGAATTTAGGTTTGTGTTGTGGTCTTGCCTTCCCTGAGTACTCATTTTACACTTCATCTAATAACCCACCAATACTCTCCTTGGCAGGCATCCTGCTTCTGAAGTGTTCAGAACATTTATTTTCATTTTTATGCCTTAAGTGAGGTTCCTCTAAATGTTTTTTTGACTTGCCCTATTATGGTTTAACACTTCATTCATCCATTTATTCTGTGAACTTCTTAATTTTCCATTGACTTACCCCTGAACCTGTTGATGGCTTATGATGCAGCAGTAGAATTGAAGGACTTGAAGGTCATTTCTATATGGAGCACAAAGTAGAAAGAGGCAAATGACAAAGTTTCTAGATCCTCTACAATGAGAAAAAAGGAAACATAGAAGCAAAATGTTAGAAAGGAATAAGAGGTTGTTTCATGTAGATGATGCTGTAATAGAGTGGGCCAGTGTCTGCTTTCATTTAAACTCCACTGCTCTATGTATGATCATCTAGAGCTAAGGATTTTGTCCAGTTGGACTTTGAATATCTCCAAGGACAACAGCAGACAACCTCGCTGGGCAATCTTTGCCAGTGCTTGTCACCTGTAAGAGTAAAGAAACGAATTATATTTAAATGAAATTTCATGCATTTAATTTTGTGCCCATTGCCTTTTTCTTTCATTGTCTGGGCACAACTGAGAAGAGTCTCACTCCATCTTCTTTACTCCCTGCATCAGATATTTATACACAGTGTTTAAGTCCCCTGAACTTTCTCTTCCCAAGGCTAACCAGTCTCAGCTGTTGCAGCCTGTCCTTGTATGTCAGGTGCTTCAGTTCTTTAATCACCTTCATGGCCCTTCTCTGGACTCGTTCCAGTACATTCCTGTCTCTCTACTGGGTGAGCCCAGCACCGGGCCCAGCACATCAGATGTGTCCCACCAAGACTGTGCAGTGAAGGATCACCTTCCTCGCCCTGCTGGCCACACTCTGCCTGATGCAGTCCACAAGGCTGTTGTTGACCTTTCATGCTGCAAGAGCATACTTCTCCTCAAGTTCCTTCTCATCTAGGTACTGAGAACGTAGAGAAATACCTGCAAATAAGCCAGAGTAGTCAGTCAGTGCCTTATCCACTTCCACAATCAAAGCATCTTGAAGGATCAATAAATTCACTTGCTGAATCACTTATTTTTAAAAAGAACTACATAACACCTAACTAGAATCATTTTTTAAGACACAGATGCTTATTCAGCACTGCTTATAAGAAAATGCCCGTCAGAACATACTGTTGAAGCAATGTTATATAAATTGTCTTTACCTTCCAAACCTCAATTTCCTTGTGCCAGGCTCTCACCAGGGTCTAGCCCACAGTACCACCTAGTGGGAGACAGTGATATGACTGTGCCCGTCCCAAAAACACTCTTAGACATTTCTTCCCGATCTCAGTAGAGAGATAAAAGCTTATGAAACATCCTCGAATGCATGGCAATAGCACCATGTGGGATAGCATGAGAACTCACCCTGTCAGGGATTGATACGAGTCAGACATCTCTGATGATGAAATTGCCCATCTGGAACACTTCATAAGCATGATTACTAATTGCTTTTCCCAAAGACGACCTGTTAGGAAGATTCATGTTTGCTGCTCTGAAAAATTAAGAGGCTCTAACATTGGGGGGAGATACCAAGAATATATCTGAGACTTCTGAAGACAGCTGATGCAGCTTGCTTTCTCCTGAGACGCAAAACCAGTAGCAATAGTCACCCTTCCATAGAAATCGCTCCCAGTTAGGAGTACGCACACCTGACATCCATCTTGGGCACCTGCTTATTGCAGTTCAGGGCAACTTCCTTTACAGGATCATCAAGCAAGAATGAGCACTGGAAAGATTTGTGCTCTCAGTTAATTTATGTGTTGGACAAGAACACTGTGACATGGATGGGTTTGATAACAAAAAGGTAGAATAGTGGCCTATTGTAACACAGAGTCAATACTCAAATTCCTGCATTGACCAGCCTCTCATACCTACACACCCACTCTAGAACTGGCCTGTGCAATGCTCTCTGGATATTCTATCATGATTATTTATGCACTATAATTAAGACAAGTTAAATTAAATTTAAAATAAAAGAAAACAACCACTCCAATTTCCACAAAGATCATTCCTAAGAACTATTTCCGAGGCAAATTGCAGTCCATACTAACAGTAATTACTGTGAAGCTGTTCAAATAAATAACACCAATTTTATTATTTGATTTTCTAAAACATGCTAGTTAAAAGTGTATTTGTACCAAACATGCTGGAAGTGAAAAAGCCCTCTTCTCTTGCTTTCTAGACATCTTACAGAAAGGTGGTGACAACTAGAAATAAGAAATCTAGACCTTACATATTGGCGTTTCTTAAAACACATCCAATTAGTGAGTTCTGCTATGGGCAACTTCAGTGGCTGAAATGAAAAGAAGATACAAGAGGTGGGGCTGTTATGCAGCCTCACACTCTGGAAGCAATGAGCTGATGTGCAGGAGGATGGCCCCTCAGGCAGCCAGGTTTCCAAGGAGGCTTCTAATCTGTGAAGAACTGGAGTGCACTGATAAAGCTGTACACTTTCAGAGGAGAATGCAGCCTAAGAACTCACAATGCATGAGCTCGTTTTTCTCAAATGTGACCCAGTCTGTATTGGTCTTTACACTCTTCCACATCTAATTTCTTATTCACACATTTCATTTTCAAATGATTGAATATGTAAAAATTAAAGGGATTTAAAAATGTCTGTGTAAAACTTCATATAGGAATTTCTAGCCCTAGACAAACCTGCACATTTTTTAGTATGGTAACCAATATAAAGTATAATTTATGTAAACCCATTTTTGTCAATAAAAGACAGCCTATCAGTTTAAGAACTCATATGATTCATATTTGATGCTTTTGTGCATGGAGTTCAGGCTTTTCCCCCTTCAGCTCTAACAATTATATAGCTGTCTGGGGACAATTTACTGATCTTCTCAGTATTGGTCTCTGAAAGCTGAAATGAAGAAACAGAAGGAGAAAGACAATTTACATGATCAGTTCTATTTGTCCTGAGCATAACTTACGTAACTTCCACTGCAGCATTTGGCACTTGGATTTTAGTGAAATTCTACAAATTTTCTGGTAAAAAATCTTTAATCCACTCTACAGAGTTTTCTCTTAGCACTAGAACATATGAGGTATTCTATCACCATTGCAGGTCTTGTTTCTGAAAGGCAGTTTATTGCAAATAACAAAAAGCAAGTCTGACTCTTCAACAAACATGTATTTTTCTGTTTGGTAGCACAGCATGCTCTGTGGCAGCAGACTTGCTGTGAAGTTGCTAAATGCACCAAACAGCATGATGGATGACAGCACCAATATCTGACAGAAATTTGACTGCTATAAGGTGTAAAAGGAAGAAACTGTTTATTTGAAAATACAAAACAAATGCATTTGTAAAAAGAAAAAATGTATTTTAAAGACATTCAGATATTATTGCACAATATTAATTATTTTCAAAGGTTCTGTTATTCTTTAAAGGTTTTTTCACTTTGCATTTTGTCACTTTGATTTCTATTGATAACAATTTGTACTTGCTGAAGATATGCCTTTCTCAAGTCTTCAAAAGAGAGTGTTTACAGAGCAGTAGTGTGTGTTTTCTAAGATCTCTTTATATATTTTAGTCTTACAAGTTTCTATATTTTTGAAACTGAATAGCAGAACAGACTCCTTCAAACCATAGTCAGACCATTAAGGCATTTCTGATGTTTTTATTTCTTATCTTTCCTGATTCATATTTCTGAATGGCCTATGCTTGTGATACAGCTGCACCTTGGTGGTAATAAACACTCTACAGCTCTGTTTTTACTGCCAAAAATATAATTCCTATAATATAGAATAGCAGTTAACTATAGCATCTTTCATTTAGATTGCAGTATTGTGTAGAAAGAAAGCACATTATACAATGCAAACAATAAGTATCAAGGAACGCATGAGAAGTAATTTCTTTTTTCTCTTTAGGTCACCTGGGAGCCATCTAAAACATCAGGGTTACAACTAGAGTCATGAGAAAGAAAGATTAGTGAATCACTTAATCAAAATAAGTATCAAACATACTGCTTAATACATTGCAAATGTAATGTATACAGCTCTCAAGGTTTTGGGGTTGTTTTGTGATGGTAATATTACATAACCAAAAAACTTACTAGACTGCAAGCTGACAGACTAGTTTGGGATTTAAATCAGTTTTTTGTCCTGTGCTGAAAAAAATAAAGACATCAAAGACACCTAGGAAGAGGGAGCCTTTAACATCTGTAATAAAGATCAGTCTTAGTGGGCTCCCAAAGGCCTTCTGTACAAATAAAAATATAATCTGATGGTCTAGCCATAGCTAAACATTAAGAAGGTTGGGGGTTTTTTTCATATCACTCATGGAAGGTCTCAGAAAGAGCAGAAGAAAACAGACATTCTAGTAAAGTGGAAGGGCTCTCAACCAACAGGAGAACCAAACAAAAAGAGATTTAATCAAGGTGGCTAACAGTACTTTGTACTCGGGGAGAGAGGGTGCCCTGATAGAAACGCATGAATGCATCTCCTGAGAACAAAACTCCTGATGCTGTGAGCTGAGAAATATTCCACAGTTCTAAACCTGTGGCAATAGTAGATGTTAGAAGAGGTAACAAACCTATAGAGAAAGGATAGTTCTCAGGGGTTAGGATACAGACAAGTTACCAGTAAGAAACTGAATCAGTTCCTAATCATGAAATAGAAATACACTGTGGTAGGTCTGGAGGAGTCCCTTTTACATCTGTTCTTTGGGACAGCATCAATATCTGCATATTAGTAGAATCAGCAAGGACTTCCTGACTAAACATATAGAAAGAGGAGACTTGAAAAAAGAGAAATTAATTAATATTTGTATTTACACTTGCCAATATGGAAGGTATATTTGAAGCTTACAATTAAGAGAGGAAAAAAATCCCAATAAACCAAAATATTAAAATCCCCAGAAGGTTCTACTAATGATTTATTTTGGGGTTTCTAGAACTCATTACAGCAGATTTTTCTTTTCCTGACCAAGCAAGATGGGTCATCAAAGCCACCCATAAAATCTCTGCTCTTTACCTTCTGTGCAAGTTATATTAAAATATGATGTATTATTTTCCAGATATCTTTGCCCTAACATGGTATTTATCTGAACATCTGAGTATCTGTATTTCCCTACCTCTCCACAAAAGAGAAGCTGGAACTAATGACAGCTAGTAGATCCCTCAGTTTTGAGATATACAAAAGCTGAAATCCAGTCTAATTTATGGAAACATGTTGGATCCAAAAGAGAAAGTTGAAACATGTTCTTTACATGTGTCTAAGGGAATTGACAGCCCAAGTTGCCCTCAGCAAAACTAAATCCTCACAGAACTTGTGCATACATTTTCTTCCCAGACAACTCTTTTCCAAATTTGCTGAATTTTTATTCTTCAGTGAATCAGCATGAAATGTATAAAGGAAGATGAGACAATTATCTGAAAAGTATCAAGTAAATCTATTCTGCTTTTAGACAGGATTCAATTTTAAAAATGTATGTGCACTTGTATCAAATTATTTTAGGACAGCTTTTTATTAGAAGAACAACTAAAATGGGAAATTTTCCAAATAGAGACAAAAGACCAAGTTTAAGGGATGAACAATAGAGAAGAAGAGAGAAAAATACTTTCTTCAGGAAGCTGACCTGGAGCTGTGACCAATCATTTCTCTGCTTTCCTTTCCCCTATCTCAAACCACCAATGAAAAATATCAGGAAAGTGAAATACAGTTTTAATTTAAATACTGCTTAAAAATGAATATAAAATCTATCAGATATACCAGAGCCAAGACATCTATTTTGTTTTCTAAGCAAACCAAGAAAGGGCTTTTTTTGCCTTTGGATTTTAAAAATAGCTTCATGAGGTGACTCTGGAATTTCAGTTAAAATTTAGACGCTTTCAATTCTTATGTTGAAACTTTATCATTGATCAGTAAGGCTGCTTCCTGCTGGGTTCTAGATTTCCTCCTTCTCTTGGGATTTTGTCTAATTGCACCCAGCGCTATGGCAGCATTCCAACATGGTACATCATGAACCAGTGAAATCAAACTTGAGTATCCTGCACTAAGAAAAAGACTCCAGGTGTCTGCTGCATCATAGACCAAAAGCATTATTATATCCCCCTGTTGTTCATTTAATAACTGGGTAAAAAGCTCTTTTGTTTGTCTAAGGAATTGTTTGCCTATCTGGGGCCTTTATGTGAACATTCTTATTGGAATCTAGTACAGTTTCAAAAATATTTTTTTTCAGTAACTTCTAGATAACAACCGTGATAGTACTCTAACTGAATTTTTAACTCCACATGAAGTTTATGAAGGTCCTATCATATACTATCAATACAACGGAATATAATTACAAGTAAAACATCAATATAGCAGAGTGGAACATCTATCCTGATTTTTATCTTCAAGTAAAACTAAATTAAATTTCAGTTAGAGAAAGTAAGTTTTATAATTTCATTTTATTAAATAATGGAGGCATATGAATAACAGTTCCAAAAGAATAATGAAAAACACTGATCAAAGAAAAAATGCTGACTTTGAATTTATATTCACTATATCTGTGCAGAACAGAAGAGATTCCAGCAAGTCTGAGAAAGAAATACAGCACATTACAATTTAGAGAAACAACCCAAATTAGCAGTTTACTGAATAATGTCATGTTAACTCTTACAATATCTCAAAAAGATACAATGAAGTTCTGTTCAAGTAGAATTACTTAATATATCTCAAAAAACCCAAACAGGAATTAATAACCATTGCTTTAAAAATATAAGAGCAATGAATATAAAGTTTTCTATTAACAAGTGAGAAATTAGGTGTTTAAATGATTCTTAACTTCATGAGTTAATGCAGTTTCAGATTATTGATTTTTTAAAAATACAGCAGCGCCACACTGAATCCACTGGTCTTGGTTTCCTCCACAAGGTACATCAATATTTGTCACCACACGGTCTCTCTCCACACTAGTGTAGACTGGTAAAGATATGCATTCCTCTGGAGAATATGGACCATATGCATCCTGTCAAAAAGCAAACACTTAGTTATCACTTAAACAGACAACAAAACATGTGAAAGAAATAATCTCCAATGGTTTGGCATCTAAAGCTAACATACAGTTTAGGCACTGCAGCCTTGGACAGCAAGGCCTTAGTGCAGATTACCAAGGATTGCCAAGCAGCAGAGACTCCAGAAAAATTGCTAGCTCCATAACTAAAACACCAGAAAGTAACATATCAAAATCTTCGTTCGGCTAAAAATCCCCAAAAATTCACACGCCAAAAGCGTCTGCAAATGAGGGCAAGGGAAGTGCTGAACAGTTTCCTGCAGGGAGAAAGCCCCTCAGAAGCACCCACGACGTACTGCAGGGAGCCGCTATCCCAGCAGGCTGGAGTCCTGGGGTGGGCAGTGCCGGTGCCCTTGGCAAGCCCCGCTGCCTCCTCCATCCCTGCAGCACAACCCTGCTGCTCCTCCTGGGACACAGCCCCTGTTGTGACCTGCCTCTGAGATACTTGCAAGCGGGATACTTCAGGAACTACAATCAAAAAAATCTTAGCCTGCATTTTCCAGGCTACTTTATGGATTTAAACAATGATTTCTAACATCATGGAATCCAATTATAAAAATTGTTCTCTGATACAGAAAGAACTACTATACCTTACATTAGAGCCTCAAAGGACTTACACTTAAGGAGCCAAGAAGTATTAACCACAGTTTAGTTAGACCAGGACTTAAAACAAACAAATAAAAAGCCTAAATGCCCTCCTTTCCAAATACTTCTGGCACTTCTAGACATGCAGGAACATGTAAATAGTTACCTTAGGAAAAACAAAAAAACAAACAAACTTCCCCCTCCCCCAAAAAAACCCCAAAACAATCTAGTTTGCTGCCTTTTTGATTTTTTACCTTTTTAATGCCTTTCATACTAATACTGATCACAGTCGGGGTTCTTTGGCACTTGTGGAAAATAGGCCATTTGCATTAAATGCCTAAATAGGAAATTATCAAGCTAGCTTTAAGCATTCAGATTTAAACTGAGTGCTTTGAACTTCCATCTGAATTATTTTATAATTTTTATTTTCCTATACGTGTACTTTGCACAGCATTAGCAGCACTGCTGTTAAAACTACTACACTTATATTGTGAACACTGCTTAGGGAAGGACCTACTCTGAGAACAGGAACAGCTCCTCTCCACTGTCTGTACTACAAACTGTGTGTCCTGGATGCAGTTTCCTCCTAGGGCTTTGCATGGGGCATTGTCCATATGTGTGACCACAGAGTATTGCTCAGACTCACTCTAGTCTTCTATAGCATGTAATTTATGTTTCAAACACTGATGTATTTATTTAGAGCAAATAATTCAGGGTTTGACTCAACTGATACATATTAACCACTTTTTTCCATCACACTCAAAATGTCCCTTCCTGTCAACAGGAAAATGTCAGAAGATTTTTCAAGAAAAAAATAACGAAGCAAAACACTTGTCAGAAGGGAATTTAAAATAAAAATGAGTGTCATTTTAATGCAAATCACATCAAATGTGAGTTAGTGATGGTCCAATATTAGAAAATAAAACAGGAAAAAGGAAGCATGCGAACAGTAACTGTTTCAAGCACGTCTTGCCATTACTGAAGAATTTTGTTCTTTCTTTAGAAAATCAACTTCCCCTGTCTTTTGGACACCAGTGTTTAAATCTTTACAAAAGGTTTACGTGCTGTAATATTTGTGAAGAGTAATTTAATAACCAGAAGTTTGTAAAGAGAATGCAGCTGTTCTCAGAAGGATTATACTTACCCCATTTATCCCTTGGTTAACATTGAACTAAGGGAAGAAGAAATACTTGCCAGTGTGAGATTAAAATGTTAATCAGAGAATTTAAGTTTTGCCAAAGTTGGGAGCCAAAAGTCAGCCAATTTGCCTTTGAAGACCTCTTTTTACACCTTCCAGGGTAAAAATACCTGTTCTTGTGCCTTTCTCAGTCCCACTGATGTTTTAAGGAATCACATTATTTGAGGGTTAAAGCCATTCTGTGGAAGTCTTTTTGAACCACAAATCCTTATGTCCTTGGCTGAAGAACAGTCCAAAAATTCTCTTTGTCACGTTGCCTCATACACAGTTCCATTCCCTTAGTGACACCCTTCCCAGCTGGGGATCTATCAGTGAATTAAAACTGGAAAGGACCTTCATAGTTTAATGAGAATAAGCATCATGTTATTAGCTTAAAACATTCCATTTTGAGCCCTGCAGCATTCTGAGAGGATTGTCTCAGAGAAATCATGTAGGCTACTTTTTCCTTTTTCTTTTTTTCCAGAGACTTCATATTTATTATAGTTTCACTGAAAATTACCTCAAAGCACTGCATTATAAATACATAGATTTTTGCTCACTAGGTTTAAAAAAAGATAAGTATGGGGAAAAGAAAACAAACTCAAAACCTATGAATCCTAAGATAATATGTTCAACTTTATGCACTCTTCTCCTAAGGAGAGGTAATGAAATAAGAGGAAATGCATAATGTCCAATTCTGCCTTGGTTTATGAGCACAGTGTTTGATTATGGTGAATTTTTATGGTGAAGCTCATAGCAAAACAACTCAAGAGCAGAACAATTCAGAAAAGCTCTCCCCAGAGACACTTTGTATTTAAAATCTGAGCCACTGGTAAGTTCTGGTCTGTGGTTTACAAGAATTATGTTTTTTTCCAGCATAAAGATTTCAGTTGCTATTCATTTCAAATGTGAAGTACATTGGAAGAAGTTTGATTCATGAAGTATTGAACTTTTATATTTTATAGATAAAGCTCTCTCCTGATGTCACATATAACTCCTGGATCTTATCTTTGAAGTTTATTAAATATAGAGTTATTCGGAAAAATACTTAGTAATCTGTTTTATTTCTAACACAAAATGAATGTTTTTCAGAACAATGGAAGGACTACTTAAAATTCTAACTTCCAATGTTTTTCCATTTGGTGTTACCATGGAAAACCACACATATTACCATCCTCCCCCACTCACCTCTGAGCCAATATATTAAGATGTCTGTAAGTCCATATTTATCCCACACACCACCTCTCAAGTAAATTACAAATCTGTTTATTTATCTAAACACAACAAACCTTGTAAACTATTGAAGAAGTGAGAAATCTTTCACTGGTCAACTTTGTAACAGGTTTTGTGGTGTTTTTATTTTCTGTCTTTTCTTTTTTTTTTAGTTCTCAGTATTTTCTTTCCCATCTGAGCTGGGAGCAGTGGTGCAGATGGTGGCTAGCATTTATTTACTGCTGTGTTCAAGCTCTAAATCTTAGTACGGTACTGCTGTACTATAATATAATGTTATACTTCCACTGCTGGAAATAACAATGAAAGAAAAGTTGGGATACAGTAATGTCTTAGCAATGGAACTTCTTGCACAGTAACTATCACAATATATGACAAATCTAATAATTGCCACAATTTATGATAATTAATAACTTAATTATGACTGAAATTTCAACTCCTTTGGCCCAGTAAAGTTTTTTAACAGTCTTCCAACCAAACTTAGTTTTCTATGCTGAGTTATATGGATTGTCAATAATAAACTCCTACAGTTAATAAATTCATTTGCTTGATGAGTCAATGTCTACAAGACAGGATAAAAGTTGACATTATTTATCTTTTATTTTATACACTGCTAATTTTATTTATTGTGACAAAGATGTGGGGAAAATAACTGCATCCACTCCTATTTCTCACTTTCTATATTTTCACTTGATTTTTGGTGTGAAAACCTTAATATATTTTCTTTCAGACATGTACATGGGATTCTCCTCACCTGTCTGTCCCAGAGTTAGGGGTCTAGGCTGTCTCTAGAGTCACACCCAGGCAGATATTTATCCCACTTACCTTCTGATGGGATGGGCTTCATCAGATGCCCAGCTTTTACTGAGACCAAAGAAGGAGCTAAGACAACTAAGTCATAGCAGGCAATTAACTTTTAGACAGCTAAATTTAGGTGAGAGATGAATTCTAGAGTAAGCTCTTTTTTAGTCATAAGACATACCACTGAATATGTTCTATGTAACCTTTTTGTGTTATTTATCCAAAATTGCTATTATAGTTGGAGGGCAGAAGCAGTAACAGTTTTTACTCTTTGGATTACTTCACTTTCATCTTAAAATCTGCAAGCATTGGCAGTTTTTTAAATTAGTGTAAGTAGGGGAAAGGCTTTCTTTGCTTACAGCTCACATCATACTTTTAGTGCTGTGGCATTTTAATTTAATGTTTAAAATGCAAAGAAGATACATTCTAGGAATGAACTCTCAAACACATGTACACATTTACTAAATAGACTTTTGAAAATATGCTAATGTTTTTAAAAGACAAGGAAAAAAAGGTATGACTGAAATAAAGCCCTTGCTTTCATCTAAGCAATAGAAACTAAATAATATTGACAAAATTATAGTAAGTTCCTGTTTGAAATAAAATAAGTAATTGTTTTGCCTTGTAAAAACCGGAATTTTTATTTTGAAATTAAGGGGAAAACAGGTCAGCAATATCATACTGAAAAGCTACTACACAGAAAAAATAAAATTATGGGTCTTGAAAGTTTTTAATAATTTAGTACCTGTGGAATCCAGGCCATGTAACAAGGGAGAACAGATGACACACTGGGAGAATCATGCAGATTTTCTGAAAGTCGATTTCCATCAAAACGGCAGCCTTCCAGTTGTAAGCCACTGATCTGTCGTGGAAATATAAAATATTCAAACATATGTAACAGACTTGAAATGTCAATAATGATTACACTGTGCTTTAATAAATTCTTAAATAACAGGAAAATAATTTTTGGAACCTTCTGTATGAGAATGGGGAACATGATTTAAAAGCAAGATCTGGACCACACTTTGGCATGAATTTCCTCTGATTTGGATTCACATTCTTCGAAATGTTAGAGAAAAAATACCTGTAGATGTCATCAATTATGAAACTGCAGTGCCTGGCATTAGATTAATGGAATTATGATGACAACAGCCAAATACACAATCATTACAATGTCTAGAAAAAGAGAAGAACAATCACTGAAATAAGCATGACTTCCTGCTTTCAAAGAATGGAATGTGCAGTAATACCGCTTAGGCAGAGGCAAACAAAATATATTGAAATAACACAA
This sequence comes from Acropternis orthonyx, assembly GCA_035583155.1. Lineage (NCBI taxonomy): Eukaryota > Metazoa > Chordata > Aves > Passeriformes > Rhinocryptidae > Acropternis > Acropternis orthonyx. Next base: position 41,584,248 of record JAWWEU010000001.1, on the reverse strand, counting down.
GAGAAAATTTTATTTCACACAACTCAAGATTTCTTAGATAAACTGTTGTTTGGCAAAAAATAAGAATCACAGATGCTTCTATAAGTAACTATGCATATGTAAGACATTTCAAGTGCTTTCTTTTGATTCGTAAGCAATTTCAGCCTCTGAACTAAATATTCTTTTTTCCTTCACTGAAGTCTTCCATAATTAGTGACAGTGATATGTATTCAGATTTCCTCTAACTAAAATTTTCAATATTTGTTGAGCATTTTATTTTCCGAGTACAAATAATAGTAGTTTGAGAGTATAAATAATACTACTACTAATAAAGGAAGACTGATGAAGAGGTTTTAAAATTTATTGCTTGGGTGTTCAAAAGTCTGGCTATCCTGACCATCTCTAAAAGAAGTTTTTACAGAATTGGGTCACCTATTGAAAAATCTCTTTCTACTCCACATTACTTGTTTTGATATTGGCAGTTCCTTTGACATTATAATTATGTAAAATAATACCATTTGATCTCCTGGAAACTTCAACCAATGATAGAAACTCTTTTGAAGGTTATGACCAAAATTTTTACTTTGAGGCAATATTAAAAGATATTAAGAAAAAAAACCCAACACCACCAGAACAAGGTACTTTCAGATCCTGTTTAGCTCAGTACTCCATGGCCATGATCTCATTTAGATGATAAACAGTGTAGAGAAATTACGACTACTATAAACAACATGGATTTCATAGTATCTTTGCAACACAGCTAAGGGTAATGGCTAGAGCTGACCATAATTTTTAAAATTTTAATTCTTACAAAGAATTTGGCATTTCACAACTATTGTTACTAGTTCAAATTCACAAAAGTTATTTTTACACATTACAGACTATGTTTCTTTAAAATACATTTGTAGAAGCTGTGCTGATACCACGACCCAAAGCATGTCTGTTTCCAAAATTTCAAATTTTCTGCAATTAATTTTCCCTTACTAATTAATGCCGTAATTTCCCATGAAATGATGCAAACCACAGCAGACTTCTGGAAGTCGTATTTTCCACTTCATTATCCCCATCATTAACTTATTAATATTTCAGGATGGGGACATACTGTAAAAAAAGACCTCTTAGAATGCCTTATATTTCTGTCAGTTGCTAAGAATATAGTTTTGATATTAATACTGATATAATTTATTTGAGTGTTGCAATACATTTTTATTTCTCACTATTTATATTAAGGTGTACCCAAGCTCATAGTACTTACTACCCAATAAGTTTCTTGCCATGTTTCTTCCTTTCTTTCACTCTTTTCTATAATAACAGAAAATGGAATGCCAAAAGGAATGACTACCTGCTTTTGTACAACAGTACAATCAGTGCACAAAGCAAACAGAAGAGATATATTTGCATATCAAGATCTGATTATGGAGCTATAGCCATACATTTTCAGTACCTTTTTTAAAGCAATCTGAAGTGATATTAAAGAAGGTGCAATTCTACACAGATTGATTCTAAATCAAATATTCATCACATCTTACTAGAAGATATCTACTTCACATCCTACACCTAAACTACCACCTGAATTAACACTGATAATTTACCATCTGATTTGATAATTCACACATACTAAGGTGTGTTCTTGCCCTGATTGAGTGTTCCTCTGCCTACTTTGTACACTGACAGTTCTACCACTGCATGCTTCTGACTTACAGATGATCACAGGGTGTATTATTTGAATTTTTTGGCATAGAAGGATCAAACATCTACAGCTACCTGAAGCATGATTACAGAAAGAACGCAAAAGCATTTTCATCATATAGATCATAAAGAAATTTCCTCATTATTTTCCTTATCAGAACAAATTCTAAGGCATCAAAAATTTTTAAAATTAAAAGCAAGAAAAAAAAATCTCAAATCACAGAATCAGCTAGTTTGGAAAAGACCTCTGAGATCATCGAGTCCAACCTTTGACCTAACACCACCTTCTCAAGAATATGTCTTGAAAACAGTCCCTAACTGACAGTATGAGTAGGAAAGTTACACAAAGCATTTATGAATATCAGGTTTAAACTAATCTGCATTCCTACATGTTTCAGTTCATCCACAAACACATTCTATTAGACTGATTAAATATTTGTTGATTCCGCAACTTGAGCATGATTCTTCCAAATCCTGAAACAGAGTCCCCCAACTATGTGAGTGCAGAATCAAGACAGATATAGTTACATAAAGTGAAACAGCAACATTAGCATAAATTGAGACTGGTAAACTTCAGAATAGCCTATACCTTGGTCTAGTTCCTGTAGGGTAGTCTGGTAAACTCCAATTTCTGATTTAGGTGGGAAAAAACAATGCCCCAGCTATCTCAACACAACATATGTTTAAGGACTTATCTATTCTGCTGATTAATTATTTTTTTGAGTGCACACTTGGAATAGCTCCCCATTTGACAAGGTTAGCCTGAATTCTTGAAACTGCAGATACATTTACTTTAGCAGTCTTAAAATTCATACTGCTCAGGTGAACCAAGCTTAATGCGCAATCCAGAGGATCCTTATCAAAAAAGACACATTTTAGAGAATGGTTTTTCTGAATCAATGACATTTTTATGCCCTAGTTATAGTCCATGTGGTATTTAGCTTTGCTAATGTGAGAGTTTCTCCCCAGTTTTCCATCAACATGAGGAAGGACTCATGGTAAGGAATCTAAATATTCAAGCATTGCAAAGGGTTCCAAAGCCTTCCTGTTCAAAGATTCTAAGAAGTGAAAATACTAATGAATACTTACTGAGATTCAATGAATATTGCTCTTACAGTGGAAAAGATAATATTCAAATCAAGCAAAGAAACTTGACAGCATTCTTATGTTTTGTTACAAATAACCACTCACCTAACTGCTTGTACTATTCCTGTGGCAGAGAATTAACATTTTTGCCTATATATACCATAGACTGATAACAGTGTACTTTAATTAGTATTATCAAAAATTTACCACACAAATTTTCACATAGCAGAAAATAATAAGCTTCAATTAGAAGTTTAATAACAACTGAAGTACTGTTATAAAACTCTTTCCTTTCTGGCATTTTTCAAAGATGTTAGAGGATGGTTTTCAAGAAGTTCAGGCTCCTAGAATCTGCAGCTGATAGTTAGCCTACTAGAATGAGTGGTCTGAGATGCGAAACTCAGTTTTGGCTTATTGTTATGGATTTAAAAGTTCTGGCTGAATCCGTAACCTCAGAGTATGTGATTTGCGGGCTCCAGAGTTTGTCATATACCAGATTTATTCCAAGGAACCGAATGCCCTAAATGTCCCTTGGTTATTTATCTCCAAGTTCTGCTTCTCATTAAATGAAGTAGGCAACCATTACTCTTACTTAAATAATAAGATTGAATAATTCTCAAAACAATATTCTCTAGTTCCACAGGAATTCACTAAAAAAAGTTCTAAAGACTGTATTGTATAAAGGTCAGATTGAATGATTACAATTGTCTTTACTGATTTTACAATCTATTAAGATTTCAGGAATATGAATTCTTACTCATTCTGTACTAATAATTTTAGGCAGTACCAGCAGCCAGCCCAGATGCCTAATATCTCCCACAGCCTTGTGTCTGTCTGCATTATCAGACTAGAGAAGGTGCCCTGCCCCTTGCTTTCTCTCTCCTAGCCTAGCAATCCCTCTGCTTTAGCTGCACAAGAGCACACAGTCACGTGGTGAGTGCCCTGCGTTAGTCACACGTGTTTCTGCGAGGACGCAGTTTCAAGTGCCTTGCTCTATGCTGAACACAGAACTTGGAACTGCAGGATTATCATGGGACCAACACACACTGTTGGAACACATAGTGCAGAAAACTTACTTGTCATTTTTCTAGAAAATTAAGTATGAAAAAGGTGCACAAAGATGCAGCCAAAGAGTCAGTTTAACCTCAACTGTTAAGAAGCTACATTAAACCATTTGAGGAGTCATCTCTACTTTGCTGTCTAAGCAATCAGTGGTGACTTCATGGCTGCTGGATGTAGGCCTAAGATTAAACTGTTAATTAATTAAAAATTTGTTGAGTCTTTACCATATCAAAAACTAACCATATTATAGTTTACTTTGGTTTACTTCCTTAGAAGTCTCTTTTCAATGATTCAGTCAATGCTAACATATGGCCTTTCACAGATTTACATGTCTATGTGCCTTTGCTACTTGCCACAAGTCCTTCTGGAGAAGAGTTAGATTTTAATCAATGGAATTGCAGCTTCAGTTGGTTGAAGAGAATGGAGCAAGAATAAGATTAATTTTTAAATGAGCACTATAACTAGGGAGGAGAAAAAATGATACCTGCCATCCTTTTATAATTTTTTTGGCTCTACCATTTTTGTAGCTATGTACCATTAACCAGCCTTTGCATCTCAGGTATATCAATGTCTTTGTACCTCAGTTTACCAGAAAGTTTATGGACATATGACTTGGCCTATGCTAATAAAATATCCTTGTATAATTCTAGTAAAACATCCCAGTAAAATACCTTAACTTGGAGTTTTCCTTCCTGTATTCGGCCTTTCCATGAAGCTGTAAATTTAAGGCTGTCCACTGAACAGCTCATTAGTCTGCAAAGGAAACACATATACAGTAAATCTTACAGACATGTAACAAGAAATCAAACAAAACCCAAACCCAATGTATTTTCAGTGTACACCACATCATACTAACTCTTACTTTGAAGAAAAATACATCTTTATTTTAATCTAAGAAAATAACAATCAGCATTTAAACAAGTAACTCACAGCTATTTTACTTAAAGGCAAGAAATAAAAATTAGATGACTAAGGACAGCAATTGACAATAACTTCTTGGATCTGTGTCCTGAAAATTAAATAACCGTCTTCACACAAAGGGAACAATAGCACATTAGCACAAACAGGCAGATTATTTTTCCCTCACCTTGCAGTCTCCTGGCGTAAAGCATTGAGAAATGTGTCTGGATGAAATAGCTCTGAAAGGTCAAGGGTATCTGACAACAGTTTCTGCTCCTCTGCTTTTTCTACCCAGTTCTAAAAGAGAAAATAATTAAAAAACAAATAAACAAACAAGGAATCCTGACCTTATTGCTTGATTTTTCAACATTTTGATTTAATGCATGTTTGTCAATAATTAGGATTAATGAAAAATGTTTGTGCAAATATACTGTAACCTCAATGATTAATATTAATTTCAATTATTTAAAACTTATTAAAAGGAAATTAACACCATTTAAAAATAAAAAGAATACCAGCAGTTTATGTGTAACATGACTCATCTGCTCTAAATAAACTTCTGTTTCATTCTTTATACAGTGCAGCTCACTTTGTACAGTGAAAATTTATCAAGCTTCTATCATTCATGAAACCCTATTTCACCTTTACTTACAGGGGAGTTGATTTTTTCCATCAGAATGGCTGCCATTAATGTCTCTGCTCTAATAAGTTCAGGCAAATAACTGCATTCCTTTCAAGTATGCTTTAAGATCATTCTTTTGTATAATTGGCATCTTATAATCAAGAAACACTTGATTTTCAATCTGCAGTAAGAGTTTCTATAAATCTTTTTTCAAAAAAAAAAAGATATCTCCTAGTATTAGGTTGGTGCTGCCATTTTTAGTGTATTAGTTTGAGACATGAATTCACAGAATTTATTATAAGATAAAATCTGTCTGTTCTATCTGGTAATAAATGGAACTAATAAAGGCGGGGGGAATAACTGTTCTCAATCATCCTTACAAAACACATCTCAACCTTCTTCCACCCTTTCTTACATGCAGCTATGAAGCCTGCCACTGGAACAGCAAGCTTGGACTTTCCCATCAGTGCAACACATTATGTGCCAACATGAGAAAAGAGACACACGTTGCACCTTGAAAACTGGATAAACCACGTCCTACGTAATGCAATCTGAGTCTGATCCTCAAAATACTAGTAATAGCAGACGAAAGAATTTGTTATCTTCAGACAAGTTATTTAGGTACCTGAGTGGTTATGCAACAGTCCACACTCAAAATTCTCCTTTGAAACTTTCATACTGTAGGTCTTTGGTACAATTTCTTTACAGGATATAGTCACAGTCCTGACTATGGTACTGTAGTATAAACCTGAAGTCACTGTATAACCTCCTCCATAAGCAGTTGCCAGCCATATGCTTCTTCAGAGAAGGATTAAGTGTTCAAGCCCAGGTTGCTTTAAGTAGCCTGGTCTAGTGGAAGGTGTCCTAGCCCATGGCAAGGGGGTTGGAACTAGATGACCTTTAAGATCCCTTCCAACCCAAACCATTCTGTGGTTCAAAAAATCCTAAGCCAAAAACTAATTAGAAACCAAGATTCCACATGCTAACACAAAACAGAGAGAGACAAGTCCCACTCTTTTTTAAATATCAACTACTAGATTATAAAATTCCTCTATTCACTGAATAAAAAATCTTGAATATTACACTGGCATTACACAATGCATCTGCCAAGCACCCATATCTCATTTAAAAAGCACTTTATTTTATTCTTTGAACTGCTGACTGATGAATAATAATTCCATAGAAGCATTTTGGAACTGACAAAATCATCTAAAATGCAAGTAAGTATCAATCGGCACATTTTATTTTGTTGGTGTGTCACACATATCTCCATATTGTTTCCACCATGTTCAAACCTTTAACCAGTAATTTTTTTATCTGCCACATCACTGATTATGAACCCTCAACCCACATGCTTATGAATCAGTTAGGAGATGTTTGCTTTCCATTTTCATTAGATAAATGAACACAGTTAATGACTCTTGTCTGCATGACTCTTTTAATGACTTTATGTAGCCATTTCTTTTATGATATAGCAGTAACTGCATTCTGGTTAAGAGAGATTTTGTAAGTTGTTTTGTGTAATAAAAGTAGACATATTCATTTCAACTTATATTTAATATAATCATCCTATTGCTGTCATCAAATAAACTTTTAATATAACTGCTGAAGAGAAACACTGTCAAGAACACAGATGTGTATATTCCACCCAAATAAAAGACCAGTATGGGTGATATTAATTCTGAACTCATATAACTAATTAGCACTAGAATATACACAATAACAAAAGCTTTCATTAGATCACAAAAGTAAAGTTCATAATGGCTTGTACTTCTCTACATAAAGCTGAAAATGCAGCTCATTCATAGCCAATTAATAAACACTTTAAGATTTAGATGCAATAAAATGATAATAAAATGTATTTTACAACACAGTTGTAAAAAATAGTCTTACATTTATTTTAGTTTTATGTGACTACAGGGAAGCATGTTAGTGAAGTGCTACAGTCTCAAAAGACAACACCAGTCTATTAGATGGATCATTTGTCACTAGTACATCCACTGCCATAAGGCTTGGAAGAGATCAGGTGTTCATGGGAAGGAAGTTTAAGCTAAGCTGTAGAAAGAATGAAGCAATGTTTCTTGAAAAGGAGAAATCCTGTAACAGATAACTCCCCTCTCATCCCAGCTCCTATAAAAACATATTGACTGCATTTGCCAAAGTGATGCAAAGTTGTTTGACTTCTTACTCATCCTGGATGGTCACGTAACATTTCAGTCTGAAGGGCTATTTTCCAACACCAATTCAGTAGAAAACTTTGCCTTTCCTGCCAGGTAGGCCACAATAATGCATGCATTTGTAATTTCTCAGCTGCATTACAGTAAGAAGACTACCATCAGCTCCAAGAATGTAAAATTTAGCTACATGTCTCTTTGTGTCTCAGGCCAAGGCCTAACTCTCATAACAAGGCCTTTAAGAGGTGTGCTGCAGTTCAGGCTTTCTTCTTCCAAACAGCTAATAATCAAGATCTAAATTCACTTTAGGCCACTTTGTGTGTATTAATTAACAATACATTTTTGTCTAGATACAGCAGCTAAAAAAAGGCATATCAAAGCTTAAATAGTGTATAACTTATTTTAAAAAATAAATTAATATTATATCAAGAATTTCTATTATACTGAAAATGTCATCTACAAGTCCAAATATCCTAAGCCTGAAAATATTTTTTATGCAATACAATTAAAAATCTATCATACACTCTTCTTTCTGTTTATTTCAAAATTTCATTATTTCAGTATTTCACTATTTCAATATTTCCTGAATCTTTCTTATTAAAATTAAGCTAGAAATTTAAGTTTGAATTATGATGGATTAATATAGCAAATTATAAATATAATATCAAAACTTATCAGTAATACTCAAAATGCTTGAAAAACAATTCCTAGCAGGATATTTGAAAACTTCAATTAATGTGGGATTCTGTTTGCTATAATTAAAAGATTTTCTTTTCTTTTCTTTTTTTTTTCCCTTACAAAACCAAGTCTCTAAATGTGGTTTCAGGTGGTTCAAATAATATTTTTTCATATATCTTAATATCCAAAAAACATCTATTCCATTTTTGGGGAGGCGCCTTCCTTATCGTCTCTAATCCCAAAGCAAACTGAGCACCTCATTGAACAGTGGGCAGAATAAGAAGTCTGCCAGATTTTCACGTTATCATTTGTACAACTTTAGGATCACAGAACTCATCTAAAATGAGTCAAGTACCTTTCCTTCACCAGTTTTAATTCATTCCAAATGTATTTTCTTCTACTGTGTTCTTCTGTTGCTGTGGTCCCAAAAGAGCATTTATATTGAAAAAAAACACCCATATGAATCACTGCAGAAGTGGTTTCATTTCTGTGTCTAGATGGAAAACTGTATTCAGTGTTATATGAATATGCATAGCCAGAAACCATGCAGTACAATTCTGTTTTTCCACTAGTTTAGAGGGATTCAACATTACTAGCAAAAAAAAGTACAGGACTGGATAACTCTGAGAGCAAATGATGATGACTACTACTGATAGCGGAGTAAGTTTTCAGTTAACCAGAGTTTAGATTGAGCAAAGGTCAATCAAACAGTTTTATTTTCCTCACAGTGCAGCAGCTGTTCCATATGTGTGCTCCTAAGTGTTGGCATTCAGTGGTAAACACCAGCAGGAGTGATCGTATTACAGTTCAAGGCAATGAAATACAGGCATTTTTTCAGGCATTGAGCCCAGCAGCAGTAATGCGAAGGTTCTAAGGAACAACTGGCATACACAGTTTGCTCGCTTGTAGTAATTTTTTTTTGTATGTGAAATCCTTGAGCCAATTATTCTTGATGTACTTATTCTTTATTAAATGAACATGTGAATATTGCCAAATTTCAGGTATATGATAAGGTGACCAGCACATAATGTCTTTCAAATGGTAAATAACACAGTAATTTAATTTGTTTGGTTTAAAATGTTTCTTTTCTTTCCTCCTTTTTTTCCTTCCCTTCTTTTCTCTTTTTTCTTTTTTTTTTCTCTTTTATTTTCTTCTCTTTTCTTTTTTCTTTTATTTTTTTCTTTCATGCAGACCAAGACTGCATTTCAGTTTCATCTTTATTTCAGTTTGACATACCTCAGAACTCCCCTGTTTGTTCAGAAAGTCTGAACAGTAACACAACAGCACAGTGTTAGAGCATTAGTGTTCTGAGTCCATTAGCATCAGTCTGCTAGCTAACAATGTGCTAGAAGCATATATGCAGTAAGGCATAACTGAGAGAAGCATCAGCAAATGTGATCTCATTCTGGTTACTGTATTTATTTTTAATCAAAACAGGAACTTAACTTCCCATTTATTCCTGTTTCCTACATTTAATACAGATACTGTAATGATGATGCTGCATAAGAACCACAACAACATACCGACAAGTTCATGATTGGCATATGCCAAAATTACCAACTTTCAGATATCTTCTGTATGATCACTAAACACAGAATCCAGTTATGCCTTCTAGCCTTTTCTTTCTCCACAATTACATCAGTTACCAAGCACTAGATTGTATTTGCAGTTACCTTACTGGGTAAGGAAGTATAAGAGCTGGAACTATTCCTTGGTGGAACCAACTTCCCACCTCCACTGACAAATTGAAGGGGAGGGAAAGCAGTGACACAATATTCTTTCGCAGATAGCAGATTAGACTGCTTACCATAATAGTGGGACAAAGTCAGGACTACATCAGACATAAATCCTTTGCAGAGCTCAGGAGCAGGGATGCTGAAATCTATAGCATGATAGTGCTGGTGTGACTAAACAGGGGTACAGAATACTCAATTTATTAGCCACTAGTAATAATGGGATGCACCGCAGTAATGTGTTTTATAGTACCAGCTTGAAGGCTATGTTACAATAAAGAGAACCAACAGAGTTGCTTACTTTGCTATGGCTCATTTTCTCTGGTAACATCCCATGAGATACAGATTTTCCATTAAGCATCTCCCTCACAGTCCTTGTGCCTGTTCTGAAACAACAACCCCTTGAACAGCAGTCACCAGTCTCTCTCTCTCTTTTTTTTTTATTGTTTGCTAGTAATTTATATTTTGTTAACACCCTCTCTTAAGGTTGTCAAAACAGAGAGAAAATCTCTCAGCTATACCTGTGTCACAGAACTCTATTAGTAACTATTAAGGCGTAGCCTAACTCTCGGATACCTATGCAATGTTTATCAAACATACTGAAGCAATCTAATCAGAAATTGTTTAACTCTGTGGGATACATATCCCATAACACCCAAGATACCACAATTACAGGGCAAAGAAAGAAATCTATTTTTTTCTACAAGAAAAAAGAGATCACAGAATGGATCTGGGGTGGCTGATGGAACCCCACTTAAATAAAGAACTAAATGATGGCATGGCCATGTCATCCTGGCACACCATGCTGGCTCATGCTAAAGCTCCTTACACTCCATTAAACAGAACACAGCAACATGGCATTACTGTTCAGGCTATCAAATGGTCTGTTCAACAAAGCACAACTTTGTGTAGACACAGAATATAATTAAGGTTTTTTTTAATTGGTGCAGTAAGCTGGTATGGATTGTTGTTTGTTCCTACATAGTGAAGCCAAGGCAGTTAGCGTGACGGTACCTCCAGTGCTGCATATTAGATACGTGAAGCTCACAAAACCTTTCTTTAAACCAGAAAGGGAATTTTTTTGTTGTGGCCAATCCCAAAAGAAGAGCTCATCATCAAAGCTGTAGGTTTCTTTCAGATGTCCTGTCCCACTTAAGGGCTAAGAGAATGCCAAAGGCTATTAGCATGGCATGAAGCTTCATACAAACCTGTTCTCAGTATGTAAGCCAGAGAAGCAAACATTAGGGAACAATTTAAGGAAGAAATATTGACCATTTTTTTAAACAGCATACTCTTATCTTTTTAAATGTTTGTGAGTTTGGGGGTTTTTATGCTACAATGGTTTTAGTTTTTCAATCATTTCCAGTATAGAAATAATTTATTCCTAAAGTTAAAGGTTTTGGCATCCAATCCAATTGTAACTCAGAGTAGGATCAAATTCAACATCAGTTTAGGTTTCTTGGGGCATTTTCTACGCTAGTTCTGTGTATCTCCAAAGTCGAGGTTCCACAAACATCTCTGCGAAACCTGGGCAATGTTCTTTTTTGACTGAAGAGCTGAAAACTGGACAAGTGTTTCAAATGTGGCCTCAAAACTGCGGAACAGGAAGAAATAACAACTCCCTCTGACCTTTAGTAAGGTCATTATGAATTTCTCATTCCTATGTTATCCTGGTATCTTTGGTTACGCATATGTTTTCAAATTTGCAGCTATTAACAACACAGTTTAATTTTTATTATTCTAGTAATATCTTACTCTTTTTTTTTATTTTATGGATTCTTCTGTGGATATCCTGAAATCATCACTTTTTATTTTCCAGCGTGATAATAAAATACATGAATATACATGATGGCATAAAACTTTTACCTACCCTTGTAATCTACGTATCTGAATAATGAACAATATTTGGTTTAGTTTTTAATTATGTACTGCATTTTTGCCTGATATAGAGGTAATTTCAGTTGATTATTTTATGGGATTATGAAATATTAGAAATAACACTGAAAATTATAATTATAGAGAATCTATAAAAAATCACATTGTATGTATGAGGAAAAGTATACACAACATTGTACAACAGTACAAACCTGAAGGGCATTTTGAAACTCAAGTTCTGATGCAGAGGACATTGCATCATAAGTCTCTTAGTTCAGAGTGACTACGTTAATTTCACAATACAAAAACATCACTGCCTGAATGAGCTTTTACACATTCTCCTCCATGTAAGGGCACACATTCTAATTAAGTTGCTATTTATAGCACTCAGCTGAATACACTCGGAAACACATTGTAGAGCAGGAGGGTATTTATCCTTCCTGCCTTTAAGCATCACTTACATGCCTAAAATAGGGATCTAAGCTTTCTATGACTCTTAACAACTCATCTACTTTGACTCAAGGTTTGGTTTCTTTTTTATTGAATTATGTACCTTGCTGAACATTTAGAGACTAAAACCATACCAAAAAGAACTCTACTAAGAAGAAAACCAAACAACAGAGCAAACAAAACCCCAAACCCTAATGCCTGTTTACCCCAGTTTTAAAATACAGTCATGTCTGTTTACAGAATTGTTGAGTGCACTTGTATCCTGTACTGATTACTTTGACTGTGAATTCCCAAGTGTAAAATGATGCAGACACAACAGATAAAGAAGGATTTAGTCATGAATTACTCTTATGAAGCTCTTCTTTCACAAACTAAATTTGAGATGACAGCTCTGGGACTTTACAAGCTCTGAAATATTAATTTTTTTTTTTTTTTTTGGGGTATTTGTACTGGAATACAATATGAAACTATGTTGTAATTTCAAATTCAGTTATATGGCATCTCCTTCAAAGACAGAAAGGTAGGTCAAAATGTAGCTACATTTCTGCCTTCCCACAAGAAATGTCCAAAAGATTGCTAATTAAGGATGATACTTGCTTGTGGAATGGCAATGTGTTGCTATTATAAAATGGGCTAAATTTTACTACATATCTGCACATGCTATTTGATAAATAGTTACAGCATCTTACCATTGATGTTGACCAAGTAAAATCTCAAAACAAGAGATGAAATTTTTTGCAAACTGTTACACTAATCTCGTTCCCACCAAACCGTCTACAGTTTAAATCAGAAACATGATCACATCTAATTTTGAGTTACAAAGATGTCTCACTACTCTAATCAATTTATTTACATGTATGTACAGATGATTATGAAATCATAATTACAGATTAAACCAAGTATTTTGGATAGATTGGTTATTGTTAGTAGACACAATGTTTCTGTCAACATAGTGGTGATCAGAGCAGCAAGTTAGTGTAACCAAGGGCAAGTCCTGTCTGACCAACCTAGTGGCCTTTTATAATGGAGTGACTATGTCAGTGGACCAGGGAAGGGATACAGATGTCATTTATATGGACTTCTGTAAGACCTTTGATGTGATCCCCCACAATATCCTTCTTTCTAAATTGGAGAGAGACGGATTTGATGGGTAAATTGTTAGACAGATAAGAAATTGGTTGGATGGTCACAGGGTAGCGGTCAAGGGCTCAGAGTTCCAATGGACATCAGTGACAAGTAGTGTCCCTCAGGGGTCTGTATTGAGACCAGTGTCATTTAATATCTTCATTAATGACAGAGACAAAGGGGTTGAGTGCACCCTCAGCAAGTTTGCAGATGACACAAGCTGAGTGGTGCAGCTGACACACCTGAAGGACAGGATGGCATCTAGAGGGACCTGGTTAAGCTCAAGAAGACAGCCCTTGGAAATCTCATGAGGTTTAATAAGACCAAGTGCAAGGTGCTGCATCTGGCTTTAGGGCAACAACCAATATCAATACAGGGTGAGGAATGAAGAGATTGAGAGCAGCCCTGCAGAGAAGGACTTGGGGGTGCTGGTGGATGAGAGGCTGGACATGAGCCGTCGATGTGCACTCACAGCCCAGAAAGCCAAATTGTGTCCTGGACTGCACCAAAAACAGTGTGGTCAGTAGGTTGAAGGAGGTGATTCTGCCCCTCTACTCTCCTCTGGGGTGAGACCCACCTGCAGTGCTGCATCCAGCTCCAGTGTCCCCAACATAGGAAGGACACTGACCTGTTGGAGTGAGTCCAGAGAAGGGCCACCAAGATGATTAGAGGGATGGAGCACCTCTCCTATGAGGAAAGGCTGAAAGAATTGGGATTGTTTAGCCTGAAAAGAGGTGGCTTATGGGTGACCTAATTGCAGCCTTAAAGTACCTGAAGGGAAACTACAAGTAAAAGAGAAAGGGACTTTTTACAAGGGCAGGTAGTGACAGGACAAGGGTGAATGGCTTAAAACTGAAAGAGAATAGTTTAGATTAGATGATGGGAAGAAATTCTTTACTGGGAGGGTGAGAAGGCACTGAAAGGTCCTTTCCAACCCAAATGTTTCTATCATTCTAAGTTTTCTAGAGAAAGCAAAGCAGACTGACAGGAAGTACCTACAAATTGGTGCATTAGCATGTGCTGCAGCCTTCTCATTTACTAGTGGCTGGAATTTAAAATTACCCAAGTCTTTGACAGCATAACATAAGGACTCATTTTCATATGCAAATAATAATAACATTATTTTCTACCATTTGTACTAAAATTAACCTTTGTTTTGCTTGAGCTTTTGTCAGATGACTATCCCTTTTATTCTGCTTTCTCTTTTGCAGACAGCACTGTGTGTGATAAAAGAAAGAGATACAGTGTAAAACCAGTTACTGGATATGGAGCAATCTACACTTTCAATTTTGACAAATTAAATGTATACAATTTATTAATATTTTATTGTTGGATCTTTTCAGATTTATTCCTGTAGTGTGAAAATGTATCTTGTAGCTTAAAGAGAAAAATTAATGAATTATGATTATTAAATATTTTAAATAAAGTATATCACCTACAGCTTCAAATCTTATATAATATACAGTACAGTTTTTGTAACTTACTGAGTGTATAAATACTATCTTACATCCCCAGAAGAAATACAAAATACTAAATCTCACCCTTTTAAATTTAAACTTAGGTTAGGAAAAAAGGATCATTTTCTTTAAAATAAGGTAATTCCTCAGAGAGACAATGTCTGTAGAGACAATGACCTGGGTTCTTCTTTTTTATGCAACACTTCTAAAAATCTTTTTTATGAGTAATTCTCTTCTGCAATAAATATTTTACAGAGTGCTGACCAAATGGTTAGTGGTTTGATAAGGGATGTTGCTCAAACTTCTGCTTACAAGGTAGTATTTCATAATTTAAACAGAACAGCCATTGTCACAAATTCCAAGAGTTTAGTCAACAAGAATTGAATTCCCTTGAAACGGACTACTTTTCATAGCAGTTAAGCCTTATGTTTATTGAAAAACGCATAACTTGGGGGCCTCAATTTAATGGAGCACTGAGCCTTCACTGGGATTAAGCTTCAACAGCTCACAAGGAAACCAAATGAAATGCAGGTAGAGATATTTTCCCTTTTCCAATGCTGCTTTTTAAAAACTAGTTTTCCATGCATAAGGCATATTGTTTTCTCAAAACTTGACATAATCCTTGCTTCTTGACAACCAAAATTATTTCCATTTAAAGTAGCACAGTTCACAGATTTAATGTTAAAATCCACTCAGTTATCACTTAGATAAAAGGTCTTGAAAGACGTATCCTGGCTGATAAATTCTGAATGAAGTGAAATCATGTTACAACATGATGACAGCTAAGGGAGTCAATTAAGGATCAGTTCCTTAACAGATAATGTTAGACTGCAGTTGTATTTTTGTTTTGAGATTCGTGACAGCTAAAGAGGAGAAGCCAGGAAAAGAAGCAGAAAAACGCTAATTCTTCAGAATTACATTTGTGTACATTTGAATTAAAATAATGGAATGGGTGGATTTAAAACACGTTATGCCTATGAATTCTTGTGCTGTAATAACAGAATACTAAATCTGGAGCATTCTGCACTGTACAGATACTTAGGTAACAGCTGTTGAAATAGAGAGAGAATCATGAGAGAACAATGACAAGGTGGGGAACCAACTAACCTAATCCATCTGAATCGGCTACTCCTAAAACCGTAAAAGACAAACCATTAAACTATTGTTCCTGCTGCAAAATCTGATAAAGCAATGTATTAGAAAAAACTGAAATGCTATGCAAATTACGTGTGACTACTTAAAGGGGGATGGGCCTTATTATGGAGTTCCCAAGTGGATGAATATGGGGACTGAGCATGACAATGCCGGATTTGTACAAGATTTATTATGGGAGTCCTTTAACTCGGTGAAAATTGAGAGGACTTGGCTCCCTTGACTTTATAATATCAGACTTTCTGCCTGTTATCAG
The DNA here is from genome assembly GCA_035583155.1 of Acropternis orthonyx. NCBI lineage: Eukaryota > Metazoa > Chordata > Aves > Passeriformes > Rhinocryptidae > Acropternis > Acropternis orthonyx. Next base: position 41,568,010 of record JAWWEU010000001.1, on the reverse strand, counting down.
TGAAATAAAATGTAGCATTTTTGCCTAGGTGCCTGGGATGTGAAGGAACAATCCTGTGCCTCCTATTCCCAGAAGATTTTCTAGTGTCTTCATCAGGCAATTTCCAAGAGTTCGAATCTCATATACCTTGGGTGTCCTATTTATCTTTCTGGGGACCTAACTGTTGAAACTGACAAACGGTAAGGGTTCCTAAACAGAAACAGAGTCATTCTTCCTCAAATACTTAAAGAACAGTAAAATAGTAAAAAATCTTTTACTAGGGGATCAAACCAGTATTGAAACTAGTTATTATTAACCCAGATTTCACTCAGGATGGGAAGGGACAAAAGAACAGCATTCCAGAGAGATAAACCCAAGTCTCTTGAAGAGGTATGAAATATAACTTCTTTACATAATAGGCGTGCTTTACAGATAAAGGCACATTTTCAACAAAACCTTTCATAAATTAAGCAAATAAGAACTTTAATTGTTCATAAAGATTTCCTTGGTTAGAACTTTGAAAGTGGTGTTTATGATTCTGAGGTTGAAGTGTTCAGTTTCAATGTACATTGTAAGCCTTTTTAGCAGCTCTCTGACCGAACAGTCATCCAAAGGAAGAACTGTTTTTGCAGATGACATAAAACCAGCTCAGTTCAAAGGAATTAAACATGTTTCACCTTAAAATAGAAGGTATTTTTGGAATACAAGGGGGTTGGGTTTGGTTGGGTTTTTTAAGGTGAAATTCAGCTCTATATTTAGTTCTTGTGGAAACAAAAATTAATTTCCAATTTGTTGATTTGAAACATTTTTTCAAGGTTGATATTCATCTGACATTTACCTGGGTTGCTGTTTTGGCTCTTACTAGCTGTAGTCCAGGAACTCCCCTCTTTCTATCCTGCTGGTATCCATAGCCATGAGAAGACACTTATGTACAGACTGGAAGGCACTTAATAGCATTATACCCTGACGTGTATCATTCCCGAGCTATAATCATGAACCAAGAGAGAGGGAAACCACAGAACACACTTATGATGCCATCATGAGGAAACTGGCAGTATAAGGACCAAGACTTAAAACCAAAACAATGATCTATGATGATTCATACATTTCACATCTTAATGTTGATAGCAAACATATCACTGTAGACAGAGAAGCTGAAACATGATATTGTATAGTTCAAAGTCAGTACTGCTAATTGAACGTATTCAGAACTCCATCTTAGAAGAATGTTCAATACACAGTTTTTGTTTCAATTTAAAGCAAAAGCTAACATCCAAATATCAGAACTTTCACCTGGGAAGAAATCATCTATTTCCATCAGTTCTGTTGCTGCAACACAATACACGGCAATACATGTCTCTACTGTATTTTGCATATACAGATTTCTTTACGCTTTCACTAAGCAGTTTCATTTTTTTATTTTGCTTTTTTAATGAGTGAATTCAGACCTGAGAAATGCAACACCTGTTGTTTTTCTCTCTGTTGTGTAACGCTCTCAGAACATCTCTACACTTCTATAAATTCTGCTATAAATATTTTACCATCTGGTGTATGTTTTGTGTTCCTCCCCATTCCCATTAAATGCTTGCAACAAAACAGTTGCTTTTATTATTTTCTGCACTGGCAGCAAACCTCTTGACAAGGCAGCCTTTAACTAATAACCTAGGTAGAGACTTACTGCATCCTTACTAAATGTAATCCTTTAGTACAACTTTAGTGTTTCAATATCTCCTTTTTCCTCTTAAAAAATACCTAAATCAAACCTGTCTAAAACAGTGAAAGTGTAAGTCAAAATCTTACAGTTGATGAAACAAAGGGAGATAAAAGTAACTATCAAAAAAATTTTGATGGTCATGTAAAACTAAACCAATCCAAAATATGGCATTTATTGAAATATAAATCTGAGGACAACTTTCAGAGTTATGAGAATATCTCTATTGAAGCCTTTATTGAATTTCTGAATACTAAACCTAGAATGAACTAATGATAAATTACATTTATAAAATCAATAACTAAAAGTCACAAAAAAGTTAATTACAAAATGATCAAGAGTAGTCAAAATCTTGGTGAAATACACACAACTATGAATTGGAATCTCATTTAAGGAAAAAGATGATTCAACTGAAATGCATAACTAGAAATAATCCAGCACTTTTCTAGTTGTATACACAAAAAATACAGAAATCTTATTTCAAATGTGATTTGACTTGACGCTTGAGATGCAAAACAGACTGGTAATTTATTATTAAGAATTGCTTCAAACACAATTATATTATATATTTGACATTAAAAAAGATAAAATGAAATAACCAGTGACTATTGTCACTAACAAAAAATTTAATGTAATTTACTGCTTCTGGATACAGTTGTGTATCTAAAGTATCTACTGTAAAGCTCTGCCTTAATAATCTTTCCCTCTCTTATGATAAGTAACTGTTTAAAATTGTAAATGATTTCTTCATCATAACTTTCATAAAAATGAATAATCCAAATATACCATCTTGACAGTAGCTTGAACAATGAGAAAGGAAGATTTCTATCATGGTAATAAAATGCAGCATATTTGTCAATAGTTGACAGGAGTAATATATGAAAAGAAAAACTTTTTGAATATGTGTGGCAGAAAAATCATTTATTACTATTAACACTAATTTCATCCTGTTACACTCTGTCACATTATCTCCATTTTGTATGGGAGGTGCACTCCCCACAGAAGCTTGAACTGTAATCTCAGACTTCAATTAAAAAAAAAAATCATATAAGTAAGGAAAATTGTATGCAATTCGGTCACAACCAAATGAAAGTACAAGCTGCAAAACTGTAAGATACTCTTGAAGCTTATGAACACATTGACTCAGCCACAAATTATGCTTTTTAATACTATAGACTATAATAGTGAAAAGAAAGATGGAACTATGTTCAGCTGTAGTTCTATGACCAAATAACATCTGAACATGCATTATCGCTTCTTGTTATACATATTTACACTTTTTTTTTTTTTTTAATTTAAGCCTTCTTCAAAGGAAAGGATAAAGAAAAACTAAGCATTAGCCAAAAAAAATTGTTTGCATAACAAGAATGCTATTAATATTTTTAAAATATCTATTTGGTCATTTCTTTAGAAAAAGTAATGCCTAGAAATCATGTGCCCTTCAAATCTTCCATCTGAATCCAACAGTCAACACTAATGTTGACAGAAATCTTTGCATCCCACTGGACAAGACTGTGTTAATCAAGGTCAAAATCATGGGCTTGCTATTTATTGCCTTGAGGTAATAAAGATCTGTCCTTCGCAAAGGAATCTTCCTCTCTGGAAGGTTCTCACAGTTTTCTCTCTGTGTATGCAACACGATGAAATCTGTTTCCTTAGATACTAATCAATTTAGATGAATGACATTTTCATTTGACTATTATCTTAAATACACTGCTTCTGTCAATCACAGTATGAATAGATTTACCTTAACTAAAAATTAGCCTCTTCACTGTCAGACTGTAAATTGACAGAGCTATTGCCAGACTGCACCTTCTATTATAGCCCCTTGTGAACCTGGAGAATGCAGATGTTTCCATTATTTGCTTCAAAGACTTGTCGTCTATGAATTTCTATATTACCTTTATTAGAAATGCTTCATTTATGCCTTGATAGACATCACTCTCCCAGATTAAAGAATGTTTCATGACTTAGAAGTAAAGTTTCATCTTGGTAAATAAACCTTCTTTCCCCCCAGTTCATCATAAAGACTAGTAACTAAAACCTAAAGTGTAAATCTACCGTGAAGTAACTAACAATATTACCACATTACTCCTTTATCTTTAAATGTTTACGTGTCTTTTCACACATCTAAAACTCTTTGAGACTTGTGTTTGTAAAGGTTGCTCTAGAGTAATTTACATAATATACTATGTTACTGAACACATGTATACTGAGGTAAATGACTTTAAAATTACCTGTATAGCCAGCGTTCGAGCTACAAGACTTCTAAGATATTGTAAAGGATCTTCTGGACCTTCCCACTTGCTTTGCCATGCAACAGGACACTGAAATAAAAATATATTTACTGAAAGTATCTATTTCAAATCCATTAAATTTTAAACTAGCAATTTGAATAAAATTAAATAATCGAGAGATCAAATATATCTACAAAGGAAAAAGGAAGCAGAAGTAATATAATGACCAGAACATACAACCACTAATTGAAAGGTCATATTTCTGTTAATTCTTCGTGATACAGTGCTGATGGCAAACTTGAAAGAAACTCTGCTATTTGATAAGGAAACCTCAGTGCATTCCATGAACACTTCAGAAAGGCCTAAGCTGATTCTTGAAAAGCCAGTTTCCCACACATTTGCTGCTGCCTCCTCAGACTTGAACATGCAGTTGTGTGGCTACATGGTGAAGAGAATCTGGTACAATTCTTCTGCATGACTATTTTCTCATCACTTTACAGTTTTTGTAGGGCAAGACCTGAGAATAAAATCCTGCAAGACCTCCCCATCAAAATTTCTCATTGACTTCAAAAAGAAAGGCTTAAAAGGTCTTTGTTACATTTCCTCCTTATAAAACAAGGGTAAAAACAATAATTTGACCAACTCCACAGGAATCTGTAAAGCACACTGAAAGTGACTCTGCAAGATTCTCCTCCTTGTGAGAAAAAGAATTGATGCAAATCATTACCTGCAGAATATTGCATAATACTGAAGATGCTGAACAGAATAAACAGTCTATACTGTTTAATATTTACAGCTGCATTTTCAAGGAGGTTCACATTCTAATTGCATATGTACTGAAAAGATTTGCAAAATCTGATCACAGAAGTTTGTAAGAAAAAGTAGTTTGACAAACTAAATACTCCATGTGTCCTTTTTATAGATAAAAACTAGAACATAACTAGGTTTGGGGATACCAATTAAGAATTAATTGAATAAACTACAACACATACAAGACAACTAAAAAGCACAGTTAACTGCACATTTTTTTTGTAATCATGATTTTTTTGATTTTTTTTTTTATTTGAAACTACTAACATTGCATTTTTGGAGACTTTTGCTAGATATGCATTCAGAGGCAGCTCATCAATCTATCACTTAGAAGGTATTCACCTAATGTTGCTAATATATCATTCTAAATTATTCTAAGTTTAAAGAAATAGCTTAGCTAATTGTTATTATGTAAGCATATTTCAGATGTATGCTGTGCTCATTCTGGCTGAGGTAGAGTTAATTTTCTTCATGGGGGCTTGTATGGGGCTAATATATCAATTTTACACTAATAAAGCATATTGATGAAAGCTTTAGAAGTCATATATTTCTTGAATTTCACATTTCTATTCATAATCTAGCAGTTTCTGCAGGTGTCATAATCTTAAAAGAACTACAATCTTGGCGTTTTTAAAATATGAGGGTTTTTTAATAGTCTTTTTTTATATAATGCATGACAATACTAAACTAAATAAGAACAGTGTATAGAAGATGCTTGAAATAAATCATTTTAGGATGATAAATATAGTGAGGTTTAGCTGTCTTGAGGCTTAGCTGCCATGCCAAGAATGTGGCATTGGCCTCTCTAGAAGGCTGTCGAAAAGATTGCTATTATGGTCACAACCCAATGAAGTGATCTGTGTCAAGGTAAGTGGGCAAGTAAGCAGATAAAATGACAGAAACATTTTGGTGAATATATCAGGAAGCACTGAACTGATGTTTGTGAGAGGTAAAAATGCATAGAATTTTTAAATACATTTTTGTGACAGTGATCAGCACCATAGCTCCTGCTGCTTCCAATTTGAGAGTGCAGATTAAGCACACAGGCAAGACATGCTCTCTTGCTCAGTAACTGTACATGTACCATTTGCATTCACTATGACTTGTACTTAGTACCAATTTCTACAGCACAGTCAAAACATGTTTAAAAAGGAAATGAGATCACTAACATGAAAATGTTAATTTATTCTAACTGTACTGCAATTCTTGAACCAAAAAAGACAACAAATTTAATTATTTCTTTGATTAGAAATTTGAGAGATCAATAAATGCATAAAAAGCTTTTTAACAGTACTTGTTCTTCACACGCAGATAAACAAGATATTAGTAGGAATTATCATTCACTGCAGAACCAATCTCCATATCTATGCATTAGCATCAGCAGAATTTATCAACTGTTGCAGATGAAACAAAACCAGAGTTTCACATCATATCAATGTTTGACTACCTCTGTAATCCAATTATCTAGCTATTAATGATAGAGCATGTAAATTTGCAGTCACTAATTGGACCAGTTTATAAATATGCCCAGTTTGATGCCAAAAAAACATGGTGAAAGTACCTGTACAAATTCTGTTTGCTTTTCTCATATATCAAGAATATTGGGTGAGATGATAGGCTGGTATGATAGGCACAGCTTGTCTGGTGTGATATGGCAATACTCCACACTGAATAAATGCAGGGAGTGAATTGTGATTACAGCTTAAATTTTTAGAAAATGTAAAAATTCACTAAAGGGGTAGATTTACATGTTCTACTGGCCAATATGTTTCACTTATCTAGCATGGCTTGGTATTGGAAATTGAATAATATTCCATAACTTCTAACTTTATTGGAATTGTCTTTAAGGGAAAACTTGATAGAAAAGAAAATATACTCAGAAGGTTCTGCAAGTAATTGAAACAGCATTTTTCTGAAAAATTTTTCAGGAAAATCCTGATTCTGTTTGAGTTACAATCAATAAAACCCCTCCATTTTAGAGTTTCCATCAATAAAAGAACTTAGGACAAATGGTGACATGAAAATGTGCATCATAATTTTTTCAGTTTCCTTGGACTTTTTTGCTGCATATTATAATGTATATTTATTACAACATTACTTACCTTCTGGTTTAACAGGGCACTTGCTAGTTTTTGTACTTCAGAACTCAGTAATGAGGTACCTCTGATAACTTTACTCAAAGAAGCAAGTGACTGATGGACACTTTGCACAAGGCGAATGGCATTGAATTGTTCCAGAGTAATGAAGGACAAGATTGGAGATCCTTGTTGCTCCACAGGAGGTGACACCTTCTGATGGATCAGGTTAGAATTCTAAAAAGGAACATGTGATATCCAGTTAATAAACTCAGGGAAACTATGGTGTTATACAACATACTATTTGTTTAATTTGTATTACTTCGTATGACCTTTTTAGCTTTGAAGTAATACCAATATCATCCCTTTTCTGGCACTGGATTAAGACTACAGTGATACTTTGAGCAGTGTCTATGAACTGTTCAATAAAGGCACTGCTCTTCTGAGACAACTTTGTCCACCCAGTTACTTCAAAAGTACTTGAATTTCTGAAAAATCTTCACTTAGTTGAATCACTGCTTTTAGTATTTGTGTTAACATGTCAATATAAAAAGCAGTGGTCTACTCAACATAAGCAGATTGTACTGGGTACTACAAATTATGCTGCCAGATACAGTTCTTGCTTTGGTAAGACTAGTTCCACATGGAAGCAAATTAAATAGAATAAGAAATACAAAATAAATACAATATTATGTGGGTAATGATATTGGGTAACAGACCCAGAGAGGTACTGCTGCCTCTTGCACTGCCATTTTCACTGCTTACTTTCCTTCCATTAGAGCCACTGAAAATCCAAATTTATTCAATAATTTCAAGAGATGGTATAATTTTGCAAATCTTAATTCACATGCCATTTATTACATAAATATATTTTAGCATGTGTTCAGAAACTGCCAGCCTCACGTGACAAGAGGCTGCAGTGAGTTCCAGTTATAGAATTACAAATAATTGGAAAATTCTACATGGCACAAATGCAAAAAGAAAACCCTAGCTTTAAGGGGGAAAAAATTGCTGTTCCAATTTGTAGCGATTTATTAAACGCAAAGTAAGATTTTACTTTCTCTGAAATATCGCTTCTTAAAATAAGAAATAGTTTTGACTATTTTTCAGATTAAATAAACTTCTGAATTGTCACATGGCATCCTGCTTTCCAGAACATACAGGATATCTACCTCTATTATCTTTCCCAGGTGCTGTACATGTGTCAGGACTTTCACATTTGTCATTTCAAACATACTACACTAAACTAACAAGCTAAAATATGAGAAACGATAAGTGAAATAGCACTACTTTCATCTATGACTGACAGAGAAATGTTACATGCTAAAAAGGTATACAACAAAGTTACTTACTGCTCAAACTATAAGAAGCATAGAGTATTTAGAACTGTTATACTTTGCAATTTCCTTTGCATGCATTCTAATATCACAGTACCAGTTTCCCTTCAGTTTTTCTGAGACCATAGTTTGCTGAGTTATGTAAATTGTAATGTAAAACTAGCATAAACTAGTTGAAAATTTCTTATTGAGATATTTAATTGCAAAAAATAAGGAAAAAACAAAGACTTGCAAAAACAACTTGCAGGCTTTGATCAATCTTTCACATATACTGCCTTAATTCACAAAAAAAAAATTAGAGAGGGCCTCTAAGGTCCTCAATATTGTCTTTCACATTATTTCTCCTATGAATTGCATATTCATTTCATCACTCTTTCTAATGCTTTCCCCTGAGAATTTGATAAAACAACCCATCTGCCATTTTTATAGGAAAATTAAACATGAGTATAAATATCAGCTTATACATTTAATGTCTTATTACGTTTCCTTAAAATCCATTATGTACATAACTCACATCAGCCTTTCAAATATTCTCATGACCTGCTGGGGAATTAAGATGAAGAACGGCTGAAGTACTGAGTGCTTTTCATAATCCTAAGAAACTGAAGATAGATTCTAATCTTTAATATTAAATACTATATTATGCTACCAATATTAAATCAGGTGTATTGTGAGACTTTGATAATTTTCCCTCTTTCAGTTCTGTATGTGTTGCTTTCTTAGTACAATATAAGACTTCATATAATATCACCTAAGCTGTTCCACAGCCTTACTTTGTTACCTTCTTAAACTCAAGCTTTTTCAAACTCCAGTATTTTCTGAAAATTACCCTCTCAGAAGTGTAACAAATATAATGAAAATAAACTCACGTACCACCACCAGTTCTGCATTTGATTCAAAACTCAATTTTGGTGGTGGTGGTGAGTTTTAGACAACTTCGCTAGCCTTTTGATGTACCTATTCCACCCCCTTCAAGTCTCTCTGTCTATTCTTTTAGGCATTAGCCTCTCAGTGTTTTTTACACAAACTTTTAATTGTTGAAAATACAGAAAAGAATGACCCTATATTTGTTTCACTGGTTTTCCTTTGTGCAAAAATAAATTGTTCTTTTGTTAAAGCTCAGGTACCTAATGAGGTACCATGATGTGATTCTTGGGGCTATCTTGTACAGGGCCAGGAGTTGGACTTAAGATGATCCTAGTGGGTTGTTCCAATTCAGGATATTTTCCATGCTTCCATAATGGTTTAGTTAAAAAAGCAACAACTAATAAATTTTCAAAACTACTGCTGCAATTTTCTTGTAGCATTATGCAACTTTATGAAAATAACTAGGTACAATTTACAAACACAACAAAAGACAGAACACATGACAGTTTATGATCATATGTTCAGCAAACAATTTTGAAGCAGTTGCTGCTGAATTTTTATTACGTGTGGGCCTTCTTTCATGATGCTGCTAAAGAGTTTTTCTGACATAAGGCAAAAATGCAACCACCTTACAACAAAAATACAGCACTGATTCCTCTCTTTCATCTCATGACAGAGAGCCATTTGGACATGGTGAAACACTTACAAAGTGCCATTGTGTCCTGATACTTTTGTACTTCTCTGACAACTATTACATGATGGGCAATGTTTGAGTTCCACTGGACAGTGATTTCCAACTGATCCCACTATGTGACAATGAAGGCTTATGTAAGTGCTTATATAGATCCTAATCTACACTCAGTCATGGCAGAAGGCTATGTGGGAAAAGAATGGACTCCAGGACAGAGACTGGTTGAATTAACTCTGATGGCCCAGCCATTGACAACAGTCTCTAAGTGGGCCACCCTTCCACATTAGGAAGGACTTTTAAAACGTGTATACTATTTGACAACATATTCAGTAAAGACTTTATTTTACAGAGTAACAAGTCTTTCACACAAACTTATACTGAGCATCTGAGTATGTGGGTTTTTTTTAAGTGAATGGCAGGTTTGTGAGAGTTTAATTTATTTGATTAGTGTTAAACTGTTATTAAATCATGCAGAAAAAGACTATAGAAGTTTTAGGACAGTATTCATTATAAGGATGTTTTCAAACAGCAAGAATTAAAATGTATGTTTTCAAATGAAGCTAATATAGATGGAAATGTTAAGACATTCTGTATTAGTTCAGAAGAGTTAAATAAAAAAATGTTTGCTTGTGTAATTTCAACATAGGATCTACACTGATTTGAAGCAGGTTTTAAGTATCTATTTAATTTCCAATGTGTATCTGCCATTTTTGCTGTTTGGCCACAAAGACTGTGATAGCTCTCAAAAGTGAGCCAAAAGGACTCCTATCCACAGAACCACAAAAAAAAAAAAAAAAAAAACCAAGGTTGGAAGGAACATCTGGAGACTGCCTAGTGTTCAAAGCTACAGCAGGTTGCCCAGACCTGTACCCAGTTAGGCTCTTGTTCAGTCTAGAGGAGACCTTTTGTAATAAAAACACTGATTGTGTTAAACTTTCAACAGTGTCTTAGTTTCAGTTTCAACACTCCTTTCGAACCCTCGCTGGAACAATTATGATCAACCATTCCAGTGTACATTCTATAGGACATGCCTATGTGAAGTGGTAAATTTTGTTATGTTTCAGAATTATCACCACAGAGATGTACAACAACTATTTTCAAGGTATTTGTAAGATAATCCTTTTTGAATTAAACCTTGATTCACATACTCAGTATGGGAATAAAAATGTTTAAAAACATACCCAACCTTTGTCTACATATTAACAAGCTGTTGAGCAGTTTTTTGCCTCTGAAATACAAAGTAGTTGATTTTAAAAAGAGTTTTGAATCTAAAAATAGATTAGCTAGATTCAATTAAGACCTATACTGGATACCTCCTGAGTTTCAATAGCCTGAAACAGATATTGGATCATTATTTCCAACTACCCTTAGGGATAAGTATATTTGACAGGTAGAAACTAGTATTTGCTTCTTTTAATAAAATGTAAGGTATTGTCAAGACCTATCCCATCTGCCTATACTTTACCACTACATATATGTATACAAATAATTTCATCTGAACTTTTTGCAAGGAAGATTTGCAGGCCTAAAGGTATGTTTAACTCTGGTCAGTAAGAGATAATGAAAGGTGTCACAGTGAAATATACTGCCTTTCCTTACAGGATCACAGACCTGGTTAACAGCAGCCCATGCTCAGAGGCCACAGATTTCAACATGAAGTTATTTAGTAACAAAAGACTATTTTAACAAAAACATGATGCATCATACATTTTAATAAGATATTTCACAATGTAATGGTAAATTCTAATGCGCACCTCATGCCACTTCTTTTTGTGTGATTATTCAAGTAAGGGAAAGGTTTTTCTTATTACAGTGGTGTTGTGTACAAGACACAATTTTAGGCCACTGAGATCTACGTGGAAGGGGTTTTAATGAACCTCAGTTTAAAGCTAACACCATATTTCAAGACTATATAGGCAAAAATTAATTTATACTTCAAATCATTAAATGCTGCCTTGTGAATATTAGAGAAATTAAGAAAATAAATTAAAATCTAAAATTAGTATTTTTGTTGGAAATACATACAAGATCTGAGTCTCATGTCTAAAGTGTGGTCTCATCTCAACATGGAGGAAAAAGTGATAGCCTGTTATACCACGTACATCATCATCATGGCTAGGCTTCGCAAACGAAGATTTGGGAAGGGCTCTACCCACGCTTACTGCAAGCACGCTGATGGCTAATAAGGTCAATGCGAGATAGGCAAGTCCGGTTGCAAAAGGCACAGTGGAAAGTCTCCAAAGGCAGTGTTGGCGAGTCACGTTTTTTTCTGCGTTGTCTTTTTTCTTCAACACTGATCCTGTGTGTGCTCTCAAAGGAAGCA
>JAWWEU010000001.1:41460109-41555880 GCA_035583155.1 Acropternis orthonyx | reverse complement strand
TGGATGTTTAGGATCGTACGGAGGCAGCGCTGATGGAAGTGTTCAAGGAGCCGCAGGTGGTGGCGGTAGATGACCCACGATTCAGACCCATAAAGAAGAGTGGACAGTAGACCTCATAGCTAATTACATACACCTAACAATGTACTTTCCACCGCAAATGCATTTAATTTACTTTTTCACTTCTTGTGTTTCAATACTTAAGATATTTACTTAGACTTTACTTTTTATGTAGTTATCATGAGGGGAAAAAAAAAAAATTGTTGTATCAGGTACATTCCTACCTGATTAAGTTTCTTCCATAGATTGAGAACAGGAGAAAGTTCTGTAGACCATACTTCTCTGTCAAATTTGCAGCCAGCAGTTACTGACCTGCTCAGGATCCGAAGCTGTGAAATGACCTGAGTGATAAGAATACAAATACAATCTTGAAGAAGGATAAACAAATTTCTTTTAGTAGAAAAATGTGATACAATAGCAAATACTCTCCAATTTATCTTTGAACTGTACTTTCCTGCATACTTAATTACTGATCATGATCTGACCAAAACACAAACAATACCCATACTCGAGTACAGAACATACTTGAGCTTCATTCATATTAAGCCACACACAACAAAAAAATCCATATTTTTCTTATCGCAGTAATTGTCTTTGTTCAACTATAATTTAAAAACTAATGAGGCATATAATTAATTAATTAGCCTCTTTTCCATAAAATTTAGAGACAAAACTCAAGCTCTGTCTTCAACTAGGCTCCATCTGTAATTAAAAATTAAGGGAAACAAAAAACCAGAATATGTTACTAAATACATACAGTAACTCTCAGGCATCAAAACTCAAGACAATTATAGTCAATTCATTCTGATCTGACCTGGATCTCTTATTCAGATATTCATGCTACCTCAAACTATTTAAATGCATACTTATTAGAGAAAAATAAAGCAATTAAAAGAATAATGGCAACACTTCCAGAAAGAAGGGGAGCTTCCAGTACATTAAGTCCAACTGCACTTTATTGTTAGCAACCCTGGTAAGTCCACACATAAACTGGTAAAATATATTTGTAAAGAAACAACACAGAAACTGAAATACTTCAGTGATATTGAAGTCTGTCCCTTTAAACTGCATATACTCCCCCTGGTATGTTTAGGCATATTAGTTAAATTTTAGTTATTTTTCACAGTGTATTTTTTGCACAACATGTTAGAAAACAACTTATTAATTCTTTTTCACTTGACAATAAAGAAATAAGCTTGATAGTAAAAAATGTATTAATTGTTCAGAAAGACTGTTACACAGAATGAGGGAGAAAGTCAAGTTGGTTCTGCTAGGTTTTGACTTATTTTCTATTCTTGAAAGATGTGCAATGATGGAGTGTTTTCTTTTGTTTTTCACTTTCTTCCACTGAAGCAAAAAGCAGCTTCTTATTTATCAGTTTTGATAGGGACTATGAAGCACTACAAGATGATAGTACACCAAACTATTGTTTTAACTTCTATAGCAAGCACTAACCATGAGACTGTGGACTTTAGAATCCTGAGAGAAGACAGTAAGGCCAGTAGTAGAATCACAACCCAACCTCAGAAAATAATTTTTTAGCTTAGTCAGAGATCTTTTTAGTAGGACACAGTTGGCAACTGTTCTAGAGGGCAAAGGAGGGCCAGGAGAGTTGGCTAATCTTCAAAAAAAATTTCCTCCAACCACAAGTACAGTCCTTTCTGATGCACAGGAAACAGGCGTAATAAGCAAGTCAAAGAACAATCATGGCAGAAGATCAACATGAATGTAAAGGAAGTTACCGATCTCAAATCAGAGAATATCCTGAGTTGGAAGGAATCCACAGGGATCATTAAAGTCCAGCTCCTGACCCTGCATAGGACAGCCCCACAATCACACTGTGTGCTTGAAAACTCTGTCCAACCATTTCTTGAGCTCTGGCAGGCTTGGTGCTGTGACCACTTCCCTTGGGGAGCCTGTTTCCGCACCCAATCACGCTTCATGTGAAGAACCTTTTCCTAATATCCCACCTGAACCTCCCCTGACTCAGTTTCAGGCCATTCCCTCGGGTCATGTCATTGGTCACTAGAGAGAAGCGATTGGAGCCTGTCCCTCCACTTCCCTGCGAAAGAAATCTATATACAACTATGAGGTCTCCCACAGAAGATGGGAGCAGGGTTGGACTACCCAGCAGGGATATAAAGACATTGCTCAGTTGTGTTAGGGCCGAGTGAGGAAAGCCAAATCTCATTTGGGTTCGAAAACAGCAGTGGATGCAAAGGATTAAAAGGGCTTCTGGCAAGTATCCCGGCAGCTAAAAGAAAATGTGAGCTACTGCTCTTTATAGCTTCTGTTATGTAAAATAACATTTCATCCTCTCATTCTTATAACTTAATATTAAACTTTAATAATCCTTTGTGTGCTTCAGCTATTGTGTATATCAGAAAAGACTCTTGTTTAATTTAGAAAAAAATTATTTTCTCTGATGAATGTTTTGATCATAGTATCTTTATCACTCCTGTTATTCTTTCTCATTTTCACTCTGCACATATGCAAATATTCTGACAAGCAATACAGATAATAAACATACATTTGTGCCTTCCAGATATCACTCTTTTAGCTATAGTTCTGACTCTTTTGATTTGTTTTTGGATAGTTGCCTGCCATCATTTGCTAAGCAATAAAACATTTATATCAAATATACTTTAACTGGTAATTCAGTATGCAGTACTTCATATAAACTTGCATATAATGCATCCTATAAAGCTGGGAAAAGTTTTATTATTGCTTTTTGAATATTGGGGATTGAAAATATAAACTCTGGTATTCATTTTTTTAAGTGCCTTTAGAGGTATAAACATGTATCTCCAGATAGCTGACATGAATTTGCAAAATAGTGACTGCAAGATCAAGTAATTAAAATAGTTTTCTAACTCTATGGGGTTAGCTGTCTGTTTCTAATGATCTAATTATAGAATTTGTCAGTATAATTTAAATAGGAAATACACTATCTAACCTTTATTTCAATCTTTTTTTTTCTTCACTGCACCTGTATCTGTTTCTGCTTTGTATATTTTATCAAAGTAGTTAAAAAATATTTGGATATCATTATCAAAAGTTAAATACTTAAAAGTACTGCATGAAAAGAAATCAAGTTTTAATTCTCAACGTTCTAGAGTACTGTAACATGCTATGATCATCAAATGTTCATGGAAACCCTTTAATTTTTCATTCATTCCATTTCTTCTCTCAGGTATAACAGGTATGATGGTACCATAATTTACTACTAAAGTTTCCATGACAGCACACTATTTCCAATTCACTGTAATTTTTTTTAATTAATGGTTTGAGCTAAAACTGTATGTACCAGTGGCTCTTTTAGTCTAAATATTTTTCGAAAATTTTAGCCTCAAATAGTCATGCACCTTCAAGAAAGAGATGTAAATCCATTTGAATCATGTCAAAATACTCAGGTTAACCTCACCTTTCAACTGCTTCAGCACTACAAACTTTTGCTAAGGGACTACCAATTTGATAGACCATTTTTTTGTGCACCATTTTTTACATCCATGATATCTGTTCAAATTTAGAAGGGATTAGAGATTGTAAAATAGTAATTCATATTACTGCTTATGTATGATTACAAGTTTGATTTTTGAACTTGAGTGGCATAAATATTTCATTCTCACAAATCCCATTGAAGTTTCTTACAGTACTGACCAGTCTATGCTAAGTCAAATCAGCCTCAGTCTGAGAAAATGTTTACTCAGTACTCTCAAATCAGTCTCTCTCCAAATGTTATGCAAATGAAAAGGGAAATTTTTCTTTTTTTAATAGGATCATAGAACAACTCAGATTGTAAAGAACCCCAGGAGGGGGTCTAACCTCATGCTTGAAGCATGGTGAGTTCTGAGGTCAGATCAGGTTGCTCAGGGCTTTATTAGTCCTAGTCTTGAAAAATCTGAAGTCCAGAGAATGAACAACCTCTCTGGATGACCTGTTCCACTGCTTTACTGCCCTAAGGATGAAAAAGTTTCCCTTAGTACCCAATCTGAATTTTTCTTGTTTCAGTTTATGTCCTGTAAAGAGAAGACAGTCAAATGCATGGGTTGGGACAAACAAGGTGTTAAGATTGGGAAGGACCTAAATAAAACCGTAAGTGGGATATATACCTCTATTACAATTACCAGGTATATCACAGAAGTGTCCCAGGTATTGTGGTATATTTGCAGTTGCTCCAAATAACTGTTTTCACCTCCATGCAAGCGAAACAAGTTTGGAGTCAGAAGGAAAATTGGATTTAAAAGAAAGAGGAGTATCAGGAATACATTCCTGGGGGCCATACAAAAAACCAAAAATGGCTCTGTAAGGCAAAAGGACAGGAACGAACACACAAACTGGATGAGTTTAATGGTCTCCTAGATGGAGACCTTCATTCTGATGACAAAGGAAATATAATTAGTAATCTGTATTTAAGAAGAGAAAATAATTCTTGGGTTGAGAGAGGGCATTGTACACAGTCACATCAGGCAAGAAAAAATTCACCCCACCTACCCTTAAGCACTTAAAGTTCACTTAAAACTCCCTACATAATCAATAGACAGACAGATCTTAAGTGGGCTAACTTGTCATTTGAAAGGCCCTCCTACTGAGTAGATAAGAAAACTAAGTTCCTAACATAGATAATTCAGACAGATGGGTCTATGTTGTGGAAATTAGAATGAGGATTTTAATTTAATTTCCTGGAAACCTAACTACAAAGCTTAAGCAGAATTCAGCTCCTCTTACTGTACTTTATATACATTACCATTAGGTCAACCTGTAATCAACTTCAAATACTCATTCTAGATTAAGCTCGCCTTAAACACAATGCTTCCATGACCATGAAGAGAGACTAGAAGTGGCTAGCACAGATGCATCCATCTAGGTCTGTTGAATCATATCCTTTGCACTCTAACCCAGGTATGTACTTAGAGTACTAAGTAAAATGAAAATTTAATCATAAATGTATAATACAAGGTACTCAAGAGTACTTTTATAACACCTAACCTTTGAATGTTCTTCTTTGTTATTGCAACACATCCTTTTAATATATTACAAACTAAAAGCACTTATATGTTGTGCTAGTTCAGACCAAATACACATCTAAATATTCTGCATAATGATAAATCTACCATAATGCAGGAAAACAGTATCATCATTAAAAATATGAGAGGGATAGAAATATAATCAAAATACAAAAGCAATCATCAATAATCTCTGTTTAAAGAGGGGTGAGAAGACTATTCAGAACCACAATTCTTTGTAGAAGCTGTCTGTTTTAAGTAAGGTTAACTAATCATAACCGTATTTATACAAAAAATTCAATAGAGCAATTTATTTGTGAACATTGCATCTAATACTTATGAACAGCCTACAGGAACCGAGTAGTTTCTCCATTCTTAGTGGAAAATTCATGCACTGCATGGGTTTTTGATTTGTCAGCACAGAAAAATATAAATTGTATATATTAATAAAGGTGGGGTGGTCAAACTGAAAATGTCAATATTTATTTACCTAGTTATTAAATTAGTTGTGCCTCTCAGCTTTTTGATCTGTTGCATACTTTTCGGTTTTCCCTGGACATATGCTGCTATGATATTGACCAACACATTACAGAAAAAAGCCTTTAGAGAAATTATGAGAGATAATGAACAGAATTGAAAGCTATAAAGAAAATTAATGATCCCATGTAGCTTCATATGGAACTACTAGAAAGTCATGTTTGACCTGAAAATTAAAATACAAATTTATGGGAAAAACAAACATGAGGAAATGTCAAGATTTTGACTTTTCCTTCTCTGGCACTTAAATAATACAGATTTCTAGGAACATAAAATCTATTTCTGTTCTTTACTTACACACAAGATGAAGAAAAAGTGTTGCCTTCAGTATTCATAGCTACTGCAAAACCTGCTACTTCACAAACACAATATATAATAAACACATGATAGATATGTCTTGCATTCATTTCAGAAGCAATATGCCCTACAAATCATGTGACAAAATCAAATTTTACACACAGTATTACAATTTCAAAAAGAGAAAACTAATACAGTCAAAAATATATTGTGAAATTCTCTGAATTTAAAAAAAATCTCAGATCAATAATTTCTGAACTAAATATGATTACTGTTCTAAGAATACAAAGCTGAAAAGACTTGCTAGTCAGATAACTGGTATTTTTTTCAAGACTACGGAACAGAAAAAATAGATTTTTATTTTTGGCAAAAATCTAGCTAACTCCTCTAAATAAATCTAAGGATGTCAAAGCAGATACTCTACTGCCATCTACCAGTTTTAGAAGGATGTAGTCATAGCACTGAAACCACTTTTATGGTTCAATTCTCTGAATGACACAATACATCCCTTTACACAGCTGTTCAAGGAGATATTTCTGGTTTTATAAGACTTTACAGCTCAAACTAAAATATAAATCTGTAACTTAATTACTTTGGTAAATATTGTGAAAGTACTAAGCCACTGCAATACAACTATGCCTTTACTGTGTCACAAGAGGGAACAGACTTCTGTCTGACATGCCTCCTGAGAGAACTACATGCTTTCATACTGTTCTTCAGTCTGGCTGCAGTTCCCACACAGCTGTGAAAGTAGCCTAAGACTGAGCTGTCATGAAACCTCCTTGACTTTCAGTCTCTCTGTGTCCCTTATCCTCTCTGCAAGAACAGGATCCATGGATACTGTTGGGACAAAGGTACTTCAACGGCACTCATAAGCAAATCATTCCTACTGTGTGTGGATGAGTAAGAGACAGTGTAGGTCTATGCTTGCTCTTTTGTTCTTCCTTCAAGACCACCTCAAAGCTGCACATTCACTCAGTAAGGACCTGAAGTAGAATTGGACTCTATACAGAGATACATGCCTTCTCAATCAAAATACAAAGCAAATGAGGGAAAGACATTGACACCACCTGTATTCTCCGTTATACAGAAGAGGATCATATATCATATTCATCTGACAACAGGAAGATCCTCTCTAGAGCAGGGGTTCAGAGGAGGAAGAAAGTAAATCAGCAGCATGCTGCAGATGGACAGCACAAGCCCAGTACTGTCATAGCCAGTATTCCAGTTAAAACAGTTAATCCAAACAAATAATTACGAGTTTTACTTCATAGAGGTCCACAGGATACACATTAGCTGGAGACCATGATGCTAAGAGGAAGGCCAGAAGAGGTGGTTGACCTTAACTAATTACACATCCTGATAAAATTTAAGAAGACTGGAAGATTACAGCCTGTTCTTAGAAGAGAACAAAGTTCTCATATGCAGAGCACTAATATATTCTCATATACATAGCACCAATCCTATGGGAATTAATAAGGTTACTTGAATCACTGCATTGATTCACTGCATTGGTTAAGAGATGTGTTTTTTGCTAGCGCACAGTACTGTGGCTTCCGCTCCATTAATGGCACAGCCCATTTCTTTCATGCATCACACCAGATGTATACATGATACTTCCCATATTTTAAAAATTATTGTTAAGTACTCAGATCTCTCAATTTCAGGACAATAAATACAGGTTGGCATTCCTCATCAATTTCTGCTAGAGGGTGTTAGTCATGTATTTGTGATGCGAGATGCATTTAATGAGTGTCAGTAATTATATGCTCTGGACAGCTGATACAAGGGTTGCATAAACACCAAATTGTTTTAAGAAAATAGATTTATGTTCATCTGGGATCTGTAGAAATAACATAAGAAGTTCAAGAATAATATATGTTGCATGCTTTTCAATAATTATACCCATATTACTCTAAATGTCTTGATCAGAATTATGGAGGAGCAGTAAACAAAAAATTGGTGTTCCAAGTTCTGTTGAGCTAGATTTTGAAAAAGAAAATTTAGTCTGTTGATGAGCATGCAAGAAGCTACAGCTGTGATTATATTACAGTTGCACTCTGAAAAACAACCATATACCACAGCCCTCCTATTCTATATACAGCAGAAATACTGCTATAAGATGTATGATTGTAATATTCGGTGGATGTACTCACCCTAACTTTTCTTTATCTGACTTGGGTAATAACAGCAGTTGAGACTTGGTGTACAATCTCAAGAATGATCCCCTACATCTTCTGTTCTCTATTCCTGTTGGTAACAAGGTGAAAAACAGCACTGGAACTGTACTAGAACCATACCTCGGACCAGATTTAGAAGGAGTGCAGTTTTAATTGAACAAGATGCTTTTTTCCTGATTTTGTAAACTTGACATTGTTCAGATACCATCATTTTCTTAACTCATCCTGATATAATGTGTGAATATTATTTCTCTTTGCTAAGTTGCTGCTAGAACAAACTCTTAAATTTTCAAATGATTCAGCTGCCATTCATGATGAGTATGAAATGTCATGGTAAGAATACATGAATCACAGAATGGCTGGGGTTGGAAGGGATCTCTAGAGATCGTCTAGTCCAATCCCCCTGCCAAAGCAGATTCACCCAGAGCAGACTGCACAGGATCGAATCCAGAGAGGTGATGTTCAACCACAACCTCTCAAGACAGGCTGTTCCAGGGCTCTGTCACCCACACAGTTAGGAAGTTTTACATCATATTCAGATGGAACTTCCTGGGATTCTGTTTGTGCCTGTTGCCCCTTGTCCTGTCGCTGGGCACCACTGAAGAGAGTCTGGGTCCAACCTCTTACCACCCACCCTTAAGGCATCTGTAAGCATCGATAAAATCCCTCTCAGTCGTCCCTTCTCCAGGCTAAACAGATGCCTCTCAGCCTTTCCTCATAAGAGAGATGCTCCAGACCCCTAATCTTCTTCACAGTCCTCCACTGGACCCTCTCCAGTAGTTCATCTTTCTCAAACTGGGGAGCCCAGAACTGCCCACAGCATCCCAAAAGTGGCCTCACCAAGGCAGAGTAGAAGGGCAGGATCATCTCCCTTGATCTGCTGGCAATGCTCTTCCTAATGCATCCCAGGGTACCATTGGCCTTCCTGCCCACAAGGGCACACTGTTGGCTCATGGAGAGTTTGTTGTTCACCAGATTCCCCAGGTCCTTCTCTACAGAGCTGCTTTCCAGCAGGTTGGCCCCCAGCCTGAGCTGGTGCCTGAGGTTATTCCTCCCCAAGTGCAGGACCCTGCATTTGCCTTTGATGAACTGCAACTCTTCAACCTGCCCAGCCCTTTGGGGTATCAGTCACTCATTCCATGTGAAAATAAGTATGAATACAGGCACAGATAATTTTTAAATACTCTCTATAACACTGCATTGTAGTTCTGTACAGAAACAAAGTGAAATTTATCGCAGTTTTCTGCAAGATGAGATTTTTACTGAGTGTGAGAAATAAAATATAAAAGCTTTATACTATGTCAAAGAACTGCATTAACAAATTTTTCACAGGAATTATACCTTAAAAGCTTGAATAAAATTCATGTCAGACCTGCTAGCTTAAAAAATTTTAACTCAAATTAAGTTACCTTCTAGTCACAGAAGTCCTTTTTATACCATTATTTGCAACTGTCTATCTTTATATTTCAAAATATATGTGAAAAAGCTGTATTATTAATGATGACTACACTGAGGTAAATTTCTAAATTGCTGGTTACCAGCCAACATTGCAAATGCAAGCATAAATTATTTATATTTATATATATATATGTTGCAGATAGCCATGAGGTAAACTGCAGAGTTGGACTTTAGGAAAGCAGACACTGGTTTACTGGGCAAAAGACAGAGAAAAAATTGGAGACATTTTAGTAAGGGAGAGGGAAAATTTGAGACTACGTGATGGACAGCACAATAATTTCAGTTGATGAAAAGAGGGAATAAAGGACTACCTTTGAGTGAGCTTCAGAACAAATCACCTTATTGTTCAGAAAGACCAAGATTTTTAGAATGACTGTTTGGGTTAGCATGGAATATATGGGGTATCTCAGTGGATCAAAGACAAAAAGAATGGAAAAAAAAAGGAACACACAGGAAGCAAAATCGAGGACAGATAAAGAACTGATTGGGCAATTCAGGATGAGATTAGAAAAGCCAAAGCCCAGCTGAAGATAAGACCAGCAGGGAACATTAAGGGTCAGATGGGTTTCAACACACATGAGCAAGTTCAGAGAAAACATGGTATATTTGCTGAATGTAAGAGAACAAAAGTAAGGCACGGTACATAAAACCTGAAGTAGTCAATAGCCTCTGTGCATAGTTTAGGAAGCAAAGGAGCATATAATAATGGGAGAGAAACAGTCCACCTAGAAAACTCATAACATTAACACGGAGCTCAGTCCAGCTGGTGGCTGGTCACCACTGGTGTTCCAAAGGCTCAGTATGGGGGCCAATTCCATTTCATATCTTTATCACTGATCTGGATGAGGGGATCCCGTGCACACTCAGCACGCTGGCAGACATTGGGCAAGTCACAGGTCAGTCTCACAGGCATATACTTTTCCATTAATGTGAATGAGAGCCTTGCCTAAGGATGCACAAACAGTTCTGGGAACCATTCGCTTGCTTTAGCAGTGAAACAAAATAAAACTGATAACAAAGAAATGAAATTTGAAATGTGTTGGTCTTTAGCTGCCCTGTCTACGAATTAATAAAATCCATTTTTTTTCTTTGAAACAGGGACTATAACCTGCATGCTTTAAGATGCTTGAGTTTTCACTTCTTTCTCCTGAACTCTTCTTTAAATTGAATACTAAAATATGAAATGCAAGTGTAATAACTATTGTTAGATTGTTACATTACTCCATGTAGAAATGGGAAAACCAACTATTTCCCAAATCCTATCCAAATAAAAATCTAATTTTTCCAATAGTCCAGTCTTCAGTAGAAGAGAAGCCCTCCTGTTTTCTGCATCACCAACAGCCTAGTAGTTATGGCAGTTTTCTTTCATCTCTGGAATGCTGATTAAAATGTTCATTATACAATTTTTAGAAATGCTGTTGACTTTATTACAAAGTTTGATCCAAAGTTCAATGAAAAGAAACAGGTAATTCCAAAAGGTGATTCACTCCTTTAGTTTAGATGCTTATCTAAGAATGGCACAAATTATTCCCCGTAGCTGCATGTCTTTCTTTAGTAACAAAAAAAAAGGACTGATAACTAGCTAAAATGAGGTGGATAATAATCCCATGATTGAAGGTAGATGAGAAGTATTACACTGAGGCTTCTTTTTTTAACTTCAACTGGCTTTCAATTGGGCTTATCACATTTTTCTATCACAGTACCTAAGCATTTAAAAGAGAAACAAACTCATATGAAACTATTCCAATATCGATCAGGGGAATTTGAGGTGGCTTGAATCAATAAATATACCACAAGTCTTTTCTAGTAGGGTTTAAACAAAATATTCTCTAAGAGTTGAACTACAAATCTGACAGAACCTCTCTGTGTATTTCAAAGATAAATTTTAATTCCACAAAATCTATTTTTAAAATAACACTGACTTGTGGGAAATGTTAGAATAACATCTAAATAAAATATTTAGTATTAACACAGGAGGTATTTCAAGAAATACTAATACACTAACTGAAGATAATATTAGTGAAAAAAACAGGATTTCACACAACTACATAATTCTCTCTATGACAGGTATGAATCTGGTATTTCGGAGAGGGACTGTAACATACAGGGAGCCTAGATAACCATTAGATTAGGCACCTAACTCTGAGAAAAATAAGGCTTTGTTAGATGACTATCACGCTTCGTATAGAAAATGTTTTGTTCTATTACTTTAGCTGCCAACCTGTAGTGATTACACAAAAAAAATTGTCCATACTGGTAAATAAAAGGGAAAGATTGTGACTTCCAGCAAAAACAAAAAAGGCTCCTTTTCCACCTGCAGATGTGGAAGGGAAAAGTTCTATTGGCATGTGGGCTACCAGAGCCTGTCTCATGGATCAGAACCAGTGCCACTCAGAGAAAGTGGCAGGTGCCCATGGGCATGGTGGCCCAAGTTGGGTTCTCACCAGTTCTGATAGTGAAGGGAATGGGACAGGAATGGATAAGTGTTAACATGCCTGTAAAGCTGGGATGCTGCAGTCATAACTTCGTGCAGGGGCAGACAGAGTAAGTATGACAAAATGTAACAAGAGTATCTGCCAACAGGATTGCTGCTAGCAAGCAGAGCTTTATACTAGGTTTATGAGACAGAGAAGACCAAAGTCCAAAGAGAAACAGTGTGGCAGAAGGTCGGAAAAAAGCACCTAGAGTATAACATGATGGGAAAGGTGTTTCTTCAAATATGTCAAATAGCAAGTCAGTTCTCTTGTTAACAATACAAAGAAGCAAAATGAAGTTACAGGAATTGTTCAACTCTTTATGGCATTCATGAATACCAGATGGAATCTACAAAGAGATTAATTAGACAGGACAGAAAAGCAGGATCCATTATTATTAAAAGAGCTGAGATAAATATCTAGGATTAAAAGAAAAAGGAGTATCTCAGGAAACTAGTTCTCTGCATTTACTTTCATACAACAAAAATAATTGTGTTGCCAACTGGGAGAAAAGAGAGTGATTCCTGTCACTCATCAGAGACAAAACAGGCAAAGACAAGCATGCAGCTGGGTTTGAGAGAAATGTATATGATAAAATTAAATTACCTTATCTCCTTTACCTTGGTCACAGAAAATGCTAGTCAGATTTGGATTCTACCTGAGACTATAAAATTATTCTGAAATAGGTTATTAAGACAAATAAGTTTGTTGCAAAATCTGAGCCACCTAAATGGCAGAGTATCACTGGCACGGTTGAAAAGCAAATAAAATTACGAAGAAGTAAATACAGGAGGAGAAGTACTTCCAGCAACTTCAGTTGAAGTGAACTGGAACTCAGTTATTTGAAATTATAAGTACTCAGAGCTTAACATTTTTAACTTGTATATTAAATCTACAATTAAATAATTTTATAGTATTTCACTGAAAAATTGGTAAGAAGCTACAATCTGTGAACTCTTCAATAATCTGAGTTTCAAAGGATTATTTTACATTTTTCTTGTCCTTAAGCACTTTGAAGATGTACTGGATTGACCTTGGCTGGCCTTCAGGTGCCCACCAAAGCTGCTTTATCACTCGCCTTCTCAGCTGGACAGGGGAGAGAAACGTAAGGTAAGGCCCTATGGGTCAGACTAAGGACAGGGAGTGATCACTCACCAGTTACTGTCATGGGCAAAAAGTCCTGACTTGGGGAAATGGATTTAATTCATTGCTAATCAAATCAGCATAGGATAATGAGAAATAAACACAAATCTTAAAACACCTTCCCACCATGCCTCATTTCTTCTTGGGTTCAGCTTCATTTCTGAATTATGTACCTCCTCCAACCCAAGTCATATAGGGGCACGGGGAGTGGAGGCTATGGTCAGTTCATCACACGTTATCTCTGCCACTGCTTCCTCCTCACCATCTTCCCCTGCACCCACATGGGGTCTCACTCACAAGAGACATTCCTTCATGAACTTTAAAAAGCAAGTTTCAATTACACATGCACAGTCAACACCAGGAGGTTTTAAAAAGTGAACTACAGATTCACAGGCTTGCCTTCTACTTGCCATCGCTGGGATGGTGGACATAAAAGGATCAAGATGCTGTACTAGCATACAGGACAGACTGTAACCATCCTTTATCCTTGCACAACAATGTGTGAAAGAGTGTACTCATTTATCTATAAAAATATCAAAACCAACCTACTCTTCAACCTTACTGAGACTTACCCATCTCATATGATATTCTCTGTGAAACACTATGAATCTGTATATGCAAAACAATGCTGAATTCCTGAGGCAAGATATTATTAAAATTATTAAACAAAGTATTCTATATAGAAATTAACACTAAGCAAACTAAATGCTAGCCATATTCATTATCACTGGCAGTCATATTTGAAGTCTTGCATAACTTGCCAGTTACTGAATGGCTTTTTTTTTTTTCTGAAAATGATTCAACATATTATTGGAGAATGTTTAGATTAACCAGTCAACTGATCATAAGATAGCTACTACTTACAGGCTGCAGTCATTTGCAGGCACAGTCATTCAGCAGGATTTGTTGGGATCACACAACACAGAAGGCTTTAAAAGTTATGCTCCCTAAGGAGTGCTGGCAACAACCATGCCTGCTGTGCAAAGAAGGAAGGGAGATAAAACAGTGGCTCTGCATTTTCATTTCATGTTGCTAGGGTGGTTACTGGCAATAAGTCATATTAGTTGCAGGTATGGTAAATCCTTCACAGAACAGGATAGTTGTTACTACTTTTCCAAGGTGTAATGCAGGCCTGTCTGCTTCAATCTGTTAAAATTCCATTTATCACACATGATAAATTTTATTTTGATGAAGACACATTATGTGTAGTTCTATTAAAATTATAATAAAAGATGAAATTGGTTCATAGGAATTCATAAAAGAAAAGAACTATGGACCCAAGAATAAGAAATGAGTATACTGGCAGCAAAAGCCCACTTTGAAAGAAGGTGACTGAAGAGATACCTAAATTAAAAGCCCTTCTCATTGCACAGGAAACCTAAAACAAACCTCCACATATTCTGATTGCTCTAATCATGGCTTAGACTGGGAGACTGAACCACCTAAAAACAGGCCAATATGCAGGTAAAAATACTGCATTTATCAGATCAGAAGAAAGGAGCATAAAACATAACTAAGTGGTGAGGACTCTTGCTGAGTGTGAGAAAACTGGAGTTGCAGATGTACAGAAAATCTCTGTGTGGTGTAAAATAGAGAGGATGAGGTATACTGACTCCCTGCAGCTGCACTGTCAGCTGAGGTTTTTTCTGTTTTAACGTACTGTACTGCACTGCACAGAGAACATAGCAAGAGATGTAAGATCATTCATGACCATATTTAATCTAAGAAATGTTGTGTCAAAGGCTTGGTGTAACATTAAGTGAGACAGAACCAAAGAGACACAGTGAACTCTACAAAACCATGCTCTAAACATTTACTTAGCTCTACCTACCTAGAGCAACTAAGGACAAAATTCAGAAAAAAATATGTTATGTTTCTGAAAAGATCATGTCTTTTTAAGTAAAATATTTTCTTTTTAAAAAAAATGGCTTTTACCAGTATGCATTCAATATTAATACTCTCTGAATTAAACTACAGAAAATTGCAAGACATACTTTCTAACAATTTAATTAGCAATTACCAGTATTAAAGTAATACTGCTAGTGATACTCAGCTTTTAAATTACAAAAGTTCTCTGCTGGTAAGAAGTTGTGAATATAATCAATACTTGCAAAATTTCTGAAAAAAGTCCCTTTCTTTTTATTGCTGTTTTAGGTTTACCTGAACATTTACAATGCAGTAGGTTACAGAGGAGATGTCTGCATGACTGCAAAATGCTGCACTGTGCTGCAGCAAATTTCTACTACATTAAAGTGTGTTGCTGCAGCAATACAAACTATCACTCCTAAATAATATTCATAGAAAGTCTACAAAATCAGTGAAGTAGTGGACATGGTATCACATTTCAACTTTCTGGTTCTAGAGACATGGCAGTTGAGCTGGCAGCAACTTATTTCTCACTACCTTATTCATTCACGTTATCTCTGCTCTAGCTTGGTAATGGATTTCTGATAAACACCCCTGTTAGAAAGCAATCATTCAATTTCAGATTGTGAACCATGGGATCACCTAGGGATCTAAGACAGCTGCCAAACTGTCAGAAATTAAATGGGAGTAGGATTCACAGTCAGGTAGAAGCACAATTTAAGGAAAATCTCACATTTCTGTTACTGAAATTGCCTAAGACTTAAAGAAGTGCCACAAACTATTATTGGAAGGATTACAAAATCTCTTATATAACAAAAAAATCATCTCACAGAATTGTGACTACAACAATCTCACGTTTTCAAGATTATAATCCATAGTTTATAGTTTATAATCAATGCTGTGATAGACTAGCAGAATGTGAGTTTGCATGTAAATAGGCTCATTACCTATTTCCCTTCACATGGGAACTCTCAATCTGTTCTGATTTTGAGGAGGTTAACTAAGGATTTATTTTCAAATACAAGCATTTTTAACAGCTGCAGTTTTTAACAAGTTACATAAGCATAGCTGAAATAAATAAACTAATCAGCAGCCTACAGTGTATCTGACAGAAACAAAAGCCTTTAAATTGACGTTTATATAAACGACTTTACCACGAAACTAAATAGAGCTACATTGAATCTTGGTGCAGTTTTTAGCTTTGTAATAGATACGTTCTTGAGTTCAGCCTATTACCCTAGGCACCCTCATCCCACTGATTGTTTTTACATAACTTTATGGTTTCATGTCCTAAAATACCCCAAATAGTTTGACAATACAGCTATGAATTTAAGTAAACAGATATGTTTAAACAAATTTACCATTACTATATTTAATAGTCAACCAATGCAATACTCAAAGGCAATTCTATTTTTTAACAGAACAAACATCTTGTATCAATAAGAAATTTCTGCTTGGAGCCCTTTTTAGGTGAGTGTGAGAAAACAATTTGATACTTTTTTTAAAAATTGTAATTTTAAGTCTTGAAATTATAGGAAATTCCAATTATAGGGAACTTCCAATTGATTTTGTTAAGAAAGGTTGGACCAGATGATCCTGGAGGTCTCTTCCAAGCTGGTACTCTGTGATTCTTTGATTTAAATTATTCCCCCCCTATAACTTATCCTTACATAAGACAGCATGCTAGGGCTATGCAGAAAATTGAAGACAGCCATGAGTTACAGACCAATTCAATTCATAGCTCTGATGTAAAATTCTCAGTTCAATCAAATTTCATGTTATCTGACACAACTAATTGACCAGGCAAATAAACTACGCTAATGAGCAATTAAAAGACTTGCACTGTTTAACTGCATTTATACAGTAATTGTGTGCTCTCATCCAAACTTCACCGAAAAGCAATGAAAGAAAAATACAGAACAAAGAATTTAATCTTCCCCTCAAAGTCCTAAACTTCCTCCATATTTGACCTAAAAGGTATCTGAATGACCAGTAAACCTGAATGAACAAAAGGTGGACTTTCACCTGCCTATGCGTATTACTGAATTTCAACTCAGGCTGAGGTACAACCACTTCTTAGTCAAACTAGTCCTTAGACACTAAGGCTTTAGTGGCCCAATTGTTACACATACGGTCATGAAAATGTTACAGATAGGCAACTATGACACAGGACCTCCAGAACCATGCTCTATTGGATCTGAGTCCACAAGCAGTGGGAATTGGTTGCTTAAACACCAGCTTCTAGTGCCATTTTGCTCTGAATTCCAGTTGCTGGACCAGCAGAACATGTATTCAGTTGGATCCTGTGTTTCATTTGGCAGTTCCTAGTAGATGTCTTAAATACACTAGAGCATCTCCAGATTATACAAGACACCAATCTTTAGGCAACTGAATTGACACCTAAGAGAAGTGATACAATACTAGTAATGAAAAGTTTTGTTCAATGAATCAAAAATTGTATTGATGATGAAAACATGGAATTCAAATTACTCCATCTTCTCCTTTCATAGACTTACAAAATAGAAGTTATGACAAGAACAAGAGACACTTGGTATTAATAGGTGAAAAATCTTTAATCATTGTCTATTATTCCAGTACTAAGATTAAGGCATTTTAATGTACTAAATATATACTCAAATCTGTACTAGACTGCAATTAAATGATGGCTGATAACTCTTGCCTACAATATAGCCATCTGCGATATCTTAAGTTAAATTAATAATGGAAATATTTAAAATTAGTGAATTTTTAAATTAAGACCTACAAATACCCTGGAACTTACTTTTCATTATGTTGAGAATTTCATTATGGCATGCCTAAGCAGTTAATGTTATTTTCCAGTAAGAACAACTTTTTTAAAGAAAAACCAAATTTCTAATTGTAAAGCTGGAACATTTTGATTACTGAAAGTGTTCTTCAGAATTTCTCTTTCAGAAAAAGCATAAATGTTACATATATTCTGTGTGTAAAACTGTCATATCACTCTTCAACATGAACTGAATTATACTACTGGAAATTTATTATTTGCTTATTTTTTCTAAATGAATACTATTGCAACTAAAGATTAACTGTTACTATCTTAAAATGTTCCACAGATAAAAGCCAACGTATCAAAAAACCACATCCATTTACTCCAACTTTCTTATGGAAGCACATTTATGAACAGGTGGTTGGGTTCTCAAGCTTATACTGGCTGCAAAGATTCAGAGGTCAAGTAAAAGTGCTAACTTTACCTGGGAACTGATCATACGCTGTGATGAACGAGCAATATTAGCTGGCAGGCCAAAAAAGTCAGGTTTATCATCTTCTGGAAGGCTTTCAATAATACTACGATAATCCTGCATTAGAATAAAAGAATAGACATAACTGAGGGAACGTTTTATTCAGCTCATGAAAATTAACAGTGTATAGTGAAAAGAATTTCATTAAGTGCACTGCATAACACAAAAATTAAAATAAATATAAAGACATGAGATATCTTGGCAGTCTTATTTATAGGGTTTTTTTAATTTTATTTATCAAAAACTATCTTCTTCTATAAAGCATTTCCGCTCTAAAAGAGCAAAAAGCAATTCTGATTACAGTGATGCTACTGATTGAAAAGAAAAATATGCCAAGGCTGTCCCTGAAAAAGAGTTACATTACTTCTGCTGAAAACTGAAAAGTAAGATTAATGACAAAATTAAAAAAATTTTAAAAAAATCCTCATTTGGAATTCTAATAAGAGTATAATACATATTTATAAAATTAAGAGCACTTCTATTTAAATCTATGAAGATGTTATCCCACAAAGAAGGTGAAATAGTTTAGGTAAAAACAGGTTTGCATAATATCAGAGATGAATTATAGTATTAGTAGTGATTACAAAGTAATAGTCACTACAGATGCCCTCATGCACAAAACCGAAAGAGGTCTTGCAGACTTAGGTAGACTAATGGTGCTGGACACCTCTTTTATTGTGATTTAAAGGCAAAAATATTCACTATTTGAAAGTCTGCCTCCACCGTCTTGAGTAGTGCCATGTGCATTTTGACTTTGCTTGTGGGAGCATGTACTAGATATACACACTTGAACGTGGAATCTCACTTCAGAAGTTACAACAGTAGCAGACCACTAGAACAAACACTGGATATACTATTGCAAATAATTTAAGGAAACAAACTTAGCTTCTTTTTTTTTTTTAATTATTATTAGTGTTCTACTAATCAAAATTACTTGCAGAAAGGTATTGAAGACATAGAACTATAAATTCTTACATAAATAATGATGTAAGATATTAAGACATATTAAATGCAATGTAGGCTAGAAAAAGATTCATCTACTTGACCATATTATCTACAAGAACAGAGACCAGCTTGGTTTGTTTATTCCTTCCCTCTTTATGATATTAACTCAGCACATCTATAGAAAATAAAAAATAACAGTCATATTAAAATAATAAAAACCAAAATCAAATGAAAAAAAACCAAACCCCAAACCTAAATAGTCAGAATCCAGGTAGAAAATGTCAATGACAGCAATTTACTTTAACTGGGATAATTCTATTTACATCAACTCATATTAGAGACCTACTATGGAATTCTACATGAAAATGCAAATGAATCTTAATCATGATAACATCAACCATAGTATGTGAAAGGATAGGGAGAGTTCAGTTCTTTAGATTTATGAATTCCCTCTCATTTACACTAAAGGAATCTAAAGGATAATCAGAATCCATGTTTATCACAAAATAAAATGTCATACACATGGTATGTCAGCAGATTATGTCAGAATGTTGATATATTTTGTAAACAAGGAGATATATTTATATTTTTCTATTTCATCCAGAAGCTGTAGGAATGTTTAGCAGTCTTTACAAAACTACTGCTACGTTAATTAAATAAAATGTAATTATATCCTTATTTGTCATAAATTGACCTAATTTCTTTTATACTCAATTCTTCATAGCTATGCTGCTTTGCATCACAGTCCAATGAGATATCATAAAAAAGAAGAGTGAATGAACACACCAGCAGAATAGTCCTGACAACATAAGAATTAGTGCTCCACACAAAAGAAGCCCTGAAGGAACAGAGGTATCCTCTGGACTATAACTCTGGTTTTCTTTGTGGAAGTATTTCAAGAATAATTCTGGAAAACAAATTATTTACTAGGTGATAGAGGATGTATATATATACCTACCAAAATACTGCAGGAATTCGGCAAAGAGATTGAACATGGGAAACTAGTCATCTTCTTGCCTCTAGCATTCAAACTGCCAATGACTCGGGAATTGAAAAGCTGCTCCAGGTAGGACCGAAGAACCCTCATATCGAAGTAATTATCTACACGGCCTCCATAAATTGCATTTTCAAACAAGCCATGCACAAATTCCCACTGAAAATCTTTGGAACCTATTAATAAATTAATTAATATTCACTTTACATCACTGGATTGCATTGCATATAACATTACACTGTAAGCATTTCTTCTTGTCACTGCAGTTCTTCAGTGAAATAAAAAGACATGAACACACCAAATCATTATTTTCTAATTGCTTTTCTTCTATATTACCAAATAGTAAAAGTTGCGGAAACTTGGATGAGTTTGTAAATATTTGTCATTGATAAAATGAACACTTACTGTGTTTCTAAATGAATTATTAAAAATATAAGTTAAGTCTTGAAGTGCTTTTTGAACCAATTTATTATATGCATTAGTTATAAGCATTTCAGAAATTATGCTATTAAAACTTTAATTATGTTCTCCTTTGTCATAAACAAAACTGTATACACCATTTTGTACAACAGTACCATCTGATCTCATAAAATAAACTAACTGATTAAATCAAAAGCAGATGATGCTCAAAATGGGTAAGATTACTGGAAATGTCATCTTTCAAGCACAAAGAGGTCCAGGCTACATACTTTGCAAATCATTGTAAATCACACAACATCACACAGAAAACTAAGCATGTAACTAGTATTTTCCTGGTCAGATTGGTGTTGAATGAGATCATTCTGGTTTAGATATAGCCCGTAAGTTCAAAATATCTTATTTTTTCTTCCATTCTATCAGAGTTGTCCAAAATAACTAAATGGGACAATGATCAACTTATATCCTGTAGTTTTCATGTGCAGGTAAAACCTTGATTAGAAAGGTACTCCTTGAAGTCCATTGAAAAAAGGAAGTGGCAATTACTTTAAGAGATGGTTTATTGGTGATAACTGTTGTTTCCTAGTACTTCAATAATTCTTTCATAAGAAAAGATATTTTCACAGCAATAATCAATGATTAATGATTATCATTGACAGTTAATGATTTGATCTTTTTACATCACTATATGTTTCAAGTCTGTGTACCTAAGGTCTAATTTTCCAAGTACTAATAATGCAATAATCCCATGTAAATCAATGATCATAAATTATCTCTAAATATCAGTTCTTAACTTTACTTTGAAATTATACAAAATGCAAAGACTTTTGAAAAAAATTATCTTTACCATATTAACTAATATTAAGAAATTCCTACACTAGTTAACAGAACTCCATGTAATATTGAGTTTCAGTATGAAGAATTCATTCATATTCAATTCATTTTCAATTCATGTATGGGGGAGTTCACACTGGGAAGGAACGCAGACACAAGATTTCATCTTACAGGCGGCCCTGTATTTCCTAGTTGTTCCTCTGGACTCAAGAAGCTGAGCAGAATACTTCTTGGGCACAAAAAAAACTACTGGTTTACCCAATCACCCAAAAATGTATTTTATGATATTTTTAGCTTTGCTTACTGGTGATGAGCTCTGCAGCATCTCCACTCTTATCTAAGTGTTGTAGAAAGATACAGCTCTTCATGCAACATTCCTATTAATGGGACTTTCTTTAAGATGAGACTTACCCTCAAAGAGTGTATCAATAATGTCAAACCCAGCACGGAGATCAGATAAAGAAAATTCATAAAACTTGGTCCAACCCTATCATTAAAAGAAATCCAAAGAACATAATTATTCACACAATGATGATCATGAAGCAAAATAACAATATTACATGATTACTGATTGCTGTATAATACTTAATACTGAATGAAAAAAAACAACCTGTGTCCTCTAAAGCGCATCTTTTGAAACATTCAGTGAAGATAGCATAAAGAATATTAGCTATACCAGTGCATTTAGTTTTACGTACTTATACAAACCAGAATCCATTGAGTATGAAGTATGTAAACTTAAAGTTTTTTTATTTCCTAACATTATTTACTTCAACTAACAGTAGCTGACATCTGTGACTAGATCATGCATTGAATTATGATTTTATTTCTTAGGGCCTTTTAATATTTCAGTACATAGAATGAATTTTCATAAATAGAACTGATTCTTCAAACAGAGTCTTTACCATATGCTCATCATCTTACTCTTTAATTCATGTCACTTCATTTCTGACTAGAAAAAATTTATGAGAAAAGCAATTACTGCTACTACATCTAATAACACAGAGAAAATTCTGACCACCATAAGCATATTTTAATCATTTGGAGTTTGTACCTCCCTTCTGTTCTTGGTGGCATTACTCTAGATGTACCATGTCATTGTCACAAAGAGCTTTCAATGTAAATGGGTAAGTCTAAATAAATATTGATACATGATACAGAATCTAGGAAATCCAGATCAAAAAGGTATGTCCTGTTGCTGTATCTTCTTACAGCTGTACCTTTTCATATAGATCATATGATAGCAACCACTGCATATGACTCTTGATGAGAAATGCACAAATGTGTCAGATAAATTGCACACATCCAGTGACATGGATACAGTCCCACATCAAGACTGTGGCTGCTCCACAGATCCAAATAAACTATGAGCCAGTCACTCTGAAGGTCATATACTGAAAAGATGCCCAACAGTGTTCATGTTGGGGTTTTTTTACAGATCCCAAATACAAAAGCTTCTACCTGGGATTAACTCAGTTCATCAATGTTAGAAACTGGTAATCTTAAAATATAAAACCATCACTGTCTTCACGAGACAAAAATAGTTACATTAGAATAAAAGAGAAAGTGGTAATCCTATCTTGTGTTACTTGAAAAACTGGTGCTAAACGAATGTGAATTTGAACAAAAACAAAGGAGAATTCATGTATCAGTTTAGTACTTGAAATATTTTCACCTCAATAGGTTGAAAATACATCTTGAACACCATATTAAAAAGTCTGTTACTGCAAGAGGCAAACAATCTTACAAACCACAAAGTCAAAAGCAGCAAAAAACTCTCAAACATTCCAGGCTATGCCAGACCAAATCTTTCAGATGACAGAGTAGTTTCACCCCTAGTCTAAACAGAACAAAATAAACAAGACATACAGCAGTTTGCTGGTTGGGGGTTTTTGTTGTTTAATTTAAGCATCTGCAACCAGAAAGAAATGCTTACTTTAAACAAAAATTTGTCTAAGGAAAAAAAGTCACAGTCTCTGAAAACCATTATAATCCTCACAAGAAATGAATAACTTTCCTTGTTCCTCCTTCTCCTTGGAAAGGGTTTATGAATAGAAAGAGCAGACAATGTCATCTCCTCCTTCCTACCAAAGTGTCTCTTTCCTCATGTCTTCCATTCAGTTGTGTATTTCCTGTCCCAAGTAAGCAGGATTCACAAAATCTTTTCCACAAGACTTCACTTTTTCATCAGTATCAGTTAGTACACAAATCACAAAATAACCCCAGGCAGGCAGGAGCAATTTTCAGAGGGACAGGAACTGAGGTCACCTAGATCTTATTTTGCAATGAATTCAGAGACAATGAAGACAGGCACCAGAAGAGTCCATTTTTCTTTCTGAACATGATCCAATATATACTTCATGAAAAATCAACCATAAAAGCTAACAAATGGGGTAAATTTTTTTAAAAGGTAGCAAATAAAATATTACCTGAGGGATATAATTTCTTCTTTCCTGGCATACAGCATGAAACCATGCTAAACAGAAGAGAGAATGTGCTCGAGACAAATTTCCCTTTTTATTAATTTGCTCTGGTGTCCAAGATTCATACGTTCGCAAAAGATTCTTTTTGAGGCCTGGAGGTGCCTGCATTGGAAGGAAAAACACTGTTCTAGACAGAAATATTTTTTTGTGCTATTTTCTTAAATTCTAACCTAAAATTTGCAACTTCATGAAATGACAAGAAGTCTTTAATAGAACAAAATATAGCAAGAAAAAAATTGTTTTTAATAAATGGCCTAACAATAGAATGATTCTACAGTGAAAATAACTTTAACATGCTGAGGGAAAGTGTAACCAGGACCAACTGATAGGACTGTACTACACTAAAAGAACTTAGTGAAACAATAGTACTCTATCAAAATATGTAAGCATGAAGTAAATTCAACTGATTTAAAAAAAAAATAACTTTTCTTCTGATTTTACAAGTTCAAATACCAATTACTTCTGTGATGAGTGTCAAATTGTCTTATCACCTCACTCTGTTAGCTAGCATATAGATATTGTATATGTATGATAAAATGCCAGTTCTCTGTTTTAGTGGTAGGTAATGTTCACAGCTACGAGAAATAACTGCATTTAAAGTGCATATCAAAACAGAGATTACAGTGCTTAAAAGTCAAAACAACTGGATACCCAGACATTCTTAAATTATTTGTAAGTGTGAAGGCAAACATAGATTTTAAAGATATTTCAGTTACACTTTCATATTTCTAAGAACGTTCTTTGTTCTTTCTTTCAAAAACTGATTGTTAATGTTTTCATAAAACTACCATAGTTCCATATTTTGCTTATGAACAGTTCTTAAAAATAATTGCAAAATACTGTAGTAAATTAACTTTTTTTTAATATCTGCATCTTGATCGGTAACAATTAAGGGATATACTACAACCATGTAATAATCAAATATGATTCATTAAGTCACTGCCTATCATTGCCCTTTCATGGTAACGAAATATTTACTAAAAATGAAAAGTAAACAAAAGGATATAGAATATTGCATTTGTGCAAGTTATGATTATTCCAAATATAGTGGGATAAGTAATTTCTGAAGTTAGATGAAAAGAAATGAGATGATCCTACACAGTCCTGCAGTTTCTTTACCCTTGAAGACCTCAATATAAGCAAGAAGGTACTCCAGAAGCTTAAAAATACATGCAGTCTACATAAAAGTGTAACAATTTTGTCTTATTGAAAGTCAACAACACTGGACTCTAAAAGGTCAGAGTTTCTTTGTTTAGCTGTAGGCAAAATCTCCACAATCCACAATGAATGGAAGAGTTAGTAGCACTCCTATCACTGATTTCCATAATGGACACTACTGCTTAAGTGCATTCATGATTAGACTACTTTCCAATCAGCTGCAGGAACACAGTCCCAGTTATTCCTTAAACTGAGCCATTCCAAATGCAAAGCTCTCAACTTCGAATAAAGGTCTTGTATGTTCTGCAGTATGGCAGGAGAGCCATTTTTGTCAAAACGGTCCAGTGAATATAAAGCTATGGGGCCAAAAAGGAAAATAAGGAAGAGAAAGTGAGATTCTGTGATCTTCAGGTGTGGACATTGATCAAGAAGGAAAAATTCCTTGTTTTCTATCCATGTAACAGCACCTGTGTAGGTTTTTGCTTTCAAGAAACCCTGATTAAATGCAAAAAAAAAAATTTGGAGCACAAGACAGAACAACCGTTTCCCTTATGTAAACTTATTTTCAGTTCATACTTTCAGTTGGAAAAATATCTTGGAAAAGAGTCACCTTCCAAGGTAAATTCACAGCATTTTTTGAAATATAAGATAAAATTACTTATTCTAACTAAACACAGTTTACTATACATCCAGGTTCATTCAATGTAAAAATCTAATAAAAGCTTTCTAAACAGATCTTACTTCATAAGTTATTTTCAGACTTGATTGAAGCAAAATTGGAGTAAATTTTGGATGAACTTCAGTAGTAAGCCAAAGACGGAAGTTTGGTTGAGGGTGTAATGTATTCAGTTCCTATTAAAGAGATGATACATATTGAAATAGGTTTTGAGGTGTTCTTTTTAAGTGTATCATATAAAATCACTTTTAGTTAGCAAGTCAATAATTTTATATGATATTCATAAGAGTACATTTCTAGAAAATATCAGACATTTTAATCTCAAATTAGCAAAAAGCTTTTAGTAACTCGGACACAAGCTACACTTCACAAAAATAAGGAATACTAAAAACGAAAGTCCTAGAACTAAGAAACTAAAGAAATTAAATTCAAGCATACATAGATTCATAGTTCAGCAAACATGGGCAGTATCCCATAAAGTACCAGAAATCCT
Organism: Acropternis orthonyx; assembly: GCA_035583155.1. Taxonomy (NCBI): domain Eukaryota; kingdom Metazoa; phylum Chordata; class Aves; order Passeriformes; family Rhinocryptidae; genus Acropternis; species Acropternis orthonyx. Next base: position 41,529,581 of record JAWWEU010000001.1, on the reverse strand, counting down.
AACTGGAGCATTTGCCCATTCACCATTGTAGAAATACTCTCCATTATATGAAAATTAAAGTGCCCACACAAAGGAAGTAGCTGCTTAGATCTGACATAGTTCACTTTATTCATGATTGCGAAGATCACAAAGTTGTATTTTTAAACTGGAATTTTAAACATCATCATGGAAATGCCTGAAATGCTTCAGAAATGTTGCATACTAATTTTGTCCGGTTTCCAGTATCATCTTCTCTATTTGCCCTCACCTTTTCCAATATGGGAAGCCAGGATGTAACAAGATGCAGGTTCTTTAAACACAGCCATTCTCCATTGCGTGCACATTCCTTTAAAGTTTGAAGAGCCAGGTCAGCTTGCCCCTGACCCATTGCAATCTGAAATGACAGACGCAGTTGCATCAAGAACTTACCATATCTCATTTAACAGCTAAATACAAAATTGTTTTTTCAAGTTAGGGTGCATATGTAAAAATGGAGTGCTAAATATAACCAGAATTTTCTCTAATGTGATAGGCTACTGAAGTAGGGAAAAGAATAAAGAAAATTCTTTTCCTTTGCAACCTCTCTAACCAAAGTTTCTTAACAAACAACACTACCTAGTCTTTTTATGGAAAAAAAAACCATTTATCTCTTGGTGACAGTGATTGTATTCCCCGGGAAATCCAAAAGTAATTTAAATATCAGTGACTAAACTGTACTACTGTAGAACTGCTGATGCAATAAAAACAAGAGGTAAATGAGAACAAAGTTTCTTTTGACTGCAAGTTAAGGGTACTTCCTTTGAAGAGAAACACTCAGTTTTATATTAAGATGAGTGAAAAACTAAGGCTGCTCTCCTTCCAGCTGGGAAATACGAATAGTTTAATATACAGTCCTTTCTTCACTTTTTCTAATACCATGTTAGTTCTACTTTAGAACCTCTTTGGAAGCTATACGTAACAAAAAATCCTGAAGCAAACAAGTTGAAAATCAAGGGATCTTAGCCCATCTGAACAGCCTTGTCTTGGCATTATTATCCTCTGCCTAAATAAAACTGAGCATCACATCTTGAAATAATTTAAAATAACCAAAAGAAGATAATTGAAAGTCACCAGCAATATGGTAGCAGACCACATAAATTTAGCTCTATGTTCTTTATCCCATATGAGAAATAATTCAACAGAGAAGAAAAATCTGATCTTTTATGTTCTATTCAAATTACATGAAAAAGTGCAGGAAAAAATAATAACAAAATATTCTCATATGATCTCATCAACTTTCAGATTATTTAGCTTTGAGTACTGCTCCTTATTTGAATACTATACCATGCTACCTTTTAAAAGTCCAACGTGTAAAGGATATTTAGAAATAAACATTAAATTCCATGTGGCAGAGTAAGAAACATGCATTCTGCAATGTTCACAGCCAGATAAGAAGGTAATGGGACCTAAATATTTACAGTTTGATGGAGAAAAATATATTACATCAGTGTATATTTCAGGAAAGGAACAATTTCAAGGCTGTTTAAAAGCAACATTAAACTTGACATTTTCTATTTCTGTGTTAACCAGTGATAAGCTAGATAAAAACTTCCCTCCCCTGAATATGTCAAATGGCAGAAGGAAATAATGTTTTATAGAAAGGTATAAAGTATATTGGCACTGTGTATTTGGAATATTAATAAACCCCTTGTATCACAGAGTAATTTGAATCTGAATGAATCCTAGAAGGTCTCTAGTCCAGTCTCCTGCTCAAAGTAGGGCCAACTACAAAATATCAGACCACGAGCCGAGGGCTTTATTGAATGGATTCTTGGAAACCTGCAAGGATGTAAAATTTCTCAAAATATTTTACAGAATTTCACAAAGTAAGAAAGTATTCACAAGCACTGAACATCTGATTCATGTTTTCGGTTGAAGAAAAAAATATGCGAGTTCTATAAGCAGAGGAAAGCATGAAGCCCAATTTTCAGTGGGTTTTGTTTGTATTTCCATTACTCCACAATAAAAAAAAAACATGGTAGCATGTATAAGAATTCTCAGCTTCTTTTGTTCTCTTCCATCTATCTTCTCACTTTTTCCTTCTCCAAGTTGAAGGAATGCCTCTTGTGTGGATTCTGCTTCTGTGAGGATGACCAGTTGTGTCTCTCTTCCCCAACGCTTTTTGCCAATGGAATGAGAATTTAGTGTCAAGACAGGTGGGAACAACAAACACATAGACACCGAACTCTGCTTTTACATATTAGCTTCCTTGAAAAACAAGGTAAAACAGATATTGCTCCATTAAAATTGTGGTTTTAAATCATTATGCTTATCTAAGACTGACCTGATGGTAGCACTCAGTATTTCTTTCAACACAGGCAAGTTCCTGCAACTCTTGAGAAGGATCAGCACCAGGAGAAATTATTATCAAGACTGGTTCAATTTCCATAGTCTCTTTATATAGACGTTTCATATTCAGAGGTGATGGAGATAATTCTTTTATTCCTATAGTAAGAATTAGAATTATTATGGGAATAAAGTGACTCCCCATGTTGGAGTGTGTCAACTACTTTAGGGGTCATCTGGCTGTCAGAGTTCTGTTCAATGAAGACCATAAAACCAGTCTTAAAATGAAAACAAAATCCTTATAATATGCAGGTAGAAGACACCCTATATTGAAAAGAAAAATAAACAAGCCTGGATTTCCAGCTTGACAAACATAAACTGCAGGGTTTTTTTAGAGCATAGTCTTGAAGAAAACATACCGAAAGAGAAGAGTGGAATGAGAAACTACGCCATTTGCTGAAACTGATTGCAGTGTGTATGTCTGCATGCAGAACTACTGTACTTACTGTCCTAAGAGCCTTAATTATTAGACTTACACATTTCTTGGTACTATGAGTACTTCTTTCTATTATTTGTTTTAATATACAATTTAAATTATTAGAATGTTGACCTAGTATAGGCAAGATATTTATGCGTGAGTCCTAAGCTACGTGTATAAGTTTATAATACATTAAATAGTGTTAACCACATATTTTCATGCATCTTTAGATTGACCCTTATATAGTGAAGCGCTAGGTGCAATGAGAATCACAACATAAAGCAAAGCAGAAGACCCCAAATCAGTGACATACTATAGCCACAACTACTAAATGATGCAATACACACTTCTTTGAGGCCATGGTCTGCTTTCAGACTTGAGCTGTAGAACAATACTATATAATTTGTACCATAGAATCATAGAACGGCTTGGGTTGGAAAGGACCTTAAAGATCCTCTAGTTCCAACACCCCTGCCATGGGCAGGGGCACCTTCCAGTAACCAGGTTGCTCAAAGCCCCATCAAGCCTGGTCTTGAACACTTCCAGGGATGGGGCATCCACAGTTTCACTGGGCAACTTGTGCAAGTGCCTTACCACCCTCACAGGAAAGAATTTCTTCCTAATATCTAACCTAAGCCTACTATCTTTAAAGCCATTTAAAGCCATTAAAGCGTTTAAAGCCATTAACCGTTGTCCTGTCCCTATATGCCCCTGTAATAAGACCTTATTCAGCTCTCTTGTAGGCCAGCTTTAGGTACTGAAAGAATGCTCTTAGGTCTCCTCGGAGCCTTCTCTTCCCCACCCTGAATGACCCCAACTCTCTCAGCCTGTCCTCATAGGAGAAGGGCTCCAGCTAACATGGTGCATTTCAGTATTGCATGTAAGATAAAGAAATAAGCATGCTTTGGTGTCCACAAAATATATTCATCGAAAGTTCTTATAAACCTTATCTTCAAAAGAAATTATTTTAATCCCCCTTCATCCATAAATTTAAAAATATATGTAAAAGATGAAAAAGTAAAAAAAAATATCTGGATAAAACAGAAGTGAAAGGCTCTCTTGTAGGCTATTAGAGCTCTTTTGGAAATCATTTTTCTTACAGCAAAGCAGCCAAAGGAGATTGGAAACTTAACAACTCTCTTTTGAACTAAGTAAAACAGTTTGTTTAAGTAGTTTCAGGGCAAGAACCCTCAAAAAGACATGGTAGAAAAAAATATGAAAAAATATTCATACAAATGTGACATTTTTTATTAGTTAGAAATCTCACTCATACACATGAAAAATCTGTGGATGATTTGTGAATGATTTGCTGGTCCTGAAACTCCAAAGGGAGTCATTGCTATTCTGCCTTCCTTGGGGAGGCTGTAGCTTCATTCACCTAAAACCATTCCCTTGTGCAGCACTTTGAGCCACAGAGACTGCAGATCACACTTGTCATTTGATTCCAACAGGCAGCGACATTGTCAATGTAGGCCGTGTACACTCACTATGATCAAAGTGCCCTCTCTATCTACTAATAATGTTTGACAGAGAAGCTATGCCTTAATCCAGAAAATACCAGTCTCAGTGGCAGATATGGAGCCAATTTTACCAATAAATAATGTCCACAGACAGAAAGTATAAGGGAATGAAATAAAGTGACTTTTAAAATTACTGTGTCCACCCCAATGAGACACTCATAATTCAGCTTCCATATATCCATTAACTGCTAAAAACTGAAAGAAGGCTTTGGTGTGCTATACTGCAATATTATTTAGCATGTAGGTTTCAAACTGTGGATACAATAGACTTCAGAGGTGAAACAGAATGACTAGAACAAATAGAAACCATTGCATTGAAATATTCTAAATCATGTGTATTTTTAAACAGAGAGTAAAAAGTATTATAGACCAAGAGACACAGAAAAATGACTGAAATTATTAATCTTTTGAGACTCAATCTACAAAATCTCAAACCTAATGACATTAAATGAAAGTGTAAAACTTCAAGAAAATCAGTTATCTTCCTTTCTTAATTACTCTAAAGTTCAAGAATTCATTAAAAGAATCTGACAGATCTTTTACTTTCAATTACTATGCAGCATAAACCAAACCATTTTAAAAGCACTTTTTAACAATACTTTGCAAGAACAAAATTGACAAATCCATTTACAGCATATTTTCAAATCCTGAAGTCTAGGGATTGTATAAGAACTATAAAATAAAAGAAAAACATAGGACAAAAAAAGATATTTAACTATTGTGCAGAAATGCTCTGGTGAAAACTTACCTAGGGTTTTACATGCAAAAAGAGCCATGGCACTCTGTAGCCTGTCTGGTCGGACAGCCTGGACCACAAGCACCTTAAAATAAAATATATTCAGGGGAGATGAGTACATAGTGGCAATTCAAAATGCAAGACTCTTCTAAGAAGGCTGGATTCTTTAAACTTATCTTAAGAACAAAGTTATTTTCCCTGAATATATAGAGCTATCTGATCATTCCTTTCCAAGATAATCTTCTGTAATTGTTCTTTTGTTAGTAGGTTGTTCTATTAAGAGAATCAGAAGATAGATCTATACCTAATGTGTATTTGTAAGCTACGAGCTTTTCTACAATATTTTAGAAAAAAAGTAGCTATGTGGGTAGCTAGAATAACAGAAAGCAAACTTACCTTTATATTAGCAATCTAAATTCTATGCACATATATAGACAGGAATGTCCTAACTGGAATACTAACATTTCTGATTTTAGTGCACAATAATTTATGAGTGGCATATCAATCTAACCACATACTTCCAGTTGATTTCATCAACAGAAACATTCCTAATACTTTCTCTACAAGGAGCTAGATATGCTTATCATTCCAGATTTATTTTCCTATAAATGCAGAATTTTTCTGACAACACATTACACACATAAGAAATGCTCTTCTGCATTTCACAGAATCAAAATACCTCGGACAAATTCCTTTCCAAAATGGTTTGTTCCTAAATTCCATGCATGCTATTTTAGAAATTTTCCTTGTCAGGGTATACTCAGTTGCAGCCAATACACCAATACAAAAGAGACTCAGATAACAGAGAACTAAATATGCATTATAGTAAAAAAATACATAATCCTTAGACTATAAAACCCAGTTAAACTGTAAGACAGTGCAGATACTGTCACTGTTTATAATTCAACCAGGCCTGGATGTAAAATTTACCTTTAATTCTGAACTCATAATTAATATAATAAATGAAAAGATTACCTGCTGAAATAAGGAAATTCTTTTTATAACAGTGGAGGGAAAGTCTTGTTCACATACAGAGCTCTGAGAAAAAGTGTGCCACAGATTTTCATCTTCAAAGGAAAGTATCTGATAAAGACCTGGAAGAGAAATCTACAAAACAAATAATGTATATTTAACTATAAATTAGAATAGCCCTTTGGACATTGTGTATTTTATTGAATTTCCAAATGCCAGTACAATCACTACTTGTGCATATCGCAAAATACAATTTTATCCTCAGCATTATAGAAGACAAGAGTATATTTTAAAATTAATTATTTGTTTACCTATTCCCTGGAAATGCTGTCTGTGTGCTATATTTTTGGTTTCTAACTTTAAGGTTCTTCGGTTTTAAATTTTGGGCTCCACCTGTAAGTCCTTTCCTCTAATCATGAACAGATTCTTTTTGTATCAGTACCTGCTATTGATTCACTCAGTTACTCACATTCTGTTTGCTTAAACCCAACTATCATGTCTGCCACATTATTATTGTGATTGTTTCTGATCTCTGATTGAAGAGAAATTAAATAATGAACTCTGGGTTTAGCAATAAAAGTCCTTGCCAAAGAACAGTCAAGTTTTACCTTCTTACTCCTGAGCTACATGCAGGAGCAGAGCCTAAGACAGAATTTCAAGCACTAGTATTTTCCTTTAGTTCCCTTCAGGTTCAGAGGACTTCAATATTGACTGTGGTAGGAGGAACCAATGCAAGAAAGTGATTTTGGTTTAGTGTCATATTACTCAGTGTGAGCAATCACAAACTCTGAAGCACCTACAAAGATGTACAGGAAGACGTGATGAAGAGAAAACTAGTTTCTCAATTAACAGTTTATGGCTTTTAATACAAAATGAAGTGGGTTTTGTGAATGTCATTACAAAAGTGAAGCCTGCAACTCAAATATTCTTTGCAATATTTCCTTTATATGCTTTTCTATCTATAAAAATTGTAGTACCCTGGGTAGACTTGCAGCATTTTCTAATCTCAATAAGACAACAGGTTCATTCACATGCACTGAAATTCATTGTTAGATGGGTGAGAAATGTACAAGAAAAAGGCTCAGAAAAATGAGATTAAAATACATTTTTTTCAAGTGCGTATATATTGGGCCATGGTTTCTGAAAGATAGAATGAAAAGCTCAAAATAGCAAAATATTTCTATCTGACAAATATATATTCGAGTATTTAAGTCCAAATAGTTATTTTTCAAAAACAAAGTCCTTTAAATTTAAATTCCATCCACCACATGATGCATACCTTCAAAGATGCTACTGCCCAGGCTCGGTCCTGTTCTATCCAAGAGGGAATCTGGTCACGAACACTTCTTTGTGAATCCTTATGGAAGCAAGTTATGTTACACATGTAAGTTACAGAAATTTTTGGGAAATACTATATTAAGTAGTAAGATTTTGAAACCCATGTTTTTAATAACAATAGCATTCACAACATCAATCTGTGGTCTTTTGCAAAGTTCATGAAAGGTATAACAAAACAAAAGCTACCAAAGATTTAAATATGAAACATACTGTTCACACTAGCTCCTTGAGCCTGAAAATACTTTTATCATTGAGAATATCCTTATGACACACTCAATTATAAGTTGTTTTTCATTAAAAACAAGTAACACAAATGATTGTCTATCTGCATATGCACTCTGAGCAACTGACTTAAAAAACCAACTCCATTGCACATATTTGCAGTCATGAATTCATTATAATTTTTTATTAAAAAATCTTACAGTACTCATTAGCCAGTCGGACAGTCTCTGCATGGAAATGTATTTGAATATCTCAACTACTGAACAACTTCAAGAGTAATCTTAAATGTTCAGCAGAAAAATACAGAAGCTTTCCTGTGAAAGGATATCTCGGCCATGAGTCATGAAGTCTGAGAAAACAAAACTAGAAAACTCAGAAGCAATTGTAAGAATAAACTCAAGATGGGTCTGTAATATACATTCCAGTTAGAATTTGGATGAAGGATGCATATGCATAGTCTTTCCAAAACCTATGGCTTGTGTGTTAGGTGTGTATAAGTAAGACTGGTATTAAATTCCATTATACAATCAGATCTCACATAGCTTGAAAATGGCCTATGCAAGATAGTTGACAATCACCCAGTTCACTGACATTTAATTGAATTATGAAGATGAAGGGGGACTTCTACATTCACACTGAAACGCAAAACAGGAAGCAAAGACTGAGCTCATGATTCATGATTGTGCTCATGTTTCCTAAAAACACCAAAATATTTGGCTCAAAGAAGGGCTATAATGGGCACGATTATGGAAAGCCTAGATTTTTACTCTATCCTTTTCTACTTGAATGTTATGTTAAAAGTATACAGATTCAATAGAATTGAGAGACACTTAGTAAACTATAGCATGCTTGGTCAGGCATGCAAAAAAAGCTTCTTAAACTTGCTCAGCCACCTAGGAAAGCGTATAAATATAGATGGAGAACTCTTCAGACTCTGGAAAAAAAGCAAGTCAAAGTTAGCAAAGTGTGTGGACAATTCCATTAATCCATACAAAAAGTACAACTCATATGTGACTCTGGGAGCAAGTGGGATTCAGAAACACTGATTTTAGTTACAGTAGAGGGCTGAATCCTGGTAACAGAAAAAGAAAAGAAAGAAAAGCAAAAAAGGCAAAAAGATATACAACTTAGAAAATTAGTTGCCATGATCAAAACATTTCTTTAAAATTTATATTTTTGTATTACTATGTGAGCACCTCCTTGTTTCTTTAATGTATGAATACAATTATTTAAGCAATACAGTAAGAATACAACTTTAACTTTTTAGGATTAAAGTAAATGTTCCTTATTTCAAAAAATGCAAATGAATGTAGCTTACTGATTTTCTTATGGTATCTCCAATGATCACACCTGTAAATGTCTCCCATTCCTAGGGGGAATAAATGATAACTCAGATGAGTCACAAGATATCTTTAAAAATAAAGATTAATACGTAGTAGCATGTAGGCAGAGCAGGATGACAAATTAAATCCTAGATTCTGAAAGAGTTCTAGGACATTTTTAAAATGCTAGGTGATGATACCAGTATGTAATTCCTTTTGCAGTATCCAAGCTAAGTGACTGCAGTGCTTTATAAGGAAAAGAAGCAGAGGGGAAGTGCTCACTTTCTAAGCACCCACAGCTCCCATCCAGACTGCCTAACTATAGAATGTAGAGGAGTAACAAAAGTGGCTGGCAAGGACACACATACTGCCTGATAGTGCATCAGCAGCCCACACAGAACAGGTAACTACAGAATCCACGATTCAACAGTGTTTCGTGTTACAGTATCCAGAAGATGCAGATTGTAGAACAATGGGAATACTTAATATAATAGAATGGCATTATGAATACTTTGGTTGCACTAAAAAAGGGAAACCTAAGTTAAATTTATGTATGGTTAAATCTGTATGGTTAAATCTTTTAGACTTGGTATATGTATCCAGGAAGGCAGCTTTTAATCATTTTAAGACAGATTAAATAAGTATTTTAAAACACTACAAAGTACATAATGCTCTATTTGGAGGTGGCAAGAAATATAATAAAAATTTTTCATAAGTATTGAAAACTTGCATAATTCATTTCTATAACCCTATGATAAAGATTTCTTTTTTTATTAAAGACAACAGTAACATCAAAAATTAAAAAGTCAATTGACTAGTAATAGTGCTACTGATAGAAACCATAGCATAGTTTTTTGCACCCATCTGTCCAGCTGAGTCTTGAAAAAACTCTCAGTTACAAACTGGCGCTCATGTCCCAGTTACAAAGAAAATGTTTGTGCACAGAAAAATACATGAAGTACTTTTTCATTTTAAAACCAAAAATTGTGAAATATTTTTATGAAAAAAAGTAAAAGTATAATCTGTAGAAACATATAAACTACCTGAGAAAAATCTATACATATTGATTTGAAAGAGAATGCCTCTACTAAGAACCAAGGTATTCTATAATATACTGCTTTAGTTGTACTATAAATTTCTCACCACGGTGCAAAAAATTCGTAAATGCAGAAGGTTGAATACTTTTGAGACAGGGACTTAGAATATTAAATTTTCTAGCAGCATGATAAGCAAATTCTAGTTCATCACATTAAAAGCCTTAAAAGAAATAACTTTAAATGAATGACCACTTCAGCTTCATTTTCCTGAATAAATATTTTGTACAAGCACTTCTTCTCTTAACAATTTAATTAAAATAACTTCTACCTTTCAGAGAAGTAAGAAAATTATTGATTTTATTTGCCTGGTTACATTCTTTAGTACTCAAATAGTGCAGAAATGTGCATTATATATAACCTAGATGAAGCTGTCTAAGAGCACTAATAGCTGATGGAAATGCACATTAAATAGACACCAGCACATAAGGCTGTACTTGCAAACACTTAAGAAGCCAGGCTTTAATTTAGTCAGAAAACTATTTGCAAGTTGCTGCCTTCATGACTTTAGAAACTCAAGAAAAATAAAGCAAGGTATTTCCAGAAGTGCAAAAGAAACAATAAAGATGAAATGAAGAGTGGCCAGTGTATTCTTCTACAAACAAGATTAATTTAAGTTATTTTTGTCAGGCTGTATCATTGGTGAAAGAATGGGATTTTACTTTGTCAATCCATATGTCTGTAATAAAACTACATTGCATTCATAACACTGAGAGGTTTCAACCAACCTTTCTTAAACCTTGCACCTTAAGCTCAAATGCTCCATATAATTGAGTTCCGTTATGTCCTTCAAATGTATTCTTTGATTTTTAACTTTTATCCTATAATGGATTCTCCTCTAGTGAACTGACATCTACTACCATTTGATATTCCTTCTGGTCTGCAGCTTCTAGTATGGAAAACCATAGTTTTGCCTCTCCATTCCATGTTTTAGATAATTAAAGGTGTCTTGACTCAGGCTAATCAGCCATGCTTAAGCAACTGTATTAAGTCAGTGATGCATATTGTTTTGCTGCAGGTAGATTTTATAGGATTAATTCAACTACACTATAGACACTATAAGTAAGTCCTACGCTTACTGACAAAAACTTCATATTAAGCAAAATGCTTGGGGAATTTCTCCTCTAGCACTTACATTCTCTTGAAAAAGTTCAGGGTTCATTCCTCGTACAAAATGTAGAGCAAACATTAGCTGATCAGCCTGAAATAAAAGGAGCAAAAATTTACATATTTATATGCTCAGCAAAATTCACCTGCTTTTTTTATAAGCAACATAAATGATCTCTCATTCCATAGTAATGACTTAATGACATATATCCTAATGCAATATTGCTATGTACCTTTGCAACTTAGAGGCAATGACCCAAAGTGGTCAGTGGAGTGGAGGGTAAATAGGTCCCTACTAGGAATTAGTATCAAACTCTGCAAGGCACTGACGGTCTCACTTTATTGATAAATAAAATATGTTCATGAACATTATAGGACACTGAGAACAAACCACAGCACTCAACTCTCATCTTCTCAGACAAGATCTGCAAGCAAATCCAAATCCAAACTCCCTATTAGTATGCTCCCTGGATGATTTAGTATACAAAATTTGAATGAGAATTGTTTGGAAGACCGCTAATTGGCCGAGGCCAAAACTAACAGCAACTGTTTTGACAAATTAATCATACAGGTGGGCGAGTTCCAGTGCTCAGGAAAATTTCTTGGTACCACTTCACTTAGTAGCATGCATGAAGCCTATGTACACACAAATACAGATATTAAGCATTGACAGACAAAACCATCCTTCACAGTTCTAACATGGTTAAAAATGTATAAACTTGTATCAGCTATACCTTTTATGAAGACACTAGTAAAGCCTTAGTGTCACAGAAATCTTTAAAAATTTTCATGGATAAAAGGCAGAATTAGCAGTGAATTGTTGATCATATGAGGAGCTTATTTGTTCTCTCAATTATTAAAACACAATATTAGCTGGATGGACCATTAGTTTGAAGCTGCACAGTAACACACTTTCAGTATTTTCTAAACTCCAGTCTGATCACTCACAGTTAAAATCCCTCCTACTAGAAATCTCTCTCTTCCTTGCATTTGAAATCTCTACTCTTTCCTTGCATACAAAAATAGCTGCCTTCCAATACTCACAAGATGTACTGACTTAGTGTAAGGCTTCACATTCTCATGACTTCAAACAAAGACATAAATATGATCAGAATATTCCATGAGAATCCACTTGGACTTTGATAAACAAAATTCCTTAGAAATATTTGCTATCTCTGTACCCTCAATATAGTGTTGCTAGACTGGGGAAGAGGGGAAGAGTTGGTGTAAAATTTTCAAGATCTCTCCATTCTCATTGACTGAACTCCAGACTTGTGTGATTTGTACTACTATTCAAACCATCTATGCAGACCTACTCTGCATTCTTCAGCCTTGTATTATTAAACAAACACCTCTTGTTATGACAGTTCCATATGAAAATAAAACTTTAAACTGAAAATGAAAGGCACATCTATCCTAGGTTTTCAATAAGAAAGCAAGAAGAGAAGAGATATCTGATTGAAATAAGGAAGAAATACATTAAGAGCACCATAAGGAGAAACAAAGGAACAGATAGAAACAAACAAGATTTGGGACAGGCTGAGAAAAGAGAAAGGAGAATATCACAATGTGGGGGTTTTTTTAGAATCACAGAATCATCAAGGTTGGAAGAGACCTTTAATATCTTCAAGGGCAACCACCAACCTACCACAACCACTTTTGTTTCCCATTTAAAAAAAAATGTTTTTATATATAAAATAACACAAAACCTTATCATGACAGGCAGGTCAAACACTCATATTTAGAAACGCAAGAAATAGGATCAAACTGAAATAAAAGGTGTTCAAAAGACTGCAAAGCCCAGGACTGCCTATGAAGCCAAAATGAGTAAGAAAGAAGGAGCTCTGTGCAAAAATGTCCACAAGAAATATTATTTTGTCTTATCCTAATTTTTAGTCCTCCTCATTTTGCATGTTAAATATTGACAATGTAATTTTTTGCATCTATTATACAATACTGCTTATTTGAAATAGATCAAGTGTTGGCTGCTAAAAGAACACTTTCAAACACAGTGCACTGTCTGAAAGTCAGAAAAAATACAATCTTACCTTAAACAAACAACGACAAACATATTCATACACTGTATGTTTCAATGAGCCAATAAGCAGCTTGATTCTTTCCTCAGTATTACCTGAATCCTAAAAAAGAAATTTTGGATTTCAAAAATTCATGTGGAAGTAAAAAGCTTTTTATGTACTTTGTAAATTTCAGCAGAATTACACAAACAATCTAGACTCTACATGACACTAGTTCTAAAAATGCATTAGTAAATTCAGCTGCACCTATCAATGAGTAGATGATTAAATGAGAAGTTCATGCTGAAAATTAAATATTTTGATTATGAACATTATACAACTTTGTATATAAGGTAAATATATAGGGAATGAGAGAACAGTTTCTTCTCCTAACATTAATATCTTTGACATCTCATAGGTAAAAAAATTGCTTATGTACTGAACAAGTATGTTGATATCAAGGGTAGTTACTAAACTTCTGGCCAAATTTGACCCAAATGAAATGAACGTAGAAAATAGTAAGTGTATCCTGTCCTTCAAAGGTCATAGACTGAAAGACTAATTCTAACACGAAAAAATTAAAAGAAAGATAGGTCAAAAGAAGAAAGGGTCTGGGAGACATGGGGTGTGTGGCAGGTAGTATGAGTTCCTTTCTACCATACGAGAACTTGAAAAGATGCATTTAAGGAGGGCAATTGATTTGACTAATACCTTTCCCATGTCTAAATGATTGCTTGGCAAAAGTGAAGAATTGGATAGAGGAGAAGGAATAAATAAACAAGGCAATGAAAGCAAAAGCAGAAGTTGAGCTTTAAAGAGGTAACGTAATAGGCAGAAAGAAAAGAAAGTACAAAGGAGTGTGAAAGTAAGGACAAGAGGTTAAAATCTCATGACATGGAAAAGAAGAAATAAGAACTTCAAACAAGGCGAGTTCGTATAATCAAACTGTGCCCCTGGCAATGACTGAAGCTGAAAGGAAGTTGTAATCATGAATGTCAGAATAAAGGGGACTCTGAAGGACACATGATGAAAGGTCGGTGAATACCTTTTTGAAGTGAAAACAAAGACAAATACCATGAATTTTGGAGATGCTGAAGAAAATGCATCATTACTTAGTGCAGGTATTTAGATCTAAAAAGTTTGGTCACAACAAATAAATCCATTCTGTGTTTCAACAAGGATATACTGGTCATTCGAAAAAAGGAAAATAAAAATTACATTTTCAACAAGACAAGCTGAAGGCATGCTTACACAGTGTATAAAAGTAGGTAAAGTTCTGATCTTCCTTCGGGTAACTGAACCATGCAGAAATATAGGTTTTTTCCTATTCTAACTCTTGTTGATAAAATTAGCATTTTTAGCAGATTAGATCATTAATTTATTTAAATACAGTCTTCAGCAAAGTTAGAATCAACCTTTATTTTCCTAATTCATCTTAGACAAAGAGCAAGCCTGAAATCACAAATAAGAGTCACTTTGCTTTCAGATGGCACAGCAATACTCTAGTTTATATGTAACATAATTTAAATTCCATGTCCATGTATTTTGAATATCTAAAGCACAACAGTTCAGTATCACTACTTGTTGCACATTATATCAACAATTACTATAAACTTTCTTTTAAAAAATGCCCAGAGAAACTAATAAATTCTAAGGCTCAGAGCAGATTGATTCTTCTGCAGCATTAGCAGCTTCAGGAGAAGAGAAAATACCTGCTCGCTTTGCAGAGCCCTTTGGAAAAGCCGCAGGAAAGCCGCCAAACTAAAGCGGTACATATTATTAATTTTGGACAAGTCAGAGATAATGAAGTACATCTTGCTGGCACTCTCGGCCAAAGGAAGATAGGCGTCCCTCTCCTGCGGAGAAAATACACACATATAAAAACCCGGTGCGTTACTGCCACCTACCGCTGGCTGCATAAACTATTACTCATCCCACCGAAAAAACATTCCGATGATTCCCACTGCTTTAGAAAACAGAATCCTTTCCAATTCCTCAAATAGAGGGGACCAGCACTCAAGACTTCAACACTTTTTAGGTTTAAAAATTGGTCGAAAACATTTTTAGCAAAAAAAAAATTTAAAGAACATGTTGGAAATTAATCCCTAGGGCACTGAGGTCTCTTCCCACCACAAGACATGTTCCAGAATTCAAAGGAAAATTTTAAACTAAATAAATGAGAACACAGAAGACAACTCTGCAATCTGTTACAAAAAGAGGATGCCAGATGAATAGCATCACCAACGAGCTAAATTTTTCTAATAGCAAGGGACATGTTAAGTAAAACCATCCATATAATCTATAAAGTTTGCAATAGTGGATGGCAAAATAAAGTCAAAACCCATTACTTAGAAAAATTCCTGTAATTCAAACTGGCAGACTTTAAACTGTGCAACTATTCAGCATGCTAAAACAAAGGAATTTCATTACTGAAAATACTGTCTGTACTTGCAGATCCCACATATCATTTACTCAAAAAAATTAAATATGTTACTCATCTTATACTCCTGTGGAATATTTGTATCTTCTCCATATAGAAGATGACTATTTTTGGCAGGAAAAAAGCCAGTAGTAAAAGATTAAAATATTCTTCTACCTTATCAAGGGAAGTCTGAAGTCTGTGAGATTCAGCCAGTGATTCTTGGATGAGTGCACTACTTGCTTTAGTTTGATTCAAAGATTCTATCAGATCCTTATTTTCTAGTATATTGCCTTGTGATGTGGCAAGTGTCTGGGGGAAAAAAAGGAATTTATGTTACATTTTAAAAAAATCCAGCCCTGTAAAGTAACTATTTTGAAAGCTGTCCATCTTTCTGACCTGTACATATTTCTGAATTATTCAATGCATCTCAAGAGTGCTAGCAAACAGATGGTCATTCAAAAAACTGAGATTTTTTTAAAGAAGCATGGAAAATAAAACTCAAGAACATACTCCAAAAATCCAGACTGCCAGGTTCTGAAACATAAGTCATCATCAAGCTTTTGAAAATTATTTCTACAATCAGGGTCTTAGGCGCTAAAATCCCCCTGGTAAATACGAATCAGGGTATTTTTTTCTTCTATTTAACTTGAAGCTGGCTACTTGTAAAAATTTCCTCTACCCAGTCATTCATTTTCTTTCAAAGACATTCCAACATCCCCTATACTCTCTAGTTCTCATGCCCGACTAAGATGAATATTCACATTACAACAATTTCAGTATTGTTATCAGAGATCGCTTCAAAATCCAGGAGATTGCCTTACATTTTCCCTGAGTTCCCCTGTGCAATTAATTTCACTTCAAAACTCAGAAAAGCTTGAATGATACACTAATATAGAAGGTTTCCTACTAACCTTCAGTAAATATACTTCAATATTTTTTCAATACTACTACAAGACAGCAGCAGAAAATTGGTTTCTTGTCAGTCAAGTGAGTTCTGAACAACCACCTGTAGGACAGCATTCAAGGAATTCACTTTTGCTATGAGGATCACACTGTGAGCTACGAGATCCCCACAGCACCTATGTCTTTACTTCAAGACTTTCAGAAGAAAACCAGTACAGTACTTAGACGGAATGGTAATGTTGGTTTAAGATTAACTTGAATTTAGCTAGACCACCTTGAGTACCAACTTCTTTGTTGACAAAGTTCATGTAGCACCTGACAGTTTCCGCTAAGCTTTTGATTTCTTTCTTGGGGGTCAAAGAGTATTCTGATTCTGGTACTAACTAGAATTCCAAAATTGAAACTAACCTTGTTGGTACTTGTCCACTTTTTGTTGCAGATATCTTATGTATCAGCTATTTTATATAATTTTAATAATTCAGACTGAACAAATGTAAAAAATTTTGGAGTTCCAAGATCACATAAAAAGTCTGCTCTAAAAGATAAAACTCTGAACTCTCAGTTTCTGGTACACAATAAGATGATAAAAATGATCAAATTTGAATATAGAATTTTTTTAGAGAGCAAGTTTCCCTCTCCCTGTAAGAGATACCTGCCCCATCACAGTTTTAAAAAAGGGTTGAGCTTAGTATATGAGAATTAATAGGAAGTTTAATATGGACACTAAATGTGGAAATTCAAATATATTCAAATTAGATACTATACATAATAATGATTATGTGCAAAACTCTAAAACTGAGCTATAAATCACAGAACAGAGTCATAAAACTGTTTGGGTTGGAAGGCACCTTCCAATCACACTACTATGAGCAGCAGCACCTTCCACTACACCAGGCTGCCCAAAGCCCCATCCAACCTGGCCTTGAATACTTAAATAGGGATGAGGCACACAAATTCTCTGAGCAATGTGTTCCGGTGTCTCAACACCCTCACAGGAAAGAATTTCTTCCTAATACCTGATCAAACCTACTCTCTTTCATTTTGAAGCCATTCCCCCTTTTCCATCACTACATGTCCTTGTAATAAATCCCTTCCCCCTCTCTTGTAGGCCAGTCTAATAAACGGCCAGTCTAATCTGTAAAAACTATTAGCTTATGCTGGTCCATTGCACTCAATACTGCAAAGTTCTATGACTTAGATACTGACTGAGGGTTTTGAGGCAAAAAGGCTATCTCCCTGCACCTTTTAGAAGGACAAAGGATTTGAGGATCCATTCCTACAAGCATGAAGTACAGTTTATGTGAAATCCATGACAAGATACAAACAAAAAAAGAAAACAGTCCTTACTTGGAAGATACCTTTTTTTACGGAGGCGAACAACTGTTTCTGAGCATAGGTACTTCCATTAAAATAAAAAAGTGAACTGAAAATTGAGAATATTAACTTTAAATGCAAGACAGGAAAATGTTAACTGTAAAGAATACTATAGTTCATTATTAATAAGAAACAATTGTGGGGATTTAAAATTTTAAATGTCTCTCTCAACAATCTTTCCATTTTGTACTGGGAAATTTTTCTTCCTTTCACTACACAGGATTATTTCTCAACTTGAGAAAGTATCACTGGACACGATTCAAAAGCTTAAAAATGTGGCTTTTTTAAAAACTCATAGTTTGAAAAAGAACTACTGGAATTTTTAGTAAAGTTTTCTATTTTTAATGCATTAACATTAATTAAGTTTCTAATCAATCTAAATCCCCCTATATCTAGCCAACCAGTTTATAAATTTAACTTTAAAAATGCTTAGTGTTTGAAATACTAAAGTTTCATTAGAGATGTACATATTTTATCTACTCTACTCTCCCAACAGGCCCAGGCAAATAAAGCTTTTATTTTCTGGAACCAAAAATCCTGAGGGCTCATTATGCCTACACCTCCACCATCTTCATTCAAACACATAACAATATGAACAGTATCTTTCTGGTCGAACATATATAAAAGAGGTAAATTTATTTTACCTCCAAAAGAGAATCCTCGAGCTTAGCTAACTGTATCTTCTTATCTTCTTCCTGTTGTAACAGTTTTGTCTTCTGCTCTTCCAGATCAGGCTTTTCATGTTGAATTGTTAAAGCCAAAAGCTAAAAACAAAGGAGATTACTCAGGAGGATAAAAAACACTGTAATATTTAAAAAATACATATTCATTAGATATACAGCATAGTATGTACTCATTAATCATGTAGCAGTATAGTCTATGTTTTTGAAAGTAAACTGCTGAGGGTTTACTCAGTTGCAGCAGACATCGAATAGCTTTCAATCTATACAGACATTCAGGATATCCTGCACAGGCAAGGGCAACCCAGGAACTACTGTGAACCGTGTCCTATGTATAAACAGCAGATGCAAGCCAGGTGAGATACTCAAGGACATCTCAAGAGGCTCTGGATCACTTTATTAAGCACACCCATTCACAACGTTTTATGCTTAGACCTAAACCTTTGCACCCCAATCTGAATTACATGTGTGTTTAAATGATTGGCAGTCTTCATTTTTGCAGGTACTATTACCAGACATAAAAAGAAGTAAGTGATTTAGAAAAGCACAAACTGGAAAGAATGGCAGCAAATTTCTTTCCAACATGCCTACCAATCAGACCTCTCCCCTGCTAACTAAGACAGAAAACAAAGTTGGGGTTTTTTCCGCATTTCCACTTAAAGAGGAGGTCAATTTTCATGGTTACAGTGTATGATGTCAATTCCCTACCTCCAGTGGAAGGAGGAAATCGATATGGATATCTGTGGTTCACATTTTTAATTGTATCTTACTTCTCAACATCTTACCTACATCCCATTCTAAGGTTCATTAGTATGGAAAAGCTTGTTTCATACCAAATAAAGAAAGCTGGTTTTTCCCCTTAATTTACCTATTTTCTTTTTTTTTTTTTCCTTCCATTTGTATGTTACATTTTGCTTCCTAAACCTTTTAGAGAAAAGCTCAAAAGCTACTAGCATTTTGAAGGAAGTAAAATATACAGTATTTTGGTTTCTCAACATGTTTGCTGTGCACGAAGAATCTTGATGATACTAGCACTACTCTCTAAGTAGGACACTAGAGAGCTGTAACAGAAATGTTTCCATGGTACCATAAATGTAGCTTGAACAGAAAGAACAGGCTTAGCAATTAACTTGTTGCAACTGAAGTCAATGAGACGGTTTTCATTTTCTCTGTTGGACTATTTGGTTCCAAGGTGCATAAAAATAAGACTTTAAAATTTAAATTTATTTTGAGCTTTGATTTTTACTATTTATATTTGTGAGCTAGAAAATACCTCCAATAACCATTCACTAACACAAACTGCACCATAGGGCTTCTTGCAGACACTGGATGCAGCTATGCATGGGCACTATACACAAACTGTTTTTATTCTAAATGCCTACCTGTCCTCTTAGACCACTTGCTGTTGTGGTAAAGTTTACTTCTGTAACAATAGAAGAAGCATCAGGTGGAATGAAGGGATTTGGGTTCCTTGTTGACAGAAAAAGATGGAACTCTTCATTATAATCTATAATTTTTTCACCTATTTGTATAGCATAACGGGGTCCTGTAAAAAATAAATAGGTGTTATACTCACTCTGATTGGAACATTCTAAAATTAACTGAAAATAGTAGCATTCGTGTAGTACTTTATGACCAACAGATGTAAATACATTTTATAAAATTTATTTATAATTTTGAAAGAAATACAAATTTAAAGAATTCAAGGAACATATCCTAACCTGCATTGTTAGAGGGAAAAAAGCAGTAACACAGAACTAGTGTAGAAAAGCTATACAGTGAGAATATTTAATACAGCTGAGTGGTTTAATTATCCTTACCCGTCACACAAAGACTACACAGTTAAAAAGCACTTGAAATAAAAGTAATACTAATGAATCTTTGAAATCTTCAAACCATGAATAAGAGACAAAACACCACAGAAGATGCACTGGATAATCCCCCTTATGTGTAAGAAGCCTGTCATAATTTATACATACTCGCATTTCCACATCTGTATACCACTCTAGCTAAACATGCTAGCCATAATTATATATTTGCTAACTAAGGTGGTTCAACATTTTCTGAATGTGATCCAAAACTATTAGATTTCATCTCTGGATCTGTTACATTTATTTGTAGAGGTTGGTGTTGCTGTATAATTATAATTCTATTAAAAAGTTACTTTCTATGGTAAGTATTATAGAGCAAGTATGTGAAAGATTTTGTCTCCTGATACTGAAAAAGAAGTAAGAACAGAATTAAAAGATGAAGAGCTAACAAGTGAAAATTCTCATTCCAGAAAAATTTCCAAGATGGCAGAGTTAGGTGCTTCTCTATTTTTAGCACTGAGTGCAGATCAGAAATATAAATCTCTTGCTAAAACACTGGTAGAGATGAAAATCACATACCAATTTTGCTTCTAGGCCAAGGATCAGAATAAATTTTAGGACTGTGTTGTAAAAATGTCAACCAGAAAATGGAAGCTGTACAAAGACATATTTATTGCAGCATATATATTCACATTTGCCTTAATGTTTCATTCCAGCTAATGAAGAGACGTACAGTCATCACAAGCAAAATAATGCAGACAGGCCACCACCTCCACAATTTGACAAAGAGAAAGGAGTGTGTTATTTGCTCATAAAGTGATGGAAAATATTCAAATAGTGACCCATTCTCTTTTTCAAATAACAGATACCTAGTTTGGACCTGCACAGACCTATCAATGACATACCTCATTAACAAGCAAAAGAGGATCTCTGAGTGTTATAAGTAATTTCCCTGAACAAACTAGTATATTTGAATTTAATCTTTCTCCACAGTTCTGCAGACATACTCATCTCTCAATTTAATTCCTTGAGTAAAATCATTTAAGATGCCTGCAACACTGTATCTCCACTTTCCAAAATTCAGCAGAAACCAGTGGGGACAAAAACCTATTTGTAATGATGTTCTACCAAACCCCCTACTGATCCCTGAAGTCACCACTTTAGTGGTGCTCTTTCACTGAGAATAAACAGTAAGTACACCTGCAATGGAAGAATGATTTAAAGTAACACTTTCTTTTCAATAAGTAGATATTTTTACTTGAGATAACTGTATATAAGAATCCTATGACATTTGCATTTATTTGTAGTATGCACTTATATTTAAAGAATTACTGCTACCTCATGCATTATTAGATTCAGCCGTTGATGAAATAACAGCAAAAAAGTCTTGAGCTATTTTCAGTAGTCAAAGTTCATACTGCAAATGACATGCACAGGCTGTGGCACAGGCTGAGGAATTACAACTTGAGGCAGAAATATAATTACAAGGGATAACATAGATCCATTTTAATTACAGTAATTTAAAAAGTATTTAAAACACATGTTGCTGTAGTTTTTAATCCACCTAGTTCTTTTGATATAATTTCAAAATAAGTAACATAATTCAACATAATTCATGCTGAGATACTTGTATAATTACTATTCATTTTTGTTAAACTTTCAACACAATTTTTCATATCCACCTTTATTAAAGCAACTAAATCCAAAACAGTTATATAGAGAGTTATATGGAGTACATTATCTGTTCAAATGAGAGATACTGCAAAACATAAATGTTGGGGCTTTACCCTTTCATTTCATCAGTTAATGACACCTTTCACCATTTTGCTCATGTCTATGGCTCTCCCCATTCGAAAGGCACATTAGAGACAGACCTGTGTGCCTTCCTTAATTTCAGACAATTGAAAGAGAAACAGCAACACCAAAATTCTACAACTCTGATTTCTAACTTCACAACCAGTTGTGTAACTTCTGAAGGCCCAAGTTTCCAAGTAAAACTAAGTGTTTGAAATTATCACTAGAAATTAACTTGAAATTTAAATTCCAAAGGGTTAATAAAAACACTGTATTCTTTAAATAAATGAAATTCTTTAAATCTCTATATTTCAAATACATTTCAGTATTTTTCCACTTAGTAAACAACAACATATTTCAGGCATATTTTATGCACTGAAATGTTAGTAACAGGTTAAAACTAAAGAGCAAAAAAATTACACAATACTCATGTTTTCAGAAAAATCAAGTTTTACATACATAGAGATCTAAAGAACAAAAGCTTTGAGCAAGCATTTGTAAAGATTTTAGTCATTTACCTTGAGCAATAAGATCTTTTCTTAGCAATGGGTAAAGTACAGGCTCCACTCCATCCATTTCCTGTATAATAAGTGTTTTCCCAAATCTCACTGCCAGCTCAAGAGCAGTTATGAAGTTGGTATCCTGGGCAAATAAATATAAAATCCTTTTATTCATGTTTTTTGAAAAGCACAAACATTTCAGAATGAGTAGAAAGGCACTATACCAAACAGTCCAAATCTAAAAATCAGTAGTATAGCTGGAAAGTTCTGTTACAGGCATCATAGGGTATTTCAGGGTTTAGCCACAAGTGTTTAGTAAATTTGATCTACACAGATAACTGACATACACAAAACCTATTTAATATGCCTAGATCTTCAGGTGCTTTATCAGAAGAGAGCAAGTCTACCATCATTGCTGTCAGGGGCACCTGGAAGTCCTGGCCAGTTAATGCATCTCAAATGTCAGTATGCAGCTATATCTCAAAACTGAATTAAGACCTAAGGACAGGATTCATACTGGTAGTAAGAGGTCTAAATGCAGTATTTTGCTATTGGTTTTTAAACATTCACATAGCATTTAAGATTCTATTAGTCAATGGAGATCCTAGACAATGTAGACAGCAGAGCCTAAAAGGTAATCAGACTAACCAGCTAGCAGGAGAAACAATCAATTTCCCAAAGATATGTTACCTCCGACCATCAGAGAGTATCTACAAGGCCTACACAGAGCCAGCAGGGTTCTCTGCAAGACCTACAATCTGTTGAAGCAGTAACTTGAGACCAGGTGAGGTTCAATAAGGGACTTCTGAACAGAATTAGATGCCTGCCTATGTGTGTACAACTGACCCACACCTCACCACCCATGGAAATCGTTACAGGCAAACAATTAATTTTAGCACCCTAATCTCAAACTGAAATCCAACTTATTCTTTCCAATGTAGATAATCCAACACAAAAATCACAGGGAGTAAGTGTACACATATTCCTGAAATCCAGTGAACTGCCAAGAATACAAAGGACTTCTCCATTTACAAATCTTTTATTATCTCCCTCTCAGCAGGGAATATGATAATTCTTCGAGAGGGCAGCACAAAGAGGTAATCTTGTAAAAGTAGTACCAGATGTTGACCCTCCAATTTTCAGTACTCTGATCTCCTCCTTCAGTAAACAAATTTTCCTGAAAGGATCACTGTAACCTAGAACCGAGAAAGTATATGCTTCATAGAATACCTCATTTTTGGTGACTGCTATCACGCCCCTTTAAAAACCGCTCTCTAAAGTCTGGAATGGAGAATGTTCAAGCAGAACAGAATTGTAAGACCAAGAGTAAACACTGCACCTGTTGGTTAATAACTTCCAAACGTGATTCCTTCAAATGTGTCTTCAACCATTCAGTAGCCCGGAAAGAAGGGTCTATCAAAAACGGACAGACTTTACTCTAGGGTGAAAAAGAATATACATATATATTTACTAAAATCTATTTTGTTTAAGAATAAAATTGAATGGAGTCTCCTATTCCCTAAGCCAACAGTATAAATATTTTAAAATCTTTTTCCATTAACAAGCTGTTTAGAGAAACAGCAACAGAGTAGGAATTTTATGTCTTTTATTTCATTTCTTCTTTAAAAAAAAAAAAAAAGAAGAGTGCCCAATCCGAAATTCTCAGGAGTTTGTCCTGCTGAAGTTAGGCAGTTCTTCACCTTCTAGGAGCCTTTATTCAATGAGTATAATCTACAGGTTTTGTTATTCAAAATTGCTTTTAAACTTAGAAGAGGTATTAGATTTCCCTTTTCTTCTAGTGGGCAAAGGTACAGTATTTCTGGTTTTGGACCTCAATGCATTTTAGAAAGAATCATGAATACAAGTATTTTGCTTGCATAAAGCTACAATGAACTCTCTCCAGTACATCTATATGTCTATTGTGCTGAGGATCACACAACCGGATACAGGATTCCAGGTCTAGCCTCATCAGTGCTGAAGGATCATCTCCCTTGACCTGCTGTCAATACTTTGCTTAAATCTGTCCAGGATACCATTGGCCTTCTTCTTGGCAAGGGCCTGTTACTGGCTCATGTACAATCTGGTGTCCACCAGGGCCCCCAGGTCCTTTTTTGCAAATCTGCTTTGCAGCTGGGTGTTGGTACAGGGGGTTGCTATTCCCCTGGTGCAAGGCTGTGCAACTCCCCTTGCTGAACTTCACAAGATTCCTGTCAGCCCAATTCTCCAGCCCATCAAGGAACTCTGGGCAGCAGTTTGACCCTCTGGTGTATCACAGAATACACCAATCACAGAATGGCTTGGGTTGAAAAGTTCCTTAAATATCATCTAACTCCAGTCACCCTGCCATGGGCATGCCACTCACTAGAACAGGTTGTCCAGGGCTCCATCCAACCTGGCCTTGGGCGCTTCCAGGAATGAAGCATCCACAGCTTCTCTGGGCAACCTGTCCCAGTGCCTCACTACCCTCTGAGTGAAGCAGATCTAAAAGCTAATCTAAACCTCTCCTCTTTTAGTTTATAACCATTCCCCCTTGTCCTGTCATTATCTGCCAATGTAAAGACTTGTTCTCCCTCTTTTTCAGAAGTCCCCTCTAAGTACTAAAAGGCTGCAATGATGTCTCTCCAGAGCCTTCTCTCTTCTTCAGGCTGAACAACCTCAGCTGTGTCAGCCTGTGTTTACAGAAGAGATGCTCCAGCCCTCTGAGTATCTTGGTGTATCAGCCATGTCTCCCAGTTCTGTGTCAGCAAACTTGCTGGATGTTTAAACAGGTATTTTCAACAATTCTCTGGTTCAGTCTGATAGAAAAACACTTCCAAGCTGTGGGGCTTTTTTAAGGTTGAGTTCCAGTACTCCGAACTGAGTAACTACACAGATCTCAAACTGAAAGACAGAAATATGGACCATATTCAAGAATCAAAAGATGGTGAGCACAAAAGCTAGAGAACTGTACTGTAGATCACATTGGTAAAATACCATGTCCAATTACAGCTTTATAAGGATGCTGAAAAAACTGTACCCAAAGAAAATTATTTGAGCTAAGGGAGCACTTGAAAAAGCTCTTTACACACTGGGAGATTTTTAAGAGCTCAATCTACTCAACTAAGGAAAAAGATGAAAAAATAAGATTTTATTATAGCATAAAAGTAGCTTTAAGTGTACAAGACAGTATTTATTGAAAAGCTTTTTAATCAAACTGAGAAAGGATCTACAATCAATCTACTATAAAGATGATAAAGCAAGTTAAATTTAAATTGAAGAAAAGGTTATAACTGATTTGAGAGAATCATAAATCATCTAAGCAAACCACCTGCCATACATGAAGATTCTCCTCATGCCACTAAATACTTATTTGCTAGCAGGTCTAACAAATGACTACAATATTATGTACATAATTGTACATTATTATGTATTATATATCTATATATAACTATATTGTAAAACTGAATCTTTTCCCACTTTTTTTCCCAAGTACTGTTAGCTATATATATATATAGGTTTTGCAAAGTATATGCACATAGCCTTTTCCTTTTTCTGAGAAAAAAGTATTAGGAATTATATGACAAACTAAACACACATAGGACATAATCTTACACTGATGTATCGGTGTTAATGACTATTCACACTTTAAGCCCAAATATGGATATGGAAGAAAACTGTACAATCAAAAATGAAAACATGTATTTTCTTTAACTGTTTTTTTTTATTTTACTGCAGAATACCCAGTTCACATAAGTATTTATTTCTCTGTGTGTGTGTATTTTCTGTGATGCAAATAAATAACACAAATTAAATAGTTCAAAATTCCAGAAAGATGTCAAGTTACTGAAATCTGTAAAAATTTAAATACTTCCAAGACAAGACAAATAAGTAAATTTACCTGCAAGATGACAAGAGCATTTTCTATTGAAAGGTCATCTGAAGGTAAACCTTCACTTTTCCAAACTAATTCCTCACTTTCTGTACATAGGAATCGCCGTAAATCAAACTCTGATAAATGATGAAAGAGTGTAAGTTTGTTTCAGCATTTATAGTCTGCATAACTATAAAGCATTTACCACTCTGTATACAGTGGAGACTGTGTCTAACAGAGTGCAGGTCTCTAGATTTCCCTTTAATCTATTATTTTATTGCGTGAACTTATTACTAATAACTAGCTGATGCCATAAAAATATTTAATGGTGTTATTAAGACAAAAATAAAAATGAGTACTGAAAAAGCAGACACACTCAGAATGCATTGGCAAATTTACAACAGTTAATGTGAATACATCAATTTTTGTAAACTTTTCATTTTAAGCAAGATCTATAAACATTAAATTATTTGTAAGTATTTATAATCTTAATAATGTAATAGAATAAGCCTAAGAAATAGTCTGTATACAGAAGCATTTATTGAGTACGCAAACGTCATCACTTTTCATTTGGGAACACAAAGACAATTGAAACTGTTCATTAGAACTCACTGGCATTTCTCACTTCCTCAATCAAGCTTAATTACTACCATGCAGACACTGACAAACACACACAAGAAATTACTTTCAAGGCCTGCTGATTTGGTCCATTCGTCCAAGCTGGTTTTCCTCTGATCCTCAGGAGCAGCAGAAAGATAAGTAATAAATGCAGCTGCTAACTGAGCTCTTTTAGGCAACGTCGCCAGTTCATCTGTTATCTCTGACACCTTAAAAAAAACGTATAGAATGTATAATGTTTTGACATAAAACCTATATTAATACATCTCATTAGTTATTAAAAAGTCAGAATTAAATTTGCCTGCCACTGGGAATACAGTTAAGACAGGCTCTGCTTGCATTTCAAGTATCTATACCTAGCTAACCCACAGCAACACACACATGAAACTATGGGGAAAATTATTTTTAGCGCTGGCTTAGGGCATGGACAGATATTTCTGAGAATGTAGTTGCTAAAAACCCATGAATCTGATGAACAGTTCAATTGGGTAAATAGTATTATAGTAAGAAAAATAAGAAATACATGATCCTAGTCACATTCAAGTAGTAACTATGACTTACAATATGTACACAGATACTAAATACTATATGCAATTACTACTATTATTTGCTGCACAGTTACATGATAAAATACATTTATCATATATCTTCAAATAATTTAGCTTCAGTACATCACCTCTCTTTTGAAATGGTCCAGTATTTTCAAGAAACACAGTGTATCAAAATAATATATGACTGCTATAATTGGTTTCAAAGTATCATCACTTTTTTCTTTTACTTTAATCAAACGACATTACAAAACAAAGGCTGATACATAAACAACAAAAAAAAACAACAAGTTTTCATTGCTTCCTCCGTACTTTAAAGGGAGACAAATACTGCCTTTTCTCTGTCCCAAATATGGGATACTTCCTGACTAATCTATCTGGCAGCTTAGTCTGCAGAATACCATTAACAGATAGTCTGAACTTTCTAATGACAAGGCTAATGTACCAGGGTGAAAAACTGTGAGGAATCATTTTTAGAATCATTTAAACTCTGGGGTTCAACTATATCCAATCCTTACTATAGCAGATAGCAGAAAATCTTCCTTTTTTTTCCATTATGGTGTTCAACCCACGAGAAGGATTCATCTAACCTTAACTTTGATTCTTCAAAATGCGCACATTTAGTCTAGTTGTTCAGGATTTTTTCAGTATCAATGGAGAGACAGGACCATGTATCTCTGCACAGAGATTTTTTCCACTTTAAGATACCCACAAAAGCTAGGGAATGCTTTCTGGAGGTGGCAACTATTTCCAGTTTGTATGTATCTTGAGGTTTTCCCTTTTGTTTCAGGCTGAAGAAGGGCCTGGGTGTCCAAAGACTTGCCAGTTTCTCTCAAATATATCATTTGAGCAAATAAAAATGCTTACTTTCTCTACTTTGGAGGCAGAAAAGTTTCCAACACTTAAATGAAGACTTCAAAAGCAACAAATTTTGGGTAAATCTACATTTGCATTTCCAGCATTGATATCATAAAGGAGATATGTGTAAGACTGTGATTGTTTAATGGTTTCTAAAAATCTGTCCCTTTCGATTGTATCTCAGCTTGAAAGGTCCAACTGCTGACATGCTCAGCCATCATAACAATTACATTATCGTGATTAAAAACCATCACAGATTGTTGTATGTTCTGTATTAAATACTGGGGCATTTATACACATTCCGTAGCTAGGTGATATAATTCATACGGTGAAGTAAACAGAAGTTTCAGAAGGAAGAAAAGCTCTAATTTCTAATGAGAAATCAAATAAATGTACACTGGGAGACATGCAGATTGGCAATAACTCACATTCTCCAAACAGTGCAAATACTCTATTTTCAAATTATCAGCTACAAGATGTATTTATGAAAATTTTCACTCACCTGCGTGCTCCATCTTTGGTGCTCCCTATCAAGTTGATTTATCAGTTCCTCTGCAGCTTTCAGTGTTTTCTGAGCTTTACTTAGTTCTGCTTCAAGTTTTGCTGCTTCTGTTGTTCTACTCTGGAACCTGTAAAACAAATTCTCTTTGTAATTGCCATCAAGAACTACTAAACTTATGGACAGTTACTTGCAAGGCAGTTTAGTTGACTGAATTTGTAATTAATTCCTCCATTACTGTGAATGAGGAACACAGCTACAGTTCTTTTTTTTTACCTTCTGCTTTTAACTCGCAGATGAATTTGTTAGACGTTTAACTAACAAAATTTAGATAGATGCACAGGTGAGATGTAAAATACAGTTGAAATAGACTATAAAGTCTGAAAATCACTCCTTCTTCTACTTAAACAGCCTGCTTGATTTTAGTGATTGTGTAAAGTTTTGTTCAGCACCTAGTCAGGACAATAGCAGGCTCAATGCCATACTATGCATCTGTAACTATTTGGTAAATTTAATCTTTGAAACTTGAAAAAAGAATATTGCTAATTCACATGGATGACTCCAGTTCAATGTACAGTAGTCTATTTTGCAAACTAATATGAGGTAAGAACATGACCTAAAAAATGGGCATGGTTTAGATATTATTTTCTAATGTTCAATATCTAATTAGTTTGATTAATATTTAAAATTATTAATGCATTTCATGTTAAAAGTAAAATGCAATTCATATTTTACCTGTTTAAAGTAATATATTTAACTGTAATATATAGTATATAATTAATCTAAGAAATCAGTGCACTGCTGAATAACAAGAATTTTCCCATTTTTTTTTTTTCCTGACAACATGATATTTAGTAATATGTACATAT
Organism: Acropternis orthonyx; assembly: GCA_035583155.1. Taxonomy (NCBI): domain Eukaryota; kingdom Metazoa; phylum Chordata; class Aves; order Passeriformes; family Rhinocryptidae; genus Acropternis; species Acropternis orthonyx. The sequence continues at coordinate 41,499,747 of JAWWEU010000001.1, read as the reverse complement.
GTCAGGATGTAAATTATCTTGTATACTAAGTACATAATAAAAACATCAAACTAAAAAGCTTGTATTAAACCGAATTTGAAGAAAGTATAAAAGTTTACGGGTGCTATTTTTATGCCACTATGAGTCATGTACTCGATGAGATGCTAAGAGAAAAGGAGATAGCTAACTAGCTAACTGTCAGAAAAGTAGGCCAGCCTAAAAGAAAATAGAACTGCCTTTACTCAAGCTATGAGCAGTAGAAGTTCTGTATAGGAATGTTCCCAAAATTCTAAGGAGTCACTGAAGTCCTCTGTGATTTAGAAGGTTAGAAACATACTGCTCACCTTTGACATCCACAATGGCTACAATAAAGACCACCAACCCAGTCAGTAGTGAGAACAGGTACTTTTAAGGAGCATTTATTTCATCTGATGAATGAGATGAACTGTATTCTAACAGTATTTATCTCCACTGGGTGTACAGATAGCCTAAGTGTCACTTATATGGACATAAATATCTTGCAGAACAGGAAGTTACATTTGATCAGATAAATTCCATTATTCATAATGTAAAATCATCAATGTTTTTATCTATATCTTGAAACAAACAAACACAACTTACTTTTCTTTCAGTTCCAATACTTTTTCACCAATAGACTCCAGAAGATCCATTAACTTACTTTTTCTGTCTTCAGTTTTCTTGAGATTACTACAAAAATATAACATTTATTTTAAGACTATGGACCCAAAGGAAAAAAATTAGTAAATATAACAGAAAAGTAATTTAGAGATAGTTCAGAGACAGTTCTTCTTTGTGATTTATATGAAAAAATATGTTTTCACACATAAAAGCTGTGAGTATTTCTCATCACATAGCTTTAAAAATGGAAACCAAACAACCTATTCTTAAAGATCAGAACAAATTCTTCCAATACAGAATTTTAAGGCCTGGCAAAACAACCAGTAGAGATTACTCAGGTTATGGATAGTCATAAGACTAAGTCTGATTTTTCTGATCCAAGGAGAACCTGATTATGCTTCGTACATGACTGAAAAAAAGAGAACCATACATCACATAAAATAGCATGGGTTTCACTGAGAGAACACATTGTAAAAGTATCTGTGATGCTCATTTCTATGACCTGTTCAGCTGAGACAGGTAACTCATGATTGTATAAAAAACATCCAAGGTGTAGCTTCCAGGAAGAAGAAAATATTGCATATTTATTATTTTCTGTCTCAGTTTGAACATTTTATTACCTATGAGGATGGGGTATAGTTTCTTATACCTTTTGTTTTTAATAAACTTCAATTCACACAGAATCACAGAGCAGTTGGGTTTGGAAAATACCTCCACAGATCATCTAATCCAACCTCTCTGCTAAAGCAGGTTTACCCAGAGCAAGTTGCACAGAATTGTGTCCAGGCATAATTTGAGTAACTTCAGAGGAGGAGACTCCACAACCTTTCTGGGCAGCCTGTTCCAGTGCTCTGTCACCCTCCAAGTAAAGGTTTTCTTCATAATCAGGAATTGGAGGCTTTAGTTACACCCACCACCCACCACCATTGTAATTAAAACCACCTATTTTGTAATAGTGTCTTACGCTTCCAAGCCAGCCTTTTCTTTTTCCAAAGGTTGAATTCGTTCTAGGACATGGGAATACTGGATGTTGGCATTCACCCAAGCTGCTAATGGAGCAGCTGCAGCACTGGCTCGTTTAGCATTCTGAAAAGTTCAGGATACAAGAAAGTCCTTGAAGTATAATGCAGAATAGATAAATACAAGATAAATAACTGCAACAGATTTACTAGTTACCAACTTAAATATGCCAATTAGCCAGCTCTTCTACTGAACTAATCTTTTAAATTTTTACTAAGAGATTATATTGGAGGCCATCAGTTTGTGTAAAAATACATAGTGGGTATCTTTACAAATACAAAGCTTCATTGAAATTAAGAAGTTTTAAATTAATGCATGAGTTATTAGACTCTCACTGTTGTACAAGGAGGCCAGAAGAAGGCAGTTACAATTCCTTGGTCTGAGTTCTAATTTATACCAATGACAAAAATCTCTGAGGACTTGATTCTATAATGACTTCTCATCCCACAGCTCCTCATTCACCAACCAAATTCTCATGGTTAGAGGCAGCATGCAACAGAGTAATCTCTACTGCACCTTCATCTCTTTATACTAACAAATTCTGCAAGCAGAATTCATCACTTTTTCTCTAATTGAAGTTCATTCTAAAAATTATGTTGGCAAATCAGACAATCATGTCTTTTTTATTCTTTTTGGGTTTTTTTTGGTCTTTTTTTTATTTTATGTAATGCAATCAGGAATTACCTTTGGATCAAAAGATGCTCTGTTTTTAGAAAGAAGTTCTTCAACGTTCTCTCGTATTTCTTTTGGAATATTACGGGCATCAAAGGATTCAATGTCCTCCCTTACACTTCTTTTAGCCAAGAAACTGCAAAAATAATTAAATAACTAAGTAAAGAAGAAACAAATATTAAAAAGCTTTTTCTGTATGAAACCAAATAATTCTGCACACACATTATTCCTGAATATAATAGAAATTAGTTCATATTGAAAATTAATGTTTCAGTTTAAAGCTTAAATAAAATCCTCACCTCTTCATGCTCACCCATGATGTATCAAAAATCCCCATCAGCCGTAGAACTCCCTCTAGTATGTCTCTGATTATGTCAGGAGGCATCCGTAGTGATCGGATTTCTAACAAAGACTCTGGCTTTATATTTCCAACAGCTAATTTAGCTTCACTAACCAATGGCTTAAAACATAAAAACACATTAAAAAGAGAGATGAGGATGCCCCAAAAAAATGAACATTTGCCATTGCTGTTTTCATAGAATTTCTTGTTCTTTTTAAATACTTTATTACCTAACCAGCTACCATTGATGCATATTCATGCTTACAAGTTATTAAAAAATTGCCACAAGTTTACTAAGTGATAATAAATATATTTCCATATAAAACAGCATGACATACCCTAGCTTTTCATTCATAAACATTACATAGATAATAGTATCAATCATGTTTGCTCTTTCATTGCTTAGAAGTTCACTGTGATACAGGTAATTTCTAATAATGATGCCAATTACTATTTATAGGCATGACTGAGGATCTCTAGGTAAACATACATAAAAGTACAGGTCACAAAAGCTTTCTATTTACAGCAGATAAGCAAATCCAGACAGCCTTTTCCCTTATCAACAAAGCAATAAAATGATAAGAAAACAGAAGAAAGTTAAAGATTATTATTTAAAAACTGTGCACACCTTGCACATCCTTCATATTTATCAAAGACCACAGAATGGCTTCTAATCCTGTAGTTCTATGCAATTTTCAATATAAGGTTATAATTCTTTGGCACCTATGATATTTAAAAGGGAAAAAAAAAGTTGCTGCAGTTTTCCCTTATGCTTTCGTATAAATTTAAAATGAATGGGACAAAAAATAAGAGACTAAAAGTAATGACTGAACACACATAACTCCAGAAAAACTTGAAGCTTAACACAGAATCACAGAATTCCAAGTTGGAAGGAACCCACAAGGATCCTCGAGTCCAACCCTTAGCCCTGCACAGGACCATTCCCAAAAGTCACACCATGTGCCTCAGAGTATCACCCAAGCGCTTCTTGAACTCAGACAGGCTTGGTGCTGTGATCACTTCTCTGGGGAGATTGTTTCAGTGCCAAGCCATCTGTAAGCTCTCTTGAACAAGCAGTTTGCTATAGTGCTGTTAGGATATACAATTTTCAGCATTTAGTAATAACTGGAAATTCTCTCTCATTAAATTATTTACATTCAGCTGAGAGTACTAAGGCCTATGGTATTGCCAGCGTGATCAAGGCAAAGTAATGTAGTTGGTCTATATAAGATATGAGTAATTGAAAAATATTCCATAAAATCAGCAGAATTCAGCTGTAGATCATGGCAGCATTGAAATAGCAAATGGAGGTAAGACTTGGCTTGAAAATTCTGTAATACATATCAAATAGAATGTAAATGCCAAAATTATAACCTAAATTTGGCAAATAGAGTACTGTTTTCTAATGCATGGAAGTTTAAATATCAAAATAATTTAGAGCAAAATTTCAGAATTGCAAGGATAAATTTTGCAAAACCATTGTGAACAGCAGTACTTGAGTAACTCAGACAAAATTAGACTGTAAAATATTACATTTTCTTATCAGTTATTACCTGAACCTCTTTTAGTTCATATTCAATTTTTAATTTTCTTTCTTCTATTTCTGCAACCTCTTCTGCTATTCGGTGTTTTATTTTTTCCATTTCTGCTTTTTGCTCACTAGCACTCTGTAAAAAAAAAGTATACTTCTAGTTAACAAATTTAGACAGATTTTAACCCTTTTAGGTCTTTCTTTTAGTCTTCATTATAATGACTTGCACAATAACCAATTACAATAAAACATCTGAGTCTATTTGATACTAGCCAGATTGACTAGGTAAATAAACTATATGGAATAAGAATCATTTGCTTTTACTGTGTCTCCTTCCCTTTCTTTTACCACAGACCAGATCTGAACCTCTATTTTTGAGGTTCATTATGACCCTTTTTGTCTTTGCCCCTGACTTTCCATTCCTTATCAAGATGTGAGTCTTTCTCTAAAGGGATGAGTGACAGCCACTGTAACACTCTTACTGCATTTGAGAGTACTGTCTTCCTGTCATTATCTTTGCAGCTGCTCCCATTTCTCTTTCAATTTCTTTCATAACATCATTAAAACTCTATTTTTCTAACATGTTCATAAAAGCAGCAGTTGTGTTGGAGCTACAGCTGATTAATCTAAAAGTAGTAATCATAGAATGGTTTCTTTACTTGTAAATTTGTACCAAACTATTTGTAAGGATACTTTCTTATGTCTTGCCTGTATATTGTAAGTTGTTTGGGCTTACATATTTTATTTTTTTTTCTGGATTTGTACTGTGCCTACCATACAGCAGACAGTAGCTATTAGCCATCTCCAGAAATCCTGAACACTTCTGTATAACAATTAATACCTAGTATATAAAACTAAAATAGAAAGGACCTCACATGTCTTTTATCATTGAGGATAAATATATAAACCACATAAAAGACTAATAGTCTAGGCTCAGTTCACCTAAAAGATACAAGACTAAAAAGCTCAGAGTTTATGTTTTTTTGGGTATATAACACATTATTACCAACAGCAATTGTCAAGCTGACTTGAAGTTGTAGGAGAAAGTAATGGATGCATATAAGCAGAGAAAACCTTGAGATAATAATAATACTCTGAGCACTTAACCCAAGCTATAGATCAGCACATTAGTGAAGATTACATTCAAATCCATAAAACATTAGCTACATGAAACTAGATTAGACATTTCATGCAAATGAACATGTACTGAATGATCGCTCTGAATAAGAAAACTTTAAAATTCAGTTGTAGGTCAAAAGTCTTGCTCTGAAAGAAAAAAGTCTCTATGTATGAGAGCCCTCTTTCCTTACATAACCTAGAACATTTGAAGTGACATTAAAATGTTTGAGGTTACCTATACTTTATGCTAATCTAAATAATCAGAATTCTACTGTAATTTTTCTGATGTCAGCAGACCCATCATGTTTCATTGCTTTTAGCCTGTTCTTTGATTATGTTCCACAATGTAATATGTGCTACCAACATAAGCTGTAACTCCACTGAATAACAGCAGACACAGATTTAAAACTGACATCAGTGAACACACCAAGGTAATCATCATTATTCATATTCATGTACAACAGGTAGATAGAGCCTAAAAGTAGTAAAAACTGCCAACAGAAAGCAACTTATAAAAATGGGAAGTAATGTACCTTTAAAGTACTGTGAACCAAATGGCTTGAAAGATCAGGTGTTTACTTTACTGCATACAGAGAATGTCTTTGGCATTGAGCTTCAGACTGATTAGACCAAACCAGTAACAAAAAAATCCCAGTGCAGTGACAGCAAATTCATTACATCTTATCCTACATTTATGATTCCAGGAAGTATCCATGTGAGATCAATTGCCTGTGCAAATATTTAACTTGACTGAGAAAACACTACTAAAGAAACGTATAGAATATTGGGGGGAAAAAGGTGGTCTACCTTTGAGCTGAAGAATAAAAATTCAAGGAATGATGAACATAAAGGTATTATGTAACCTTCTTTGAGGTTAAATTCTGAGGACCAGATGTCATGAAATACACACTTTCTAATAGTCCAAACATTTAATTACTGGTATTTGTTACTTAAAATAGTGCTACTTGTATGTATTTCATTGAAAGTTCCTATCTGTGACAAACATAAAAGGTATCAGTTTGGATTTATGAAATTCTAGGGAAACTTTCAGACAGAGTAAACTACAGCAGTAAACACTACTCAGGTGCAAAACTTGCACTGATCTCTTCCTACTAAACCAGTTCAAATATGATTTAAATTATAGGATCCTCTGTCCTGTTGAACCTTTATCCAGCCCCAGGGTTCATGTCTTCCTTAGGCAAATTCTTGTATAAAAGCATCAGGTTTTGTAACACTTGAAAAGATTACAAAACACAGGCAGTTATGGAGACCAAAAATAGAGAAGCATCATTTTGTTTTTTGAGGTTTTTTTCCACTTTTGATGTGATTGTATACACCACCTGCAAAGATACTGTAATTTCCTGAAGGGCAGAATCAGCTTCATCCTGCTTCATTTTGAGTAAAATGCTTTGCTCTGCAGCTTTTCTGTTCAGTTCATCTACCAGAGCTTTAGCTTCATTCAGCTTTGAAACACCTGCCTATAAAAGTTTAAAAGAAGAAGATATTTAACAATGAATTTTAAGTGGATTTAAATGAAGGTTTGTTATTATAATAGTTTGGACAAACTGAAAGTGATGCAGACTAATATTCTAATTTAATTATTGTTCCGCATTTTCTTGATATTATTTACATTTTGTTCATATTATTCAACCTAAGAATGAGATCTGATACTTCTAGATGTGTCACTGTAAGACCTACTACTACATCAAAAAGATAACAACCAAATTCTCAAAATAACAAACTTTTAATGAAACAATAAGTAGCACAATTATGTCTTCATAATTGAATACAATTTCAGTTAACTGGCATTAACTCATTGTAATTATATCTCCCCTAAAAACAAATCTCTAAAAACTAAACAGATTGAAACAAAATAGACTAGCTAATTTCTACATATTTGTACACTCTCTAAAGAATAGAGATGTACATTAAAAAAGTCTCTATTAGGCTTAAGATTAACTATTTTCTTTTATCACACTTTCTCCTTTATTCATTTTATGTTCAATACCAAATAGAATTATTTTAAGATATATTTGGAAGATATTTTGACTTAGGATACACACCTCTAATTTTCATGATGATTATTACTTTTATTTAACCAGAATATTTAACAAGTTTTGTCACAAACCAGTTACACTCTAAATAAACAGATAAAAATTTCTATTATGACAAATGTAAATCTTCTCAAATTGCATACTACAGCGATGGAAAAATATTGGCAGATACAGTAAAAATAAGAATACAGTGCAAGGCAAGAAAGCAGTTTGGTTTTGACAGATGCTTTAAGAAAAAAAAAAATATAGATTTGCAAGTGCAGTTTCAGAATAGCAACAAGGATGACTGAGAAAAGGAGCTGAAAGGGACAGGAGAAGGCAAAGACAAACGTTGTCCTAAAGGACCATACAGATCTTTCCAGAAATATCCTGGGGGGAGAGCAGTAAGCACAACTGGAAAGATACCAAATGGGTTTCAAAAATAAGGATGTTATAGATACAAAACAGGAGTAAAGTGACATGTATGAGATGAACTACATTTGGTCTAGAACTGCCCAAAGGTCTGATGTGTGTCAAAGTAATTAAAAATCATTCCAAAACACAAGAGGAAAGAGAATCACAACAAAAGGAATCTTGATCAAAGCTACACAAGAGCACCATGAAGTTAAAGATAAGAGTTTGTCAAATTAGAAAGATGTGAAAATCACACAAAGCAAGAAGTTACTGTCAAGATATAAAGAAAGCAATGGAATACAGAACTACACAGGGAGCTTTTACACAAGCAGAGGCAGGAATTAAACTGATGGAAAGATGATGGGTTTTTATCAATACAAATCCGATACACATGTGAAAAAGTTTAAAGTGCTTTCAAGTACTTTCTCCTCTGCCACAAAACATATCCAGTCTCATACATTCTTGGGGGAAACTATTAACAAAAACACTTTTTACTCTTTCAGGCATTTCAACAGAGAAGTGCATTAAGACTCCTGCTACTTCTCTCCTGAAACCACAGAATAAGCATATGCCAGTAGAGGACACATCCCACAACCATGTTAGCAGCTACAGCCCCATTAATACACAAGACATCTCCACATATGAGAGTATTTTGAAAAGCCATATGTCAAAAGTGTTTTAAACACATACCTGCAAGTGGTTCTGCCTTTTTATTAGCTCTCTTCTTTTACTGTTATTGATGGTACTGTATACACGAAGAAATGTCATATACCTGCTAGGTGTTGCTCCGTGTATTTTACATGATTCATGGATTGCCAGAAATGACTTCAGAAAATCAGAATCACCTGTACAACACCATTTGTTATGCAGATAATACTGTACTCCATTTTATATCACATTAAAATAACTAAGGAAGAGCAACAGAATATGTATTTTGAGATATGAAGGAAGTGCATTCAAAAATAACACAAAGACTATATTTTTTTTAAAGTACTGTAAGGGAAATTACATGTAATTACATTTGAAATACATATTTCTCAGAAAGAAATGTACTGAAACTGTTTAATGTTTGGAAAATCTGGCAAAATTAATTGCAGATTACTGAAGGCTAATCATGTAAGAAACTACTTCCACAAAAATTGAATTTGAAAATACTTGGACTTTAGAAATGAAGCCCATGTGTTTTTGTCTTTTACCTCTGAGGACAGGCAAACTAAAAAGGTTTCCTGAACATTCTATGCCCTTCAGTTTGTTGAACACTTTCACAAAGGAAGCCAAAAGATACTGTAATATAAATTGCATAAATTACCCTACAAAAGAAAAAATTGCTAAAACATATTTACATATAAATGAATGCTTCTAATAAGTAGTGCAACCTAGATTAAGTACCATGACCTAGGATAAAGAGGGATGGTAATGTGAACAATAAATACTAAGTCTGGCCATTATTCTGATCAGCTGAAATGCCTACTAAAAAGCAATATGAACAAGAAACTCCAAGTGAACTACTTACAATTTTATCCTCTGTTGGTTCCATGACCTCTAAGTGCTACTTTTATAAAAAGGGGCTAACAGTAGTACTCTGCAAGTGCTTGCTGGCACTAGTCTCTCAGATTATGTTTGAGACCCTATTTTTAACATGGTTAAATTTTAAGTCTGATTATTAAAAAAAATTAATAAAAATAATAAAAAATGAGGCATTACTTACGAGAAAGTAGTTATTGAAATTATTAAAGTAAAATGAGCAGGTCTAGGACAAGAACAATATATAGACTGAAAACTCTCAAAACATCAAATTTTTAGGTTGTGAAATAACATCCACATATAAGCAAGACACAAACAAAACAAGACACAGCTATATCAGTTTATAAAATTTAATATACATAGTGACTGCCTGTGACAGACAAGATTGCATTTGATCATCGAGGATGTATGTTCCAGACTAATGTTCCCTCGTGCAAAATGCCTGCCATCTGAAAAATACTAAAGTCTATGAACATGCTAGTAAACACATACTCAAGTATCTATACTATTATCTATGCCCAAAACATAATATGAATAAGCTATTAATAATAAGCAATAGTAACTAGTATGTCTACCCAAATATTACCTGAACGTTTTTTCTCTGCTTCCTTATGTGTTTTTCCAGTCTTTTCTTTTTCATCTGAATCATACAGAAGCATTTCAGGTATCTAAAAAACAAAACCCACATGATTTTCTGCATGAAAATGACAAACAATAACAATTTGTGTGGAAATTTAAAAAAAAAAAAAAAAAAAAACAACCAACACCCAAACCTCTCATTTAGTTTCTCATTTGGAAAGACTGAAAATGATACATTTACTCAGAAAAAGGAATTTGTAGAATATTTATAGCATTAGAAAGATACATTCTGCCTTTCCATGTCACTGATAGCTTCCTGCTCTCTCAAGCTGGCTGGATTTTGCTGGCTGTAAGAAGGAGCAAGTGGTTCTCAGAGGGCTCTTACAATAGCCCAAATATCAAAGATTTAAAAAGATATATTACCCTCTAACTGACGCTCATTGAGATCACTCAGAGAAAGTGGAACAGGATGATGGCAACGGTGCTGTTTATGTTTGTGCTTAGGGTTTCTGTTTGTGTTGTTCTGTGTGACAATCACATGCATATAAACGCTGTGTATGTGTGTTTGTGTATGTGCCTACTGGGAATAGATGCTCAGCTTCACCACTGGTTTGCTGTGGGGTCATAAAGCTGTGGCACCCTTGCCCCGATTCAGGGCATCTGGTAATCTCTTAACATACAGAAGTAATACATATATTTCTCAAACTCACTCTGTGAACATCCTGAAATGTATGGCCAGACTTTGCGAACGAAGATAGTGGGAAGGGCTCTCCCCCCGTGGGTGTGCCCTTCCAGCCTGCGCAGTGAATTTTTTAGGTGAGGCACAGCGTGTGCAGAACTGGCCCCACCGTTTAAGTCCTAAGGTTCATTTGCCACGGCCGAGCGAGCTCGGACAGTAACAGTGAAATCCTCGGGACTGTCTACAGCACCCAGTACTAACCCTCCTGAGCATCCGAGATCTGACGGGATCGGATGGCAGGGAGGCATTTAACTGCCATGGGGACGGTCCTACTAAGACTCAAACTCGGGCCCTTGGGATTCAGAGTCCAGAGTGCTCTCCTTTATGCCAAGGAACCGCCCCATGTGAATCCTGAAATAAGTAGATTTTAAATCTAAAAAGAATACAGTGACTCCTTTCCAACAAGCAAAATGCTTCACAAATACGCAAGAAGAACGTAAGGCTTACAGTACAATCTTAGATCTATAGAAGCTCACATACACTTAACAAACTTATTTTTAAAATAGCAGTCAAGCATACTTGTAAGAACAGATATCATTGGCATAGTTGGTGTGGTGGGCTGACTCTGGCTGGATGCCAGGTACCCCCCAAAGCTTCTCTATCACTCCCCTCCCCAGCTGGACAGGTGAAAGAAAGCATATTACGAAAGGCTCATGGGCCAAGCCAATGACATGGAGATTTCACTCACCAATTATTGTCATGGGCAAAACAGACTTGACTTGGGGAAATTAGTTTAATTTGTTACTGGACAAATCAGAGTAAAGAGAAACAACTAAATTTTAAAACACCTTTCCCTCAGCAGTGCAGGGAAGGATGGCAACTGCAGTCAGTTCATCACATGCTGCCTCTGCCCCTCCTTCCTCCTGGTCAGCAGGGGGTCTGTCCTGAAGCTGCCTGGCATTGGCTCTGTCAGACATGGGGAAGCTTCTGACACCTTCTCACTGAAGCTGCTCCTGCAGCGCCCCAACTACCAAAAGCTAACCACACAAACCCCACAGAACTGGCTTTAACATTTTGCTTGCAGTCTATTTGTATTTTGTTCTTAAATGCTGTGTTTGATCAGAGGCATAGTAGTCAGCATGTTGTTCAGGTCAGCTCACAGAGAGAATAAAATATAATGTTACTGGTAAAATAATAATGCTAATAATACTTAACTGTTCTGCAGAATCTTTTTAAGACAGCACAAATAGATTAAATAAGCACAGTGACAATTATTCCTTCACAACTTTAAATATCTTGATCTAATTCACCAAAGCTCAGTTATTTTCTGGGATACTCATTTAAATAAGTCCCAATTAATGCAATTTACCTTTTTCATACTATCTTCTGACCAGGTTTCCATCCACAAAACCTGACATTTCTTATACAGTGCTGGATTACTTTCACAGTTTATTGTGAAATTTAAATTGGTAGGATCCATGATCAAGACAATATGCAGATTTTGTTGGATCCCTAGGAAAAAGTAATATATTAAATTTTTAGCACAGAACAATCTGACTACATACAGCAGAATCATTGCAAATACAATGATTTACTGTCTTTCAGATACTTACCACAAGGTAATTTCTGGAAAAAAAAAAGTCTATAACATCAGATCACACTAGGACAAGAATATTTATAAATAGAACTTAATTTATAATCACAGATTCTCATTATGTATATTACAGTGTATTTTTTAAATTTTAAAGAGCTGACAGTATTTAAATAGATATAACTAGTTCTCATTCCAATTCATATAAGCCAATAGAACCAAATAGAAGTAGTTCCAGGGCCTGAAACTTTGACTGCCAACATTTGTATTCTTTCAGTCATATTATTTGATTTATTTGTAAACTAGTTAATCTTCTTGTTGGTCCAAGGAAGAAAGAAAAATAATTAAGAAACCTACCTGTAAACTTTTTTATGATTACTCAGAATCCAAAGGTATAATTGACAAACAGAAGAAAACTGTTACTAGTTATATATAAGCTATACAAACCAGAAAACAAGGGGAGCAAAAGCTTTCTTCTTTCTAATTACTTTCAACAGCAGATTTCATAGTATTTGTAGAATATTCACCAGTACAAAATTTCAGATAAAAGAATAAATTTTAAGCTGAGGATTCTGTGCTGTCAAATACCACAATGTAATAATTATTCATTTCCGGTATTTAATAACTAACTGAAAACTAAAACCTCACACAATAGAAAGACCACATTAGAAATTATTTGCCCACTATTATACCACTTCTTAAACTTCATAATAAATTGTAACTTATAAATCTGTTGACATACGGTATGTGAAATAGTTGAAAATTGGTCCTGTAAATCCATCTTGCGAAGCTTGATCCTTCAGAGGAGACAGCAAGGGTTCTAATTCTTCTGTTTTATATAGCCCAGGAACTTCTCCTATTTCAAGAATGAATTTAATTCATATGAAATACACTATAATTCTTTAAATTCCTTTGAAGGATTCCCTTGAATCCTCTGTATAGAGAATTTGAATATTGCAGTATTCACCTCCATACTTTCATGAGTGCCATCCACTGTACTTCATTTTTCTTTTCATGATATCATGAAAACAACAAACCAAATTACAGTGATTCTATTTTACAATCTACTTTGTTCATACTGCTGAAATGTATTTCAAAAGCTCGTTCAAATCTACCCAAAGACAGTGATCCAATACTGCAGAGAAAACAAATCAAACCAGACTTTGCCATACACTAGGACACAAAAACATGAAAGTGAGTAGTTTTCTAGATCCTCAGACACAGATATTTAACACTGGATGACAAAAACCTGATACTACACGGAGATTTGGGGTTGCACCTGAAAGACAGGAAAATCTGGTGTTTTTATCAATCAGCTCTTAAACTATTGCAGATAAGAAAAAACATTCAGCAAGTTAGACTCGGTCCTTCAATGTCCTCTCTGATCCAGGAACAGAGGTAGACAGCAAAAGAAAGTCACTTTTGTTATTTGCTACTATTATTTATCATCTCACTCTTTTCAAAAGTGAGCTTTGCTGGTGTTCATTTAAGTAAAGGACGCAGTCTATACAATCTAGTAAAGCATTGGTACACTTCTCAATTTTCAATTTTATTATAAAAGCGAAACTGCAGAGTAGAATGCATTCTCATTTTGTTGTTACACTGTTATCAAGAACTCCTTTGAAACAAGCTAGAGGAACTGAAAGCACCTGTACTACCGGGTAGGTTAAAGGACAGTGAAATTAACTTTGTACATGATTCTCACGTACAAGCACTGTAGCTAAAACACAACAGAAAGCTAACTAACCATTCTGATAGAGACATAAAGTTAGAAAACATCCTATTCTGCCTCATTGAGCTAACTCTGTGGTAAAAGTAGAATCATTAATCTTCTTGGACTTGTCTCACCTGAAGACAATAAACTGTTGATCATTTCTAGGAATGTGGAATGAATGAACTGATAGTCTTCCAGCAGCAATACCACCTGCTGTGCTTCAATGCCTGACAGCTCCATCACCTAGAAGCAAGACAGACATTTAAATCTCAATGTATGGAACATATACATATTGCTCACAAGATGATACTCATAGAACATCCTGAGTCAGAAGAACATAATCTTTCCTTGATTATGTATGACATACATATTTTCTCCACAGCATCTACACTATTTTATATTTACATAAGATTTCTAGGTGATTCAGTTATGTGTGATATCAAATATAAAAAACATTCTACCTAGATGCACAGCTTGGCAATGAAAAAATAATTGAAACAGACTCTTTCATAGAGGATATTTATGTATATGACTCAATGTAGGATTGTATCACTCTTGCATAGGCATAGCTCTAGAATCTTCTTTACCACTGCTGAACGTAATGAGAAAGTCTTGATTCAAGGTTTGCATTTGGTTTTATATATTATGTTCACTTTCATCAATCACTAAAATTTTACTTGATTCAGCTACTATCCTATTAACTGACAGATCATAGTGGAGACAGAAAATAGAAACATATATACAAATAAGCAAATATATACCTGAAAAAGCCTCTCCAGTATTCACATAACCTTTGATTTTATGAAGTCCACAATGCTCAAAAAGAGCTCTGATATTCAAAAAAATGCAGTTTCAGGTAATTACTATAAAGAACAGTATACTTACCTAGATACTGAAAACTTTTAAAAATCTTTCTTTAATATACACCTAACATTACACAACTGAAGGCAATGAGTGACTTACATATTTGAGATCACTTTTGAACTGCTTCAGCTCATAACCTCTGGAAATTTTGGGAGTAACCAGAACAGCTCCATGCATGTGACTAACTAAAGAGGTAACTGTTCGACGACCTACACCACTCCGCCCTGCCAGAAGAAGTGATCCTCCAGGAAAACTTAGCACTCTGTCCACTTTAGACATATAACTGAGGACTTCTTGGAACAGCAAAATCTCTATCTCTTTTTTGTCTTGTCCATAATGAATGATACCCTATTTTAAAGAAAGGGGAAAAAAAAAAAAAAAAAGAAATGTGTTCACTAGTAGTAAATAAGAGCAGTGAGATATGAAAACATCCAACATTTAAAAGTTTAGAAGAATCTGAAAGCTTAAGACACCAAACTGGTATTCATTACAAATAAATTATTTATGTGACAGAATCTAGATACATCACATAACCTCTACCTGTAATGAACATCTCACACTACCCCCAGTACCGGGATACCCTAGAAGTCTTTGATATATTAAAATAGGAATCTACCACTGAACTAATTAGAATTGAATAATGGACCAAAACAATGTCTGAGGTGTCTCTGACTCCAGATTAATTAATGAATAACTTAGAAGTGTTTTAGGCAGTTAATTTCTGCATAATTGCACATTATGAAAATTCCTAGTCACACACACACAATAAGAGATCCTAAAATTATTCTGACCTTGTTATGCTTAATAAAATATCATCTCTGAAGCTCAATGTAACTTTGTAGTCAATTAAAAAAAAAAAACTAAAACAACAAACTGCATACTGAGGTTACTGAATGTTATAATTTCCCATATAGTCTATTGGTCACAAATTGGCAATTAAGGAGAGGGAGTAGTTTCTCATCTGCAAGAGCAGTCCATCAAACACTTCTACTACGGGAGAGGATCTCAAAGCTCTGATCCTAAAAATCAGATAACATAGCAGAGTTAAAATGCTTCCATTTCATTATGTTTGTACTTTACTGCTTAAAAGCATGCCAAATCCCCAAACAGTCCATTTGTATTTCTTCAAATAAAAATTACGTTACCAAATTACAAATCTGTAATTCAATGTAAACATTGAATTAAACTTAGGTACTCAAACAATACACAAATATATATGGACAGAAATGTTTCTCAAAATGTTGGTTCATCAAACTGTTATAAATCAGCAGCAAATGCAACTAATGCCTTTTCATTAAAAAAAACCTTGCTACATGATACTTCCTACTGCCTGCACTATAGCATAACAATCCTCCCTTGCTTCACCAAATGTAGAAGACAATCCCTTGAACAAGAAACAGACTCCACCCTAAAACAGAGCTTGCATGTTACTTCTTGCAAAAAGTTTTTAGAATCATTGCTGTGAACCCTTGCTGTGTATATTTTTTAATGTGTCTCACTTTCTGAATAACATCTTTCAGGTCTGTTGAGTTTAGTCTGCCAAGTGGCCTCCCATGTGGTGGTAGTGCCTGTCCTGGTGCAACGAATGCCTCTTGACAAGCTCCCCAAGTTACATAAAAGGCATCTGTGAAAATAAAAGGAAACATTTGAAACTGTAGGTGTTCAGCTCATATGCTATCTCACTTGGTAAGGCCATTCCTAAAAAATATTTCAAGTTTGTGTCATATGATTCAAATGGTTTACCTGCCATATTATCCAGAACATCTGAACCCCAATCACCTTGAAACACTTTCATCAAAACATTATCAAATAGATGAAGTTCTTTCATGCCAACAATTCTGTCACGGAACAAACGATGTGCTTCATAAGCAACAATTTCCAGTACATAGTCTGCAGTTTGTATCAATGATCCTACAAAATTTAAGGAGAGAATTAACTTTATAAATTTATATTAAGTTCTCAAATTTCCTTTTCAAAATATGAGCTTGAAAACTAGCAAATGAAATTACATACCAGCAGGAGAGCATCAGTAAGGAAGAAAGAAGAGAAAAAGTAAACATTATGATGTGCTTTTTAATAGTATCTTTAAGGATCATTACAAAATAAAATTAAACATATTCTATTAATGTTATGGAATGAACAGTTAGGTATTTTTTCCTTCTACTGTATTACAGATGGTTCACAGTTTAGAAAGATGACTGAGTTGCATGTGGAGTCAACAGCACAACTGACATCAATAATAATTTAGGCCATTTTAGAACTGCTTTATCAATGAAAACCAAGTAAGCAACTTACCACCTTCTAAATCATATCTGAATAAACCAAGAACCCACTGAGTAAGAATACATGGTGTGAAAAGGTAATGACCATGATCATCAACTGTGAATTTTGCTCGTACCTAAAAATGGGAGTTAAGGAGGAGGAAAAAAGTGATGTTTTAAAATGTAAAGCACTTTTTCTAAAATATCAGATAAATTAGTTTTCTGTTTGGTATATATTTAGCTATCTTATTAATATGACTCTTTGTTTGAATGTTGTTTTCTGACCACAAAAGATTTTCTCAGAACATTTCTTCTGTACCGTTTGGGATGGAAACAACTGCACACATCACCTAGGACTGTCAGCACAGTATTATTGGACAAAACATATTTTTTTAAAGCAATACCAAATATGAAATGCAAAGGACATATAGAAGTGTAATAAAAACCTACCTAAGTTAGTAACGCTTTCTCACTACCAAAGACTTCATACTTACTCTTCTCCCAGAAAGGATATTTGAATTTACACCACATTTTTAATTCAAAGAAAAACTCCCTTCATTAGTTATTTGATCATCGCACGATCAGATTTAAACTCAGGTTTCTCAGAATACATTAATAACATCATACGAAACTCCTGCTAAATGGTGCATGCCAGCCAGTGACTAAATCCACATTCCAGTCATGAAGATCAGCTTTGTATCACATACATTCCTGGAACATACAGCAAGCACCTACATCACCACAGTACCTGCCTCAGTAAGGCTATGTACTGTTTAAGTAAAGCAATTACTTAAGTGTTTTGCTAGATAAAAGTTCATAACATTGTAAGTGGGAGGATAAAATGAGCTTGTGTGCCTAAACACCTATTTTTAACACTGTAAAATTTTAACAGGTAGTCCTTGATGTCTGTAAAGCATTCCACCCAGGTATCTCCCTTCTCTATTCCTAACAGCATCCATAACAACTGGGTACATAGCAATGTGCTGCACTGTCTCCTCCTCCATTAAGTATGGAAACACTACAAATTCACATTTTATAAATCAGGAACTGAAAGTATAGAAGGGTTAAGATGCATGCCAAAATCCTAAAATAAATCTGTGGGAAAACAGGAGCACTTACTGCTTACTCAATTTGCCTCCAATATTTAGGATTCTCTGAAAATAAGTAGCTCTAAACTTGATAGCGACTTTTTTAAAAAGATATAAACTTCGATTTTAATACTGATAAACCTTAATACCAAAAGCTAATTATTTTTAAAAAAAACACATTAATTGTCCATCTCTTTGAAAAAAGAAAAAAGCTTTCCATACCTGTTCATATATTTGAACCATAGATCCTGCTAGCTGATGTATTTTTGGTAAAGAACCCCAAACAGGGTGATTCTTTAGGTTTTTTTGTAGTATGGGTTCTAAGTAGGCACTATAAATAGTTTGCAGTTGTTCTCTTTCTGGATAGCTAAAAAAGGAAAAAAAAAAAGGAATCATTATGGACTATCACTTTTTTTTTAATTAAAAATTAGTCAAATGTATACAAACAATTACTGAGAAATTTCAGTTAATAGCATTTCCACCTAGCAGCCAAATAAGATTATCATTTTATTGCAGTAGGCCACTCTCAGACATTTTCTAAATATATCTGTTGATGTGTTCAAATTTAAAACCAAACAAATAAGCTTAGTTTTAATTTCTTTAATTTTCTAACTGAACAGCCCCTTAATATAAAGCTGAAGAAGGCAGTTTACTGAAAACAAAACCATCCAAAAGGAAACATATTTCAAACACTTGACTATCAACAGGCTACAGATTCCTCTCAGCTGGCCAAGAGGCACCAAACACCACCAAACCTGACAAGCCCAAACTGTTAGAAAAGATGAATGACTAGAATAGCCACACTCTTCATAAAGACTAAATTGAGCAAGAACCTTATAAACAGAGATTGAATCTGAGATCGGAGAGTTAGCCTGATTTTCACATACTTACTCAATTGCACAGAGACGAACAATAGAAGTAAATCTGGAGGTAAGTTTATGTCTTCCTAACATTCCTCCACCTGACATGGAAGCCACAATTTGGATGTTTTCTAAACCAACCCATTCCAGATTTTCATCATAAAATCCTTGATATGTAAGAACCTTTAATAATTAAATAAATATTTAATTAAAAGAAAGTCAACAGAGTACCGTACAAAATAAAATGTAATTAAATAGTTAGAAGGATACCATTATTACTCTTTTCTTAATTACTCTTTTCTTAAAAGCCATTCTTTATGGCTTTGTATCAGCTGCAGACTTGCAGGACTCCATTGTCCAGATCATTAAAGATGTTAAACAGGTACTGGCTTCCAAGTACACTGTGTGTCACTGATCACCACTCTCTGGGCCTGGCTCTTTAGGCAGTTTTCAACCCACCTCACTATCTGCAGCCTCTATCAACAGCTTTTCTACAAGGATCGTTTGGGAGACAGCACCATAGCCTTAGTGAAGTCCAGGTAGACTATATCCACTGCTCTCCCCTCATCAAGCATGACTTGCCCTTGGTGAATCCATGCTGACTACTCCTGGCGATTTTCTTGTCATTCATATGCCTACTGTGTTATAACTCATTGAGACAAGAATTGTCTTTACTTACACAAATAAGCCAAATAAAAAGGTATCTTATTTCTGGCTGACACCTACATAGTCTATCCAAGTACAGAAAAAATTAACTCCAATGCAGATGCAGGGTGTTAACTCTGAAAATAATCAATGTAGTTATTTACTACCTACACTACATTATATCCAGTACACTTAAGAGTCCTTATAAATAATAGACATAAGTGTTCACCTGCTGTAGAAAAGCCACGAGAGTGCTTGTTCCCCATTTATCAGGTTTGGGTAGATTGATGTCTTTCAAGTACAAAACAAGTCTTTCACAATCCTTTGGTCTGTATACTTGCCCAGTGTTTGTACTGATGACAATGCAAGTTTGACTTAATTTTTGTAGAACATGTTGAGAAGTAGTTTGTGCACTGCAGTGAATGGTAGCAATCTGAGTAGATCGGAGTTGAGAAAAGGCATAGTGAAGCAGCATCCTAGAAAAGCAAACATGTACATACATATAAGCATAAGTAAATTAAACTGCTTTGTATCCAAACATATTGTATAGTTTCATAATTAAAATGCCTATACTACATCCTGTACTAATGGAATAGGTGGAGCGTGAGGTTTGTTGAATTCAACATTCTTGCCTTTAAAATTGTGCTATTTTCTATTCACAAAATTCAACAGAAGTGTCTGTACACAACCACACAAAACAAACAGCTAGTCTAAATACCTTGATTGTAGTGATCCAACCCATCTAAACAAGGAACCTAATATAGGCAAGAGGATTAGCTAAATTCATTTGCCTGCACACAGGCATCTAGTACCTCTTGAAATGAGGCTGGATACCTCACATGCCTCTAAGATGTTGCTCCATGACAGTACAGATTTTCCAAAGGTCCTGTTTCATATCTAAAAGCCACATTCAGATGTCTTTGACACATAGTGGTAGTATGAACTTTCCCTGTAGAACTTCATAAGAATTTACCTATTTGCCACTACAGAAGGTTTGTTTAATTGGTGACCTAAAGAAGTGATATTCTATTAGAAAGTCATATGATAAAAGTATAATAACAGAATATTAAAAATTCTATCAAATAACTAGAAGTATATTTTACTTAAAATAGGAACTCCTTTTTACCCCTTTCCGCATCCTTCAGGGCCCACAAGAAGAAAGGGCTGCTTATTATTAATGTCTAGCCAGGGTCTAAAGTAATCTAAACCTCTCTGCATGTCAGGAGTTTGGATGACAGGAAGTGTTTGGAGATTACTGAAGTCATCAGCTGTTAGATTTTCAGGTTTTTTCAGCTGATACAGCATTAGCTGTCCAGCATCAGTGTCATAATATGTGTCCAGGGGCTTCCTCGGATCTGGTGGAGACTCTTGTGCCCAACTGAAGAGCTTTAAAAAAGATAAAAATAAAACTTAAATTAAATACATACTCCTAACAACAAGATCTACAATTTCAAGCCAATCTAAAGAATGTTCAAAGAATAATTCTGTAAAATCAAAGAAATAATTCTTCGATTTGATAGCTTAAGGCTGTCTTTGAAAATTCAGTCATGTCATGCATATGATTTATGAATAAGTCCTTAACAAAACAATAACATATTACTTTTCCACTTTTATAATATAAAAAATTAAAATAAACTGTATTTTGAAAAACTATACATATTTTTTTTTTAGACTGGGCAACATAATAATAATCATAAGAATACTCCTTCACATGCATCAATAATTCCGAAAGCTGAGTCTGAAGCATTACCATTTGCCCACTATATATGCTATTGCTCCTGGCTGTCTTTTGGAAGGAACTATTTTCTTCTCTTGAACACAAAACCCAAGTGTGATTGTGTGAATAACTATCTCCAGGGTAAGCCATCTGAAGACACTATGGATCAGCATACCCACACACACAGTTTTCCAACAACTATTATCTACCCCTTGTGCCCTCAAATATCTACACAAAGACAGAAGCATGCAGCAGTACATACAGTACATAACCTCAAAGTAATACTCAAAGAACATCTCCCTGATGAGGTGCAACAAAATCCTCACATTATTATTTCAAGCATTCTGAACAGGAAAAACCCACAAAATTAATCTGTATGAGATATTCAATACATATAGACACCCACAGTCTGCTAAGTGGGTCCTTGCAGAAAGTAGTATGGACAGAGGCCACTCAGTATCTCTTGGTGCAGCACCAAAGCAGTGCTATCTGGGATGCATGTACTTAGCAGTGTACCAAGACATATGAAACATTCCTTTACTTCTCAGCTATTTCTCTACAGACAACACAGATTACAATCAAATTAGAGCACAGAGATTACCTCTTTTGCAAATTCTTGTCGTGATTTCATGTTGAGGTTGCCACCAAGACCACGTAACAAGTTAATAAGAAACTGCCCACGATCAGTACACCCATGAAGATGAGACAGTCCATTCACCACAGTTCCAACTAAACTTGTTTCTACCACAGAGTCATTCTGTAAATTGCAAGTTGTAGTAGATTTAAATACATTCCTCAATATAAATGTAATGTATTGCTAGCAGTCTAATATTACTCGTTGCTTTCAGACACTTCCACAAATAATGAAAGAACTCAACACTGTTATTGTTCTAGAAAATTCAACTGACATCAAATTATTTATAAGCATTGATTTGGAGGTTTTAAATCCACACTATGAATTGATGTAATTTAGGATAAGCAACCAGAACTTTCCTTACAGATTTTGAGAATCTATAAGAAATAAACATAACTGTATACTGGAAATCTTTCTTTTGAACAGATTCTTTATGGATTTTGTTCTTTAGCACCAAAGCAGATTTGCAGCCTCGGAATCAATGTCATGTCTTTCCTCTGTATCCACCTGAAAATACTTTAGAAGTCTAAAAATCGTCATGGGTGAAAGAACCAAGAGGAAAAACAATAACAAAAACACAGGACCATATATGTTTCCCACATAATGGGAAATAATGCAGATCTCCTAAAGACTAGCTTACTGGCCACAGCAGTGCAGATGTCTCCTAAAAAATATTTTGTGCAACATAAGTTACTTGATCAATGCAAATCCAACTCCTTCAGAAGAAGGAGAGGCCAGGAAGCATCTAGAATCCTTAAGTCCTTAATCACATACAAAACAACTACTGTGATGTACATCCCAGAATCCAGATAATATATAAAGTTTCGGACTATCCTTTGGTTTGATATTTCAACTACATATCCCTTTTCACCTATTAAAACATCTTTCAGTTAAGGTTTTGAATAGAATCCTAAAGAGCTGAAGTTATATACTTAATTCCAGGCCAGATTATTGGGACCTGTTAAAATCTAGCATTCTGAACAATCAAAATACTTTTTTAGATATGTCTATATCAATTTTTTAGGTCTCTAGCATTTTACATTTCTCCTCAACCTATTACAAGCTTAGTTTACACTGTGCAACTTGTTGAATTTTAGCCATTTTTTCTGTTATGGACAATAACATCAATCTAGAAAATAATGTCTTCACTTTTTCTTCTTTTTTGTTTAGATAGTCAAGTCTTTCAGATCTTTGAAAATATATAGAAAAATGTCTGGTATGGAATAATGCAATGCATCTATTTCTGTGAAACTTAATACCTGTTTTTCTGAGTTAAAATTATATTGAATGTTTCAAAACTTTACCAATCAGTTTTTGGAAACTTATTAAAATAGTTACAGTATTAATTTTATTAAGGAAAAAGAACCATTAATGTGGTCACAGCAGCAAGCCTGCCAGAGTACAGGAAGTGTTTGGACAATGCTCTACAGCACATGCTGTGATTCTTGGGGTAGTCCTGTGCAGGGGCAGGAACTGGACTTCGATGATCTTTATGGGACCCTTCCAATTCAGGATATTCTTCAATTCTATCAAAAAAGCACTGAGATTTTTATTTCACTTGCAATTCAAAAATCAATCTGAATGATCTCTTCAGTGTTAAACTAGAAATATGGATCACATTTAACAGAAACTAACATTTGATTAAGTATTCATTTACTAACCTTCTTTATAACCCAGTTTAAAGCCTTTTCAAAATAGTCCCCAATCCAATTTTCAAGTTTGCTTCTGCATTCTTCAGGCTGATGTCTTAGCCAAGACTTTATCAGAGCATTAAGATCTGTATCTTCATCACTAAGTCAAAACAAAACAAGATTCAGATAAATACAAGGCATCCACATTTTTAATTAGACTGGTTCAAAGGAACAACAAAATTCCAGAAAAAGTTCAGGGAAACAGTTTAACAATTTCTAACCAATATCCAGGTTCTCCAAGTTCTAAACGAACAAAGAATCCACCTTGTCTTTCTGAAAAATTCTGAGTTACATCAGCCAAAAAATTATAACAGCACAGAAGGGACATGCAGCCTAAAGCAAACTTCCCTAGTGACTGCCTTCATAAGTGTAAGCTACTAATCAACTGCTCAGTCCACTTGAGAACACCTTTCAAGAAAAATAAGTACATTTGTTTAGTTTAAAAGCATGTAACACCCCTGTGACTTACCTCAGAAAGATCATTCCCATTCGAGATATTGTAGCAGGAGAGGCACAGCTAAGGTCATGAGTTTCAAATATAAAGTTGACATTTGAGCCAAACTGAATTCTTTCTCCACTGGGCATAGTCAACAATCTGTTGTCATCCAAAACAGAGTTCAAAGATTCAATCCATTCAGGATCAATATCACCATCACAAATTATCCATGAAGTAATATCTATATCCAAACACAAAAATAAAATATAAACCCATGAAAACCACTTAGAAAATATCACCCTTTGCTATCTTAACACTGTTTAGCACACTCTCTTCATTATAGTTTAAACAAAAGTTCTATGAAGATACACCTTACGTGCTTTAACTTTTCCTGCCTATTTTTGCTTTTTTATCACACAATTTGGAAAGTTTGTATCAGGGTTCTTAATTGCAATTGTTACCAAAAGGTTTCCTTACCTTATGCTATCCAAAAATAACAATACAATAAAAAAATTTAACTGAAAATGAACCGTTTCAGTAACCTAGGCATGATGATGTATAGCTCCCTCACAGACATACCTTGGGGTTCTCGTACCACTTGTCGAGCACTGTTTGTAAGGACACCATCCGACCATTCTCTGGTATCCATGTCAATACGGCCCAGCAACTGATGGCGAGGCATGGCTTTGGGATTCATTGTATACTGTTTCACTACTTTGCCAGTTTTACCAAGTGCTGTCTTTAACATCCGCCAAAGTGTTGATTTACCTCCACCACTTGGACCTACAATAACTACACCCATTCTTTGACGTAGTTGTTCATATAATTCCAAAGCCTTCTTGATCTAGATAATAAAAGAGATAATGGCTATGTGAAATTGTAAAGCTGTATGAAACAAGTTCTGTTTTAATGTTTTTCCAATTTACGTTGTATGCAGACACTTTCTTTTTATAATTCTAAATTTTGAAACACTAAATACTTGGAGAAATAATTAAAATTATTATACTAAAGATTATCAAGAAATTTATTTTGCATGTTAGAAGCATTTCACTAAATTACTAAAATTAAAATTTAGTCATCTTTGAGCATATTTTTACTGAGCAATTAATGAACTTTTAGTCACAGAACTTCATCCAGTTCTACAATAAATAAATAAAAACAAGACAAATAATTGCTTGATAAAACCAAATATTCACATATTTAATTCTTTCATTGTCCAAAATATTTATTGGAATTTGTACCTGGCTTGAATGAAACTGTGTGTCACATGTCCAGATCTTAATTTTCCTTCAACTCTTTTTCTTTCAATTTACATAACTGATCTACTGTGCTTCAAACACACATATAATTTTTCACATATATATATAATTAGAATCTGTTATTCTCATTTTTTTATAAAATATTTCTTTCAAAAGAAAACAGAAATTAAGTGAACGTAACATAAATCAGTTCCAATCAAGAATAACTCATACTGCTTTGTTGCTATAGATGATGTTTACCTGTGTGCTTATAATTTCCAAGTTTGCTTCTTCAAAGACTTGATGTAAAGCTGTAGTTAACTCAGCATATTCCACATCTTGAAAGTCAATGCCAGGAAATACATCTTTAACCAGCGCATCAAAACGTGCGCAGTCTGCAAATGTAAGCTTCGATGTGGTATTAAGCCTCAAAGCTTGAACCACTATGTGACTTTCATTAACTGGAAACAAAAACAAGGAAGACAGATCAGTTTAAGCCTCTTGCTGGTTTTCCTTCGAGTATATCAACACCTGAGTCCATACTGCTAAGATGCTGAAGGTAGAATCGCAGCACAGACTTCATTCCAGTTCATGTACCACTCTACTTGGAAGTTAGGCCAGTGCTTTACTATAAGAAAGATATATGCCCACAAATGTATTCTATGCAGATATGAGATGGTTATGATGCTGGCCAAAACGTAGATTATTGCCCAATGATTACCACAATAGCTTACTTGTTAAAGAACTCATGAAAGAAATTAAGGACCTGGATTCCAGACTTTACTCTGCTAGAGGTAGTTGGAAGTCACATCTCTAAAGTGCATTCTCTATTTAACTATGAATATTCCAGAAGTAAACCCTTTCCACAATTACTCTTGAATCTGAAATAACATGGAAATGCAAGTATTTTAGGATCAGAATGAAAAAAGCCATAGTAATTATTTACTCAGAGAGAAAAGTAGAATGGCACAGGGTTCTGATCTCTGTGTTTTTTTAACTTTTTCAAGCAAATTACATTCTCTTGTAAAACATGTACATTTTCAGAAAGCAAGACCAGGAACCACAGGTGAAAATCTTCCTGTGTTTCTGTCCTCCTTCTGAATGTGTGACTGCCCAAAACTAGAATGACCATATTCAACACAGGGGATGGACTGTCCATGTTCTAGCTTCCCTTCTTCCTGCATCTTTTTCCCAGTGTTCCAGAGGCTAATTATTAGCATGCCCTTCTAAAATCTGACGTACATTCAAAGCTTTTCATACTGAACAGTGTCCTAAATACAAATGCTTCTACAGGTAATTTTTCTAAATAGCATGGTAAATGGTTATGAGGACAACACTGACATTAAGAAACTTGATTTAGAAAGGTTGAACTGCTTTACTAAAGGAAGCAATACAAAATTTTGCCATGCCAAAATATTTTGACTCAACAGTATAAGCACACACAAAAAAGCAGGCAACTGCTTCCGTTGGAAATGTCTTAAGCTTCTCAAATTAAGGCATGAAAAAACAAACAAACAAACAGAAAATTTTGTGGATTTAAATTATAAGTTAAATCCATCCACCTTGCCTTTGGCAGAGTAATTAAACATTATGTTTTAAACCAGAACAAATTTCAGCAAATTTCACATATCTAAAACATTAAGCTAAAAGTCAGAGCAAGGAACAGGAATGTGTTCTAAAACACATTGCTGGTAATCCTTCTCTAGGAGATCCATACTAAAGTCAATCACAAATTCTTTAAAGTTGTCAAACTATTTTTTATGTCAAGATATGTAAACTTTCAGATATATGCTGTTTAAACAAACAGGTTGCAGTAGTTGTCTCCTAAAGATGTGAAATGCTCATCCATTCCACACTCTTAATTCCCACTCATTTAACACCTACACAACAATTTAAAAAAATCTTAAAAAAAATACATTGACTCAGTCTAGTCCAATACAATTCTACCATTTCTATCTGTCCTTATATTTGTCTTGGTCTACCAATCTGAATCTAATACCATGTGATAATTTTTGCAAACCACAAATAGAATCAAAATGGTCTGATAACTAATGAATAATTAGAGCATCAGAGGACCAACTTTCCTGTCCTAAGCCAAATGAAAAAAAAAGTCTTTAAGAATCACTCAAAATCATTCCAAAATGAATTCCTGTATCTATGTTCTTATTATCATATCAAAGCTCAATCTGGAATATGACAACAGTCTTTTGTGATCTCCTAGTAAAGGTGGACTTTCACAGATATTTTTTTCTTATTTAAATTGCCTCCAGATCCAAGCCATGCTTCTCAAAACTCCAGTGAACAAGAAGGCTGCACTGAATTATACTTGTACAAGATACTAAAGAATCAAAAGTTTGCCATGGACAATCTTACTTTCTTGTTTTGCATCGCTTTTCTTCAGCTGATGAAGAAGGCTGCCACAGCCTCTCAAAACAGTCTTCAGTGCTCGTAAACCCCAATCATAGTGTTGCTGTGGTGTCAGAAGCTCCCTAAATTTGAAAACAACAATACTGCAATAACCTTTAAGTTACAGTGTCTGAAATTTTGGTTTGGCAAATGAACGCGCCACTTTGGGCAAAGGAGGAACTGATGACTATTTGTAGTGCTACCTGAAACACATTTCAGATATAAGCAATGACACTGGAATTTTCAGATGGGTTACATTCAACAACTAATGTGTTTACTATTGTCCCTAACAGCATTAATTATAACCTCTAATCGTTGTATTTTCTAATGCACATACTTTCAACCACGAGTCACTTGCATTTCAGTAATTTCAAGAGCCTAAGTTCAATGCAATATCTGTGAACATTCATACACACGCATTCATATTTGGTGAGCATACTAGGGGATCAGCAATTTGCCCTCTTGAGATTATAACTGCATTCTGTATACTTTCATAGCTCAACTTCCCAATATATTGCAGTATTTTCATTGTTTTAAGTTAAATTAGTATCTACAGAAATTTGCATGAAATACCATTTAGATTTTAGAGCTAGAAGGGAAGAGAATTAAAAAGGTAACTTTACTGGGGGGGGCAGGGTGTGTGAAAGCTTACCTTGCTAGACTAAAAATAGCCACTAATTTTCTACCCAGTACTTTAGCATCCTTAAAGCCTTCTGAATACAAAATCACTTCCGCAATGAGTTCATTGTCTGGATGAGTCATAGCAACTGGTCTGAAAAGTTGTTTAAGATTATCAGGCAGTTTTTGTCTTCCTCCATAACCTTTTCCAGCAGGATTCAAAGTGATAAAAATTCCAGAATTATGATCCATTTCAACCTAGCATTAGAAGTGCATTGCAACAGTATATTGTCAAATGACACAGTATTGAGAAATGCTGGTCAGACTATGCTTAGTTAGAGTAGTCAGTTTTTAAGTAAGTTTTGCTGTACCTTTTTGCCAAGCATCTCACATACAGGACTGTGTTTCTTCAATGCGTGTTGAATTGTCTGAACCTGCATGGATACTGCAGACAATACAGCTTCCTCAAGTCTATTGAATTCATCAAAGCAGCCCCAGGCACCACACTTCACTAAGCCTACAAATATGCGCCCCATTGACTTCACATCAATGCCCTTAAAATTAAAAAGAATACAATCAAAATTCAAATAACAAGAAAATATAAAAGATTGCCTTACCACCCATTAAAAAATAAGTCATTAGAAACATCCACAAATTTCTAATGGCAATTGACAAATTATCAGAATTATTTCTAGAATAATATTATTAATACTAAGAATACTATAAATAATTGATGTTACATAATTCTATAATAATTATAGTATTAGTGGTGTTTCTAGAATATTATATTGCTTTATTAAGTATGGGCATAGATACCCGTTTCCTAAATTAAAGAGAACCATATTCACCTCATCACAATTAAAGACTAAAACTTGTCTTCCAAGAAGTCCACCTAAGGCCTTTACTGATTCTGTCTTCCCCGTTCCAGCTGGACCATAGGGATTTCCTCCAAGGCCCATTTTCATGGCCTGAGTGAGAGTTAAGTAACACTTATCTGTCAAAGGTGTATAAACAAGTTTAGGGGAATTGCCCTGCAGAAACAAAACAAATTATACTGATTGGTAGACAGAAATTATTTATAATGTAATTTCATTCAAAAATAATGAGTTTGAAAATATAATGCAATGGCCAAGATTATGATTTTGTTTCAAAGTTTTCCTGATTTTATACTAAATGCCAAAGCACTGTTCAAATTTCTCTTAGAATTACAGATGGAACTGCACTCAGATTAAAAAAAAATCATATTAGAAAATATTTGCATGATAATGCAGCTGCTTTCCATATAGCTTACATTTACTCCATCAATATCAAGAACGAAAATTATGACCCTATCTTTCAATATTTTCTATGAAACAGCATGTTAAGGGCATAACAAAGTTTAAAAAAATGGCAACATTTGGGAGACAACCAGCAGCATGTACAAAATGAGCAAGTGTTTGACACATAAAAAGCCACTAGGCAAAAATTAAAGATACCACACCTGATATTCGTAAGTATATTGGAGTTCAGCATCTACCATCTGAACATAACATTTCTGGTCTTTCATGTAAAATCTCAGCTGCTTCTTCCAAGCCCAGTCTTCAACATCATGAACCTGAGCCTGATTCAGCTGTTTCACCACATCAATGTTATGAATGATATCAAGAATTAGAGCTTTAAGCTTAAACTCAAGGATTCCTGATTCTGCAAATAATCACACACAAAAGAAAAAAAATTCACAACAGTGTAGTACGGCACACGTTACTTATTAGGCATATATACCTACGTTCATTGTCCTGCTTTCTATTATCAGCAGATTTTAGTCAAATCTTGTTTGAATTACCTATAGAAAGGTTTTTTATTTTCTAAAGCAAGCAGCATAAAATGAGATCCTGACAGTGTAAACCATCATGTAACTTCAGTCATTTTGAAGTGATTTTGTCTGCTTCTACATTCAAACGAGAGAGGCTTTTCTGCAAAGCAATTTATTCCAGGAGTGTTTACAGCCATGACCACTTCAGCAATCAGTGTGGCATAGCCTGTTGAGTGATCTGCTGAGGATCTGAGAACCACACTACACGCACTCTGGAGATTTTACTCAGAGTAATTAGAGTGATGTGGAATAAATGTTCATTAGCAGATTGCATGCATTAGATGTATTCTTAGAACATACTGTTCAATTTAATTTCATTTCAAGTTATCCAGTTTGTGTGCTTCTAGACCATTCCACAATGGGAATTAAAGTAAGTGGGAATAATAAGGAAACTCAATTCAAAATCACACTTATTATCTAAGCTAAAAAGTTACTGTAAATGTATTATACAATAGATGGAATGAACATACTTCTGTAACTGATGACATTTCTCTGATGGCTATAGAAAAGAGTGCTGAGAGGGAGCTTAGATAAAGAACCATACTCCTAGACTGCTGGAGGTAGGTGATATGAATCCTGTTCTTAATTAATGTAGTCAGTGTTTACAGTTCAAAAATTATAAACTAGAATTCAATGCAGTAAACAGCTATACAAATGTGAATGACTGTCAACTACATGTCAAATTGAGTCTATGGAATTTCATATCTGAGATAGTCACTCAAAGCCCTGCCTCTGGTCAAAAGAGAAGAATAAGCACTCAGACGCATAATTATACTAACCCATTTGGACTATATTAGATTCAGAACAATCATGTCTTGGGAATAACTAGCTTATTTGTTTTGCCTCAGAATTACTCAGCAATTACTAGTTTAGAGGCAGATGTATACATCCAACATAGAAAAAGAGAATTACCTACACAATTGTACAGAATATATTGGCTTGACTTAATGTACCTCAGCTGGTGTTTGGCCATGTCCTGTGAAGCATAACACTAGAGTACAGTTCAGTAGGTGAAGAAAAACTACCAGTAGATAAATAAATGAAAAAAATAGATAGAAACTTTTTAAAACAATTAAGAAAATACATTTGCAAACACATAAATTCTCCAAGATAATTTTTAATCTAAATAAAAGTTCTTTGTTCATTCTCAAATATTAAAAGCCCTAATATTGGCAGTAATAGGTAACTTTATGTAACTCAACTTTATGAACTCAAATCGAGACAGATTTATATGATTTCCTGTTCGAATAAACAAAATGTAAAATACTACACAACTACAGTCATAATAAAGAATTATATATTAATTGTCATTTTTATACCTGTACTCCCAGTATCTTCTATGCCACTACCAATGTTAGTATAATGGTCCAGTTTAGCCATGAGTTCTAATTCTAATTGTTGCAGACTATGGTTTTTTATAGCACTTTCAACATCTTCAGTGAACTGAATTTGTTCTGCCAAGGAAAGAATCTTTGGAAGAAAAAGTTCAAATTATATTTTATAAATACAGAACACTTAAAACCCAACTATTTTTTCAGTTAATTTGCAGTTGCTTATTATGTCTGATATTTTGTATATTTTATGGCGTAATTTTTAAACAAAGCTATACATTTGCTATGCTATTAATAACAAATACAGCTATCTTAAAACCTGACAAAATTTTGCCAAAACTTGCAATGTAATCTAATACAAATCCCTCAGCTGTCCTAAAGCATGTAGTAGCAAAATTTATAAGCCCCTATTTCCTATTTCCATTATATCAGATGGAAACCACCATATCATGGGCATGCTGAGCCCATAACAAACAGCCTCAGCAGCATCTCTCACTTGTTGTGTCACTGGTTTAATATCACAGTGTTTTGCATTCTAGTTTCCAAGACTCCACTTATATTCTAACTACTTTACATTCAGTGTAAGAGCCCGTCTGAACTACCAAGGTTCAGTCAAACTTGGAACTGGATGGATTTGTAACAGAAAATTCCACCAATCATGCCAGACTGAAGATTTTAACAGTAACTGGGGAAGAGAGAGAGAGCAACCAGCAGTCCTATGAGTGACAAGGGCCTGTGAAGGAGGTGATTAAAAAACAAAAACATGCGGCTTAAGCAGGGTCACCTTCAGCACTTTTCATGTCAACAAGGAATTTCCTACGGGGCACCATTATGGGTAACTCTCTCAAACCTTCTCCAAGAACTAAACATGCTCAGTGCCTCTGAAGTGCCTGTACACTAGTGCGCACATAATGGGGAATAAACATGATGAGTTAGAGATCTGTGTGCAGTTGCAGGGCTCCAATCTTGTTGGGAATATGGAGACATGGAGTGATGACTCCCACAGCTAGAGCGTTGCAATCAAGCGGCAGATACTCTTTAGGAAGGACAGGCAGGGAATATGAGGAGTGGGAGCTGCCCTTTACATAAGGGAACAGCTGGAGTGCACGGAGTTCTTGATGGCCCTGCTTGAACAAGAAGTTGGACTAGATGACCTTTAAAGGTCCCTTCCCACCACATCCATTCTGTTTCTGTGTGATGCTCACTGCTTTTAGTCTAAATTCATTAAACAATTTCATATTCATTACTATTTCCACTTATACAGCTAAGCTTCAGAAACTCTATCTACTTTAATCAGATTCAAAAAGTGCTTTTTCATGTTACTAAGTCTTAGCAGCCCTGAGTGTAACATTCAATACCAACCAAGATCAAGATTTATATGACATTTAATAAATACATGGATGTTAGATCAGGTGCTGTGTAAAAGAATATTTCAAATGTTTACAATGGAATTATAAGAACACACCTTTAAGAATTTCTCTATATGATAAATGAGTAAAATGGATTTGTTTGGGATTATATTCTTCCAAATCTAAATGTATTCTTCCTTATGAGATTAAAAAAAAATAACTTATTTGGCAAATCTAAGACTACACAGTTGCATTACTGGATGAACTACTACCTGGGAAGGGAACAGTGATGGATCAATGGAACCTTGTGATTTTTTTCCAGCATCAACACAGTCAATTAGCATTTTTTTCAGGGTCTCCTTCATCTCCAAAGCCAAACCGTTTAGCCACACCTGACAAAGAGATGAAAAAACTTCAAGAATTACATCACAAATTAATTTCTCAAAGAAGCTTGAACTAGACTGGGATGAGATTTTCTTACCTCCACATCATTTGACAGAAGAACTTGATTTCTAAGTGGCACAGTTTCTCCTTCTACAGACTTCATGGCAACTATGTATTTAAATTCATTATCAAAGCTTACACTATTAATGCCTATTAATCAGAAAAAATCAATAAAGTTAAACATTATCAAAGTCAAACATTAATTCATTAGAGTGTAGTCACGGAAAAAGAGGGGGGAAAAGCCTGCAGCATATTATTTAGCTTTGAAGAAGCTTATTTCTAAATAAGTACATTTCACAAATGAAGACTGAGGCATTACCAGCAAAAAGTTTCTTAAGATGAGACTGGATAACCAGAGGATTCGTGGACTGTCCTAAAATTTCTAACAAGTCATCATCTCCAATGAAATAGAATCTTGGAAATGCTGAGCGCTTTTCCTATATAAAAATGAAGTAAATCAGTTTTGTTGATTTAAATTCAAACTTACTGACTTTCTTTAAAAAAACTCTATTAATGTTAGGTGTACCTCCAAAAACTCATTCAAAGACTTCTGACATCTCTGAAGCTGGTCAAGTATGGTAATTAAGGTATTTTTTATTCCTGCCCGGACATTCAGTGATGTTATCCTATTGTCACTCTTGATATCTGACATAATGGATCTTGATGGAAAAAAAAAATAATAATTCATAAAACCATCATAATTTAAATATGATACATAAGTAGTTATGTAAAAATTAATGCACAGGGAAGTAATATAAACAGTTGATATATCTTTCAGTTTTCAGTATTAATGATGAAACATAGTAGAATTTACATCAATGTCTCTCCAATGTAATTTTAAAAGAACTGTTTCTTGTTAAAATTTCTCTACCCAAAGCCAAGAAAATTCAATTCTTGATTTTTATTTCTTTTTAAGCCATTTCAACACAAACCAAGACACATTATCTTTTTATATTTCTAGAACCTACTCCCTTTTTATCTTTTGACTTGTTTGGAACAAATAAACCACCTGTTTTTCCCAAAAGTCTCTCTGTGTATTTTCTTGGTGAACCAAGTGTTTGTCTTCAGCGTGATTCTTGAAAAAATAATTATATCACCTCTACTGCTGACAAGACTAATCTTGTGTTTGGCTGCCTTGTTCATGATCTTTTATGTTTAATGTGATTCCTTTCTTCACAAGTACCCCATTAATCCAAAACGTTACCACCTCTATTCAGATGTGTCACCATCACATATATCTACTGAATTCTCGTTGTTGACCTTCCTCTCCATACATATTCCAATTGTTCCATATATCTTCACCATGAAGAATGTTCTAGACTACACATGTCAAAGACATTAGAAAAAAGTAAGTTGCGTTCCATAACACTAACCTAAAGTTTTCATCAACTCTGTTAAAACGAGCCTGTTCTTTGGGTAGAGCTCCACGACCGAATATTGGTTCCAAATAAACCCATTTCCTCTGAATTTGGTTTAAATTCTGCAGATACTCATCCAAGTCAGCTAGCTTTTTCTCCCAGATGGACACTTTATCTTCAAAACCTTTGTAATATGGAGAGTCCTTAAGAGACTGTAGAAGACAGCGATGATCTCCAACTTGGTTGACTATGTCCTTCCAGTCTTTAATAAGCCTGATAGTCTTGCCTTGGCTATCTTCATAATCTGTTAGCATAAAGACAGCTCCAACTCCCCAGAGTTCAAGCTCACGTAATGCTTCTCTGATTGTGATTTCACCTTGGGCTCGACAATTCAAATCCTACAAAAATAGATTTCATAAGAAACTACAGAGATTGCAATAAACTTTCCATTCAAAAATATAACACAAGTTCTACTCCTATAGTAATAACATTATATGCATACAGAACAACATATACAACATAAAAGAAACCATACAAAATTTTTGTTCCTTTATTTGAACTGATTTATACCTTAAGTTCCATTGCTTTTTCTATAACGGCATCTGTCACTTTTAATAAATCTCCAAATAACAAGCCCTCAAGTGTAGTGCCTCGAGGAAGACCCAGAAGACGAAAGAGATCCAGCCAATGGTCTGGAGAAAGATATTCTCCCCTTACATATTTTAGGAGTGGAATTATCATCTGTAGAAAAAATGCACGTGTGACTCTATCAAGTCTTTATGAAAATTGCATTTCTTTGATTACAGACTGACAAGCTATTCAAACACAAAAAAAAATTCAATTCTTGAACTGAGGTACATTTTTTCCAATTCCTGGATTTAAATTTAAGGAGTAAAATTCTGAAGAAAACTCATTATTGAATGCGTGCCTATGTAAGCTGTAATGACCTTCCTATTTCCTGTACGGAACTAAAGGTTCTCAAAGGCAAGCAAAATGTTCCAAATAATATCAGAAGATACTTTGTTAAATTTAACTGATTTTACTGTAAAAAATGACCAATGAGCTATAGAATGAAGTCCATTACCCATAATACCAAAACATTTTTTGCTTCATAGGCCTTATTTCAATTCTTAGATTCACAGAATTATTTTGGGTTGAAAAGGACCTTTAAGATCACCTCATTTCAAGCCCCCTGCCATGGGCGGGGATACCTTCCATTAGACCAGATTGCTCAAAGCCCCATACAACCTGGCCTTGAACACTTCCGGGGTAATTAGCATCTTACTTTATATTTGTCCACTTCTTTTTGCAACTTTACTGTCATTACAGTATGTTCTTCCATCTTCCTCAATTTGTCATGCCAGTTAAACAAAAATTCTTCAAACAGGTATGTTTTACTTCTGCATGAAAAGCAAATATAAAAAGGTCAGTACTATACAGTACTATAACCACACATGTACGTTTATTAAAAACAAAGTAACAAAATCATACCTAAAAGAAATCCAGTCTTCTTTGGCTTTTTCATGAAAACCTTGATAAAACTCTTCATACAGTGCCCAGACCTCTGCACAACATTTAATATCTTGACTTACAACTTCTGCTAATGAGAAGTCAGGCTCTTCCAACTTAAAATGATGGCATTCTTCACTGAATAAAAAGATCATTGTATTATGCACTATATTATTCCACTGTACATTTAGGGTTTAAGAAATGGTACCATACAGAAATAATCATATTTTTTTAAGAAGTGTCATTGGCTTTATGGAAGAACATTGTTGTCAACTGAAATTTCCTTATAGTCTCCTTCTTGAATAGAAATAATAAAGGAATATGAAGGATAACTTTCCTACACATTATCTTCTCCCATATTCACAATTATTTTCCATAAACTTTCATTTATTTCTCTTTATGAGAAGAGTTAATTAATTTGTGCCCTCAAAAACAAAACTTGAAAGAAAATCATTTTGAACTGATTATTTCTTCCTGCTAGGTAAAAAGAATATGCTGATTTTATTTACTATCACTTATGTGCTAAGGTAAGAAGTTAAATAGAAAACTTTGTCCTCTCAAGATGTGCACTTATTTACTAATTATTATTTTAATAATATTTGTTTACTGATTATTACTGTTGTTATTATTATTGTTGTTGTTATTGCAGCTGTTGTTGTTATTATTATCATATTGCTATTGTTATTATTGTTTTGTTTGTTTGTTTTCTGAAAGTAGACACCCAGAGAAAAAATCCTTTCCTTTTGCACAACAGTCTAACAGATAGGACACTTACTCAAGAAACAGGAGAAGTGATCTCCTGCCCACTTCAGTTACAAGAGGACTGAGGTCCTCCTTGGACGAATATTCCAAACTTTCTCTTAGTGAGAATTTCAGAAGTCAGAATCAAGTCTTTAGTGTACAGACTTCCTTACGTGAAAGCTTAAGAGACTTCTCAAATTTTTCATTCAAAAAAGCTCTAGGAAAAACTTTGCTTGAGAAATTCTTATTATGTAAAATCAACAAAGAGGACCCTGAAAAGCTGATGAAAAACATGTAATACAAATTAAATTCCTTATATTATCTATTGTGATAAAAATTTTTTAACATTTTCTGAGTTACTATTGCTTCAAAAGATCCATACATTACTGAATAAGATAAACAGGGAAATAAACATACATACATGAGTTTTTCTTTCACAGTTTCAAGTTCATCAAACTCTTTTTTTTTTTCCTTTATGATCTCAGCATTTTTCTGAAGTACACCCTGATCTCCTGTTTCAATGACATCATCACTTGGCTTTAGCTGATCCCAGCGTGCTTTAAATTTTTCCAGGTCTTGAAGATAGATATTAATATGTGAAATCACATTTCCTTTCATCATTTCAATCTGTAAAGCAAGAGGTCAAATTACATTCCTTCAATGTTTTATATCCACAACTATGATCAAAATCAAAGTAAGAACTTCAAAACTTGATAACTACAACTTGATCAAAAATCAAACTCAACAAGCTTCTTGTATAATACTCTAAGAAATAGCTCAATTCTCTTCTCCTGGTTTTGTGTTTTTTTAAAGGGGGCAATATTTTTTTTTTTTATTATGCTGGTATTTGAGACCTATTTACTCAGCTATGCTACCTATCTAGCCTGCATCTTGTAGCACATAGAAAAATTGCTATATTTATATGACATATTGATATCCTCAGTAGAACTTCAAATGACTTCAGCAATTTGCCCATGGACTGGAATTACAGGACTGTCCATAGTTTAGCAAAGTTATCTGAAAAGAAAACAATCACCTTCAATACTAAAAGCATGATAAAGTAATAAAAATGTTATCCTTTAAGTGTTATCCTATTTTCTTCAGTTAACCACTGAACTTACTAATTTCTGTCACCAGCAAGTTGACTGAGGTAGAAGTACAACAATGCAAGATTCATTTCAGCATCAGTTCAACAGAAGTTTCACCTAGTTACTGCTTAAGAGTTTAAATATTCTTCCTTTGGAGGCTCTCCCTCAACTCAATAACACTGTGTTAACATTGAATTGAGAGTATTTAATCGAAGAAAAAAAATACTTTTCCAGACTTATTCAACATAATTTCAATATTTTCAGATAAAATGTTACTGTTTCATTGTTACCTGTTCTGCAATCATAAGCTGGTGGCTTTCCATCATTAATTCAAATTTATCCCATGTAGCTCTTAGGTTACTGATAGTGTTCAAACCTGCACCAGCCACAGTTCGCAGAAGTTTGTTTTTATCTTCAGCTTCTTGAAACAAGCTAAAAATCTAAAATCAGAAAGACTAAAAATAAGTGTGCATGCAAAAATTCAGCCAATCCTGTTTATCTAAACTGTAAGCAAATACCAATCACCAACTGTGCATGCACACGTAATAAGCTTACATACAGCTGCTTTTTTAATACTGCTTATAGACTAACATTAAAACATCGGAAAAAGTAGTATCTGAGGTATTTAGAGAAATTTTAAACTTTGATTATCACGAGATATACAGAAGTGAATGATAACTATGAAACAATAAGTTTCTTTATATATTGCAGAGATGACTCAATCAAAGTGGCGAACAGCAGCAGAGCAACAGAATTCTATAAATATGTGTATATGTATAAATATGTGTATATGTGTGCTGGGACTGGCTGGGGTGGAGTTAATTTTTTTCATAGTATCTGCTATGGGGTTGTGTTTTTTACTTTTGATGAAAATATGTGAAAGCACATCATTTATAAATGTTGTGCTTTATAAAAAAGTGTTATAAAAGAATTGGAAAAGAAGACCAGCCTGTGAAATTAGAAAGTTTACTGATGATACTGTGTTTTTCCAGGTATTAAAATAATTCACCTTTGAAGAACTGGAGAATTAACTTAGCAGAAATAGTGACTGATGATACTGGTGACAAACAAAACTCAAGTAGATAGCCATGAAGTGACATAAATGTGAAAAAATAAATTTCACATGTACAAGTTGAGCTCTAAGCTAACAACTGCACTTCAGGCTTGATATCTTGGAGTTATGACAGCTAGTTTTACAAAAATGCCAGTAAGCAGTGGGAAGCAAATCAAATGTTAGGAGTTACAGGGATCAAAAAGATAATGAAAGAGGTAATATTGCTATTTCATCATATAAACCCATCATATTCATACATTAAAAACTGAAAAAATTCTGTTGGTCTCACAGAGAAGTGAAATAGAAAGAAAAGATTTACCAAAAGGCAACCAGGATGATCAAAGTTATGAGTGAGTTTATGCATAAGAAAAGATTAGGTAAACTAACATTCTTCAGTCTTGGAGATGGTTGATACCAGACACAACAAAGAACAACCCAATCGTGTGGCATGAAAAGGAACAACAGGAACTGATTGGTCCATGTATCTTCCAATATAAGACATAAAGAGTATGAAGTTAACAGTCCCAAAACCTCAGTTTATATATGCCTAGGCTCAGGTGGGAATGCCCAGTACTTCCCCAAGGGTGGGGAGTTTCACAATGGGTGATTTACACTCTGGC
>JAWWEU010000001.1:41315674-41460009 GCA_035583155.1 Acropternis orthonyx | reverse complement strand
GGGCCAGGTGGAACTCTTTTCTATGGGGCATGCAGTCTCTTTCCAGGTTCCACGGTTGAAGAGGAGACAGAGGGTGAGTCCTCTGAGGTGCAGGGTTGGTAGATGAAAGAAAAATTCCAAGATTTTAAACCCATAACAGAGGGGTTCTTCATGTAATGGGTAATTGATCTACACTTTACCAGAGTATATTTTGGATGTCAAACGTGTATTTGCTCTCAAGAGAAGACAAGGCAATGCTGTTGAAACGAAATCCACTGAGTGTTACCATATGTTCAGGAACCACACAAAACCCAAAAAGGTTCTGGTTGGAGGTTATAAGTAAGGATCCTGATTTTATGTTTTCCCATAGGAAAGCCACTCTACTGCTGGATACAAATTACTGCACTACATGGACTACTGTCTTGACCCATATGACCACTGCATGGACTGTACTATTAAATGTAAGTTTCCATACTAGAAAGTAATTACATTTTTTATAGCTCTTCTTTTGGATATGATAAAATAGTATCTTACCCCTTCTTTTTGTTCATGTAGGCTTAAGTATTTTAAATTGTCTTCTGCTATTTCCTCTACAGTCTGGGGCCTAATCACTAATGTTTCCATGGCATCGGTGAGAAATGAAGAAATATCACATAGGTGAGCTACATAAAGATGAAAAACAAAGTTATCATGGAGAAAATATTTGTAGTTTTAAATATCCAATTCAGACAAATGCACAATGATACAACATTGTCATAAGTATGCAAAGTATTTGCTTTAAAAATTGCAGACTCCAATCTTACACACTATCTCAACACAAATTGCACATTTGTGTTTACACATAGCTTTTTAAATGTACTCCACTGCATTCAATGTATAATTTAGATCATAACTATCAGTATCCCTTCTGAACACTAAATGTAAATACATAAGGCATTTGTTCATTTACTTTCAAAAGCTGTATAGATCTTTGGGTAAACAAAGAAAAACAGATGTTAAAATTGCTTTTGGGTTCTTTGGGGTTTTGTTGGGGACTTTTTTGTTTTGGTTTGGTTCTTTTGGTGAAGGTAAATAAC
The DNA here is from genome assembly GCA_035583155.1 of Acropternis orthonyx. Taxonomy (NCBI): domain Eukaryota; kingdom Metazoa; phylum Chordata; class Aves; order Passeriformes; family Rhinocryptidae; genus Acropternis; species Acropternis orthonyx. The sequence continues at coordinate 41,458,954 of JAWWEU010000001.1, read as the reverse complement.
TAAAGCCACCTTGCTGTACACAATGAAAAGACTCACAAAAATGGCTGATGAAGCTATAATGTTGTATTTTCCTACCAAAGTAGATAACTTTTGGTACTGAGAAAGGAGCTGTACAGTACCAGGCAACCTTACAGGAAAGATTCGTCTTTCAGGCTATGAAAGTCATTCACTTTCTGCACAACACCCATTCTGTGTTTCCTATGATGAATGTTAGATTTAAAACACAAAGCACTGTTATTTCTCATCACGTACACCCTATTCAATTTTGTCCTACTCTTCAAGATACAGAAAAACCACTCAAAATTAGGGAAATGTTTTGCATTCTTTAATGCTGTTTTGGCCATCCAAGTGACAAGTAACTCTATGGAATAAGTCTAGATTATTTAAGACTCTTCATGAAGCACTTCAATTTGTAAAAGAAAAATCTAATACTATTTTTAGGATGCCTCCTCAAACACCTAAGTAATTTTCCTCCCTCAAACATCAAATAAATTTTCCTCACTGAGACAATCAAGAAATATTCCTTCAGATAAAATAAATAAGCAAAATAATGTTCATATATCTTCCACATCTGGAATAGATGTGGCCAAAGCAAGTGAAAGGAAAGATACACATGGACATCAAAGGGTCTTAGGTTAGGCTTGTAGTGAAAAAGTAGTGTTGAGGTATACACAGAAGTAACAGATTATTTTCTCTGCACTGTGATTTCTGCAGCTCACTCTGTCTGAGAGGGAAATATTTCTTTAGAAGAGTATTTACATTAACACACATGTCCCCAGGTAGAACAGAAACAACAAAAAAATACTATCCATTAAAGTTATTTACCTTGAATAGATTTTCTCAAAGAAACGACTAAAGCATCATACAACTTCTGGATGAAATCATCAATTACAGTTTTGACAGGGTTGCAATTGACAGTTAAACAATCTATCCTGATGGTGCTTCAAGAAAAAAGATTAAAAGACAGCAAATATTTAGTAGCATACCTACATGTCAGTCTCTCTAGGATCTATGCAAATCTATGACTTATGCTGATTTTTTAGCCAAATAAAAAGTTTCCCTCATAATTCTACAACTAAAAGTCATAGCTTATTGGTAAAATTACTCATAATATTGAAATATTTTCAACAATTATGTACATATATGCAGTTCTACAGGGAATGAGGTGCAATGTTCTCCTTCTCTGAATAGTTAGAAATGGCTTGATTTTATATAACCAGTGCCACAAGACTCAGAAATGCTATTACCATACTCAAAAGAAAAATATTTTCATTATTTGTACATTCAAGTCCTTAAATCTCTAAATTCCATTAAAGTTTACTAACCTAGCCTTCAATAGTCTTAAGAACAGAAGAAAAGCCATAGTGAGTCATTTCAAGGCCTCTTATCTAGTATTTTACAGTGACCATAAGTAGCCACCTAAAGAACACTAAGAAAAAATCTTGATACCTTCCTGAGTATCCTCCCTCAACACCAACATTTTCAACTCATAGCGCTTCATAGCAACATGTTGCTTCTGGCTATAAGACACATCCGCCAATTTCTCTTCTATTCACTTCAGGCTGTCCAGACTGACCAAAGCTTTACTACTCAGAATATCACTTAGCCAACAAGTTCTACCAGTCCACTCTCCAGAAAGAAATGTCATCTCTTTTTCCTTGTTCTGCACATGATTCCTGCCAGTTTCACTTGAGAACTCTAGTCATACAGCACAGTAGGTTCCATGGGAATTTATGTAAGAATAAAAGTCTACACTAGCATATTTTAAACTATAATTTATAAGAGGTAATCAAATGTTTCAATACAGGAATTATTTAATGTATAAACATTTACTATGTCTGTTCCTAATTGTCATATATATTTCACATGTACAGGACTTAGTTAAAAGATTTGTTAAAATATCATGTTTTGAAATATTTAAGAATCAGCCCTGAATTTTGACAGTTTCCCATCGTATCAAATTAAGTAATTAAAAGTTCTCGGAGACGACTGCACAGATAAAAGTAAGTGTATAAAAATAAAACTAAAAAAGGAAAATCTAAACATTTAAAAAAATACATCAGTATTTTAAAAACTCTTGAAGTTCTATCTACACCTTCATGTAAAAAGAAAATCTCTGTGTTACTACTACCTTTAAAGTACCTGATAGAATACATTGTTTGAACAAAAGAATAGAGTTATACTATACCTTGGAAGACGTTCTGCTTCTTTCCCTCTCACTTTTAATGCCTTAAAGTTTTTTTCCCAGTCCTGTTTGCTAGAAAGATGTGTCTCCAACAAAGTTTCCATATCTACTTGGCCAATTACGATCCATTCCTTCCCAGCATTATTTTGATTTCATGAAAAAGAAATATTTTCCAGACTAAACAAAACGTTTCTCAATAATACTAAAATACTTTAATAATGTTTCCAAGCTACATTCTCTTTACCCTTTGTGCTCCTTGAACTTCCTAGAGATTCTCTTAGTGTAAAAATTGGGAGGCACAAAATGGTTTGACATATTCACACATTTAAGGATAATCAAAACAGCAGGACTGAAAAAATCGCTACAATACAGAGGTTTTGATGGGAACTGTACACATATTTCAAGTTAGGCATGTGCTTAAGTGGTTGACTTAACATGTTAAAGCGCAGTTACTTCTAGAGTGTCTGAAGCATAAAATGACACAAATCTAAGATTAAAAGAGCATGAGTCAGTCTAATATTGAAAATACCTTGAATTCATTTGAAACGTCTGACAGCCTTCTGAACAAATCCTCTGCTTTAGTGAAAGCAGTCAGAAATCCAGTCACATTTCTTTCGGTCATAACAGTGAATATAGACTCCTCCTCTGCTTCACTTACTCCCCGAAACTGATTTGGAATAGAGATGAATCTCTTCATTTCTCTATAATATCTAGCTCGTAGTTCTTCAAAAGGAGGTCTGAATTGCAACCGGCCTTGCCTAAAAAGTGAAACAGAGCATAGAAAAATAAACATTTTAATGTAACCCGAGCCTGAATATTTTCTTATACAGCAAAAAAAAGAAAAAACCTTACTTGAATGTTAAATCAATATTTATCTCTGGTAAATTCTCATTGAGTGCTTCTAGGCCCATTTGATACTGATGCTCCAGAGCTTTATAAAGTTGATGATTCCAGTGTTGTCTCCAAGCTTTCATATCACTCCATTTGAAACCCTAAAATTGAACAATGTTTATTTTTATTATCATTTTATTTTATTTTATTTCTCAGACCATAATTATAAGCTGCACACAATACAATGTCTGAAGACTAGGATCTTAGTAAAGTTCAGTGAATTATCACACTGCTGGAACAGACTTCCCAGGGAAGCTGTCACAGCACCAAGCCTGTCAGAGTTTAAGGACCATCCGGACAACATACATAAGTCATACGGTTTAGTTTTAGTTAGTCCTGTGAAAAGCGGAGAGTTGGACTTCATGATCCTTGTGAGTCCCCTCTAACTCAACATATTCTTTGATAATGTGACCAGTTTGAACATTAAGAAGATCTAGATATATGGAGTTTATTTAAAATTAGTATAGGAATAACAAAAAAAAAATCCAAATCAGTCTCTATGGCAGTTAAGCACAAGAACTTCACTGAAGTTTACTATAAGATTCTTCAAGCTTACTCCAAAATGCACCAGACTCAGTTAAAAATAAGATAAAGAGCTGGCTGAAGGAGAGATTAAAGCCTGTATCACACCTTTTATTTGCTTATAATACGTAAGCTATCTTTTAAACAGTATTTAAAAAAATTCTTATGTGTTTACACAGATTAATGTTAACTAATAATCTAACATAAGGTTTTTATCTCAAAGAATTCAGATTTTCATTGGAATCTGCTATACTGCACTGTAAGAATGGGTAAATCCCTATCATACACTCAGGTCTGTAAATGGTCACTTACAAATTGTCCAGAGATTTTTCAAAAGGGCAACACAAGCTAGGAAAGAAATTAGAAACCTATTCCAGCTTGGCAGGTTCTCATGTTTAATTGAATAGAGATTTTTAGACAGGGCTTTGGAGGCAGTTGAGGGTTGCTGCAGCAAGCTACACAGTTAAGCTCTGCCCTACAATTCAAGGCTGCCCAGAGGAACTCTTTCAACAGAAAGATTATTCAAGGCTGCCCAGAGGAACTCTTTCAACAGAAAGATTATACAAATTAAGAAAATTTGAAATTGTCTCAATTAAGTTTTAAGACTATTATAAATAAGGTTTAAGAAATATGTAAAATCTTAACAGCAGTAAGACCATACCTTCTCGAACTTTTTGAATGAAAATTTTTGGCGAAGATAAGGTACATTTGGTTAAGTTTTATCACTTCTAGTCAAAGATTTAAAAAAAGTGACTAATACAGTTTAGTCAATTTTCCACCTAAAAATATTCTGTAATAACAAAACAATTTTTAAACAGACCTTTAGGCAAATACAGGCTATTTTCACAAAAATATACTTACTTTAAGATAAAAATCTACAAACTAAACTTTAAAAGAAATTAGAAATCAAAAGCTGAATCAATGCACTTATGTATTATTCATATTACTTTGAAAAAATGAAAACAAAATTATAAATAAAATACTGTAGAGATACTGCATTTATTTGACTGGCAAATATCAACGAAGTAATCTGAGTTTGCATTAGAACAGCTAAGAACAACACATCCATCTAAGAATATAGTCCTTTGATTGCTGAAAGCTATAGGAAAAATTAAACTGACTGCAGTAATACCTCAAAATAACTTAGGTGATATAATATCACCTACTTACTTTGATAGTACGACATTCTTAATCAAAATCTTTATCGTCTTACCCAATGATCTTATGGGTTTTTTCCAACCTAAATGATTATATGATTCTACTCTAAAAGTTCAGTTGACAAGTGAACAAACAAAACTGTGTCTTTTTCACTATTTCAGGCAGAAATGCATTTTAATTTTAACTTTTATACATTTGTTCTAGTCTATCTAGGGATCACTCATATTTGTACCAATTTGTTTTACCTTGCATTAATGGCTCAGGCACAACTGATCTACATTAGCTAAGGTTTTCCCATTTCTTCGTGTAACACGTGTCTTTGAGGAGAAGTTCTCCCATTACTGGTATTACATAAAAAAGATTATTTTCATCCTCCTCATCTGAGATTTTACCTCACGCTTGGCATTAACTAGTACACAGTTGGTTTTCCTAAGACAGCTGGTAATTCCGTAATCAAAATTAATTCAATCATGTCATATTTGAGTCTTAAATTTTGATTACTGATGAAAAGTCAAATGTTCACAGTTTGCAGTATCATAATGAAAACCTGCCTGTGACTCGAGGCTGGCAAAACCAGTTCTGAGCTCCTGGAGTCCATCTTTCCAACGCTGCTGCTGCCGAAGCAGATCAATATTCATAAGTGATATAACCTGTTAGAAGAATTTTAAAATAAATATACTCATCACCATGTAAATGAAAGAAAGGGTAAAGTAAGCTATAAGAGATGCAATTTCAATTTCAGATAGAAAAGATACCTTTTCAATGAAGTTTGTGTGCCACTTCCTTAGTTTTCTATTTTCAATGGAAAGTCGTTCAGCAGCAGCTTGGAGTTTTTGGATATATGCTTCCAATTCTCTGGGATTATCCCATGTTATTTGAGTTTTTCCTCCAGGACCAGATTTTGAATGCTTCAAAAACACACAAACTTTGTAAGATATAGTGACAAATATAGTCTACCAGCTAGCATCCAGAAAGTGGTAATATCAGAAAGATGGTTTTACTCCTAGTAAAAAATGGAGGACCTTCCTTTCCCTAACTGCACTAGAGACATAATAATCTGGCAAATCACAGACATGTAGGCACAGCATTACAGTTACATCAACACACTGGGGAAGGATTAATGTTAGACTCTTAAGAGAGTTTGAAATAAATTAACTGATGTTGAGACTTCTGCCACACAAACATAAGCAGACACCTCAAGATGAGAGGAAACCTTAAACTCCTCTCTTTCTCTTTGTTCTGTACAGACCAAAACTGAAAATGTTGACACTAATAATTGCTAATCAACTTCACCGGTTTATCATTAAATAATTTTTTTCAATTACAATGTAAAATCCCACTGACTCACATAAGCAGATTTGAGGATTTTCATTTATCTGGGCTTTTTATCAAGATCCTGGTAATTTTATGCATTTTGTAAAGTTTACAGTAGAAAATCAGAAGACAAAAGCATCTGAAGTTCCACAGTTAGATCTATTCCTAAAAGATGCAGAACGGAAATCACATTAAATACGAGAGTATGTTGTGGCTTTGAACACTTGTACATCATCCTTATTTTAGGGTTTGCACACTAAAAGAATCTGTGGCATAATCGGTAACCAGCTCAAGCAAAACTTAAGAGACAGTTTGGGAACTTTTTCTGGGGCACTTTCCAACGTACAGTTTTGGTTTGCAGTCTCCGCCATTTTTTATGAACTAATCCCAACCCCAAGCATCCCTTTTACTCCCAGACCCACTCTTATAATCTCTCTTGCAAAATGGTTCTCAGTAGTGAGTTTTCAATCGTTCCTGTAATGCTTGCTCTGGAGGTTCCATTCTCTTGCTCAATACAGAGTTCATGGGCATGTTATAATTCATCAGCCATTCTCACATTGTTAAGAGCATTGGAAGAGGTTAGAGTGCTTGAAACTGACCAAAATCAGTAAACTGAAATCTATGATAGCATGCTTCTCCAAACATAAAATAGAGGTGTGTTGTTAAACAAATATGGATTATAGTAGTGTTCATATTGTCCCTTCAAAGTAGAAAAATTAAAATAAAGTCCTCCAAATTGACTCAAATTCCTTAAAAGAATCTAAAGCTTCTTTAGGGATAGTGATCTTCCTAGAAAAAAGAAACACTATTCTCAGAGCAACTATATTATGTCTGAACACCAACACACTGTACCAAACTGCATGTATAAGTCAATAATCAGACAGACCCACAGATTCTTTGTTCTTAGCCTAAAACAGAAATCAGTTGCTTTTAATCTGCCCAAAACAAGATTTAGACATATTCAAGAGAATTACGAAATCCAGAAAGATTTAATAATAGATGAAACAGTGAAACCATTCTTAATACTAATTTATTTCCAGAATAAAGCATATGCAGTTTTTACTAAAACAGACCAAAATAATATTATTTAGAACAGCTAAAGCAGGAGTTATGTTACCAACTATTAGGGGATTAACCACACTGTAGTTCTAGTGGAATTCAAACACTAAAACTAATTCTTGAGAGAGCATATTACACTAATATCCAAGGTAAAAAGGAGTAAGCAGCTGTTTAAGTGATAATATAAACAAAAAAAGGCCCACTGATTTCAGTAAGTGCCAATTAAACACATGACATTGCTTGGATAGGAAGACTACTGTTATAAAATCCATCAATAAACACGGAAAAAAGCAGCACAGAATGTACATAGATACCACTGAAATTAAAAATACAAAGAGAGGAGAATTCTTTTACCTTAATTATCTCTTCAAATGCTAGAGCAGATTGTAACATCATTGGCTTCTGACTCTTAATCATTTGTTGATCAATAGAATTATAAAAATGTGCCACCTGTAAAAATGGAGAGATTACATTTACAAGTACAAAGTATCTATATGTAAATAATTTCAACTCAAAACATTCCTGAAAATATTGCCCAATCAATGCCATTGAGCAATGAGAATTAACTACAGTAATAAAATATTTACAAAAATATACATACAATGCTAATGTGATCTTCTTCTAGAGATGAATTCTAATAGAAAAGAGGATGCTTCTTACACATCTGAGGTGATTATGCTTCACCTTAAGTGAAACAGGTTCAGTCTCTGATTTGTAAGCGGACCAGTTTCACTATTTTATGCAAATGTTGGCATCTAGTGCCTTTTGAGATAACTAAGGTTTCCATTTGGGCACCTGTCAATGATCCAGATATCTGGGTATCTTGCAGGTCTTATGTCATCTCTGCCTTAGTTGTAGGGGTATCTCAGCTACCAGTGAAACCTCATGTGAAATTGAATTGAAATATAAGCCAAATGAAAACTTACGTAGCACTGAGTGTGATCAAAAAAATACACCATCCACCCCCAAAAAAATCCCACACATATTTCCATTAAAATACTTGTTAATGTATTTTCAGTTGAAAACTAGCAACAGTAAGGACAAGCTGCTCCATGTTTTGACATTTTCCTTCAGTCACAATCACCAAAAACTAAGATTAAAACCAGGTGATCAATTAATTACTTATTTCTGTATATTCTTACAGTAAATTCATGTAGTTTTAATACTATATTTCAAAAGAAGACACATTCTGAAATAGTAAAGCATTTCTTTAGTTTTGTTTTCTTTTATGGACTTAGCTAATTTGTTCAAGAACAGATCACTTGCATGCAGACAAGCACAGCAAAAAGCTTAACCACAAAGACAGATAAGACAGCAGTCAACGAAAGTTCTACAAACTAAAGCTGGGAAGTCAAAACAGGAAGTTATTACAGCATTTATTCTTATACCTGTTTGAGGATGACTGCTTGCTTGCAGAACTTTTGTGCAGTGTTTGCAACATGCTGTATTTTAGCTGGGATAGCAAACCCAAGTGCCGATAGCTGACGTACTTCTCTTAGGAGAGTCACCAAATGATCTGAATAAAGTATGTTTAGTGTTCCAGAAATGTGATCCAACTCCATCACTGGACTATTAGCTTGGATACTGAACCAAAATCAAACAGATTACTGAATATAATTTGATATTTATTCTTTCTTAGTTAGTACATTTTACCATATTATAACAAATTATTCTAAAAAGCTTGATGCCATTCTATTACGTTTTTCTATGCTTAGTAACATTTTAATTTACTCAGAAATTATTCCAGTATCTTTCTTTTAAGTCAAAGCCAATGAAGACAATACGAAATTAACAATTCCTATTGGGTTCGGTTACAAAGTGTTTCTGTTTTGTGACAATAGTTAACATGTAACTCACAGCTAGACAGTATTTCTCAAATACACTGTATCCATCATACTCTCTCAACTGGGCGCTTTACAGGCCCAAGTCTTGAGCGTTGCAAAGCGGGGAAAAAATAATTTGAACGAATCAATCCAAGAACCAGGATTTGGATCAGTGGAGCATTTTAGTATATGCAACCAGATGGTAACAAGAACATCAGCCTATCTCCAGATTTTACTCCATTTTTTTTCTACTTTACTAATGCTTCTATCACCATCCTTCAAGGCTTCATTCACAAAAAACTTTAGCTTTACTCATTTTTCGTTTTTTTCTCATCTTTTTTTTTAGTTTCCATATCCACTGCATCCCCCTTTGCAATGAGCTATCTCTTTTCTTGTCCTTTTCGTACATGGCATCTTTTAAAAATCTCACAAAACCAAAATTTTACGGTAGTAATATATTGGAGTGCTGAAGCTGCTTATTTGTCATATTTGAGTGTTTTTCATAAAATAGAAGCTTTTACATAAGTATCAACTCCTATATCCTCTGAAACTGTGGACAAACTCCAAAGAAAGTTTGCAACACTCAGAGATGCAGACAGAAGCTATGTGGCCAATAAACAAAAGCAAAAATTGTTAAAATATATTTTAATATGCCATAAAGAAACAAAATTACTTTGGGGAACACAATTAATGAAGTTTAAATTGATTTGCTCACCGTTCTTTCATCTGTCCTATTCAGACTGCAGAATTTATTGTGAATAACAATTCACAATTGTTCCTCTATATGTGTCATCTGTATATCACTCTAATCTCACCTGGTTTCTATACATTATCACTATATGGATTACAATAGATAATAAGTAGTAACAACAACAAGCAAACCAAACACATCTTTCATTCCATGTGCTAACAGGAACTGCAGATTAGTTATTAACGCTGCCCTGTATTCTTCACCTTACCAGCCAAGAGCAGCAGGATGATGAAATTATAATAAATTCTTCTATTTTGTTTCTCCATTCATTCTCAATGCTGATTTTTTCTATTTCCTTTGCCAAGTTCTAATGAATAACACCACACTACAGATTTCGTTATTTAATAAAAATTAATTACTTAATAAACATTATTTAAACAAGAATGTATTTACCAAAGTCCTGACTTGGGATTTGATAATTCTGATTGGATATTCCTAGACCAGTCATCAAATTGTTCTTGTTCATATACTTTTAACTGTTCCAGAAAAGAATCTGCAGTTTGATGAAAAGTTTTAAATCCAGGTAAGTCAGACAGAAGGGCCTCTGTCAACTTGATAGCATCATCCACCTTAAACATAACCACAAGGAAAAGAAGTTTAACTTCCCAGTATCTGATCCAAAAAGAAAAATTACCACAATAAAAATCAGTATTGTAAAACATCCAAGTGGGACTAAAAAGCTGATTAAAATTAAAAGAAGAAGTAAATTCTAAATTGTGTCACAGATGTTCAAATTCTCGTTACAGTAAGTTGGGGCTGAATAAGGTGCCCACGACAGGTGTCCACCACTATTAGGTAACCCAACGTATCCCACCTAGTCTGTAGTTAATATTCCATAAAGGTACAGATCTCCCATGAGTCTTTCTGTTGTATCTATAAGGTCCATGACAATATTCAAAGGTATTTGAAATAGAATTTCACATCTACATGCGGACAAATTAAGTAAAACCCTAGTCAATACAATCAGCGGAGATTTGAGAACAACTTGAAAATTTAGCACAACCTAAAGACATACAACTGACACACATCAGCTGAACTAAGTCTTTGGTAGACCAAGTAGAAATAAACCTGAGCTGCTGCCATTCTCTCTGCAAGAGTCTTAACAAAGTAACATCTTTAATACCTCCACTCCTTGTCATGTTCAGCTGAAATGGGCCCTTGAGATTTCTGCAAATCATGGATGAATGACAAAAAACTGGGCTAATAGTACTGGGTGAATAGTTATTCTGGGATAAGTATCTTCCATTCTCATTAAAATCTATAGTTATTGTAGATGGCACTTTTGCTCACAGAAAGCATTTTGCTTTTCACAGGTCAATCCTTTCCAAAGAATATTCAAAGCTTCCAACTAAAGCATAAATACAAACTAACAAAAGCAACATAAGTTAAAATAGAGTCAAGTATATTTTAAATGCAATCTGTTGTAAGAGAACACTGAATTGTACAGATACTTTTACTACTGTCCCTGTAGTAAATTCCCTCACAGGCACAAACTCAAAATGTACTACTAAGATATCCATTCGATTTCAAGAGGACATTACACAGGTTAGTAATAACAAGTGAGAATTACAATATGAGAATCTGGATATCTGTGAATCTTAAATATAATTTTAAAATGCAAATTGGAGGGTAAAATTTAACAAAAACTCATTTCCGAATTTTTTTTTTTCCCCCCCAAAAAAATAACCTTAAGTCATAAAAGCAGGCAATTCAGTTTACTACAAAAAGACTGTCTTCTGGATCTGTTAATAAAATTCAACCTAGTAGGAAGCATCACTGATATGGAATCTTGATTATATAACTCCTGGGAAACCCTTGATTTTTCTGTTTGGAATTCCTCACAGAAATGTCAAATACCATGTCTTACACTATTCTGTGATAATTCTGTGTCTGAACAGTAGTGGAATCTGTTACCTTCATCTCCAGCTGCCGTACCCATACAATATTATTGACAACTTCAGAAAGGTTCTTGCCTGACAGTGGTCCAGAAACATCACCAGGAACACCATGGCAACGACTTTCAAAGTCTGTCTGATAGTCTAACACAAGAAGAAGATTCATTAGTCCAGAAACCTAATAGAACAACCTTGGATCATCATTGTAGTTATAAAAATATACAAGTTATACTGACATAATTCTAGAAGTAAATAAAGGATTTTAGCATTTGCAAAAAAACTAATGCAATTAAATACCTTTGACATAATCTTGCAGTCCCGCTAGCAATGTTTCCCTTTCAAAAAGCAATTCTTTGGATATATTTGGATGTTTTATCAGTTCCTTATGTTTCTGAAATATTTGAAGAAGCTGGAATATGAAGTTTTAAAGAAGTTATGCTTTCTACTGAAAAAGAATTGGACATATTCTGACACTGTCAATCACTGCTGTTTATAAGTAGTGCTGTCTTTGGTTCTAAGTACTTATTGCCATGCTCTAAACTGATTACTTAAGGATTCAATAACTTGATCTTCATGAAAATTTTCAGAACTACAAAAACACTCATACCTGCTGAGGACTGTCCTGAATTTCTGACATGCATTTCTTCAGTTTTCTTGCTATTTTTTGTTCTGCTGGTGCAATAACTTTTTCATGCTGAGCAACTGCTGCTTTCCATAATGGCTAGAGACAATGAGTTCACATTAGTTTAGGAGTATCCATTTATATCACAGAAAGACACAGAAAGAATGTGAATAAATTAAAAATAAGCATTATACCTCTGTGTAAGGATTGTAGTGTACAGGATTTAGGCCAGCAAAGGGTTCAAACACCTGAGCAAGATGTAAAGAATCTTGTTCTCCAGCTGGCAAAAAGAATGTAAGCTTTTCATGCAGTGTTCTAATGGTTAGCACCTATCAGGGGAAAAAAGTATTTGAAATATCCATCGTATTTTTACATAAAACTTACATTTAGAAGTACTCAGCTTTCTCCTTTTTACAAGAAACTTTTGAAAGGCTCAGGCAAACACAGACTATGGAATGCTATTAGACTATGCAAAGAATATAAGATGTGCAAAATTCAAATCTCTACCTCATCGAGACGTTTGCCAAGTTTGGCTAGCAATTCGGGGAAATATTTCTCATTTTTCCATGGATGCAGAGTATAACGTTGCCACAGTTGTCCAGTTAGGCATTCACAAGCTGACACCCACTGCTCACAAATCAAGATGCCAGCCTTTATATTTTCTTTAACACTGTGAAATGCATCCTCCCACAAATTCAAAGTTGCTAATTTTCTCTGAACATATCTACCTAGTGCACCACCTGGAAGACAAAAAGGTATAAAAAAGCAAGATGTTATGTTTGCTTAAAATAATTACTGGTGCCTCTATGAGGAAGAAGGAATCATGAGGAATCCTTCCTGCTCGAGGAATCATTTCACTTTTTCTCAATTGTTCATTTAATAAAGACTGCATAAAGGTGTACCTATTACATCCAAGAGATTATGCATGCGTGGCTGTGGATAAGGATCATGTTCTGTTTGTCTCCACACACCATCAAGAGTATCCTTGGTAGTCTCCACCAAGTCCACAACTTCAAATAATGAGAGAGTATCCAAGCTGTAATAATGCTAGAAAAAAATACCCTTAATATGTTAACTTTGCAAGTAGTATTGCAGAAACATTTATACTTTCCTGAACCTGGCAAGTGGTATAGTTTCCCAGGGATTATTGCATAACATAATATGTCATAATCCACTTGAAAAACAAGCATTTGTGTAAGTTTATTCATATGAAGAATTCATTGACATCTGAAGCACTATTCAAGAAAGCATTTAATGGGTGCCAAAATCTTTGCACCATAGCATTATTACTGTCCTTTTTATAAACTTGTGAGTCAATCTCTAGTTCACAAACTGTAGCATATTGTTGTATTTCTACAGCAGCTCTTAGTATTCGATGGCCAAATCTGCTCCTGATTAGATGATGGCGTTCCCATACACCACTGTCACTACAAACTACATGAATGTCATTTAAAGTAAAATTTTGCCTAAGAAAAAATAACTAAATAGTTATATATTCATATATTCCTATTTTTGAAAATAGTGTACATGTACTGACATATATTTCAGAGGAAGAGTGTTTTTTACTACTCTAGAAATATATCACTAATTGCACAAAATAAAACATACTTTTGCAATGTCCTCAAATAGGTCTTTAAAATGTGAAGCTCTCTCTTTACTGCACCATTTACTTCCATGACGAGCACATTCTATCCAGAACTGAAATTCATCTGTTGGTGTAAGTATAGCTGCAAATAACAACAGAAAATATTTATATATGAAATAAACTAATTGTTATCAAAAATGTTCCCTCAGAATATACTTTCTAAAGCAGATTTTTACTATATGGTAATGTAAATATCTTTCAACTTCTGATTATGACTAGCTGCAGTGTAAAGGTCAACTCTGGTCTCTTGGTACCACCATCACTAACTCCATCTACAAACTACAACCAGCTATACTTCACACTGAGCAGTCACAGGGAGGCCTAAAACCTCAACTTCTAAATAAATTATTTACTCCTAATTTAAAATTAAGTATGAAAGACATAACTGCAAAACAAACCTCGCACATCATCTTCACTGAATTTCGTTCCTGTGTAATTAGAATCTGACCTTCTGAGAGCAGTACTCAAGCCAGCTTCAAGCTCACTTAAAAGTTTCTGGAGCTTGGGATCAAATGTTTTACTCCATCTGTCATCCTGTAATGAAAATTTCAAAAATTGTGACTCAAATGATAGAGCACTTACTATTTTCCTCCCATTAATCTTAAAAAAAAAAAAAAATCAGATTAAGTAACCAACCACCTGGTGGGACAATGGAATTTATTTTTTTTTCTTGAAGTCAAAGAGAAGCACCTCATTCTTTTCACTTAGCAATTCAGAACAATACTGTAAAAAAAAAAATATCACAAAATCAAAAGTCAGTTGTTGGGTTTACAAAGGCACACTGAATATGCATTCAAAATTATTTGTTAATTAATTCTCTTTAGTTAAATATATTTTGATTACTATAGAATAATCTGAATATTGTTAGAATCATGTATGAAAAGATGTGTTTTTCTAAAATTATTTTATTAGCACATACAATAAATTAAAAATATGTAAGTGCTGAAACTCTGTTTGTTCATCTTATGAAATACAGCCATGGTCATCGTTTTTGACAAAGAACTGCAAAGAAAATATATTCTTCAATGGAACAGAAGAAAAAGGCTCAGAAAATTTTAAAAAAGCAAAAACTATAAAAAATGTAGGTGTAGATATTAATCCAGAGTCTAGTACACCTACCTACCACTTATTAAAGAATCATAGTGTGCATGACACAGACCTATGAACTTCACACAAAATTAAAGAATAGCTAAAACAAGAAAAGGACACAAGACTGGCATTACTATTGAAAAGGAGGTAAAGAGATGTTTTCTTCATTAACCACCAGTGCCCAGTGTATTCCACATTTCCAGGCAGGCATATGTCTGACCAGAATCCTCTTCTCATCCTTACTGACAGGAGGCAAAGTACTTTCTTCAACTTAAAAATAACTATGACCCATTATTTAACCTCTTAAAATATTTTGGTTTTAAAACTGTCCTAGTTACAGGAGCTGGACTAGTTTATCATCATGTGGGTATAACCCAAACTGTGTGTTCTACACCTTCTATGTCATTTCTGATGAACTGTTAATAATGGATCTTCTGCAGCAGCTGCCCAGGGCACACCTGACACCTCAGACTACAGGCTGGGTGTTAGAGGACTCTGTGAGACAGGGCAGTGTTTCTTCACACCAATGTATTCAGTTGTGATAACTCCCCTCTGGGGAGGCATCAGCACCTTCACACCCAGCTCAAGGGGTCATGTCTGCTACTGGGCCATTAGGGACTGGCACAATAGGCAGTTGCAACAACCTAGACCATAGATATCCCATGACTAACAAGAGTTAAATCACCCACTGTGAAACTCCTTGCCCTGGGGGAGGTACTGGGCATTCCCACCTGAGGGGTTTTGGGATTTCTGTTACCAGTTATCAGATCCAGAGGAGGACCAGAACCTCAACAGGGCAGTGATTGCCGCTCTCGACAAGACTGCAACCATCATCCTCACCAACAGGTTTTCCTTTTGTTTTACTTTGTACTCCGGGGGACCACATGGCGCTCAACACAGGGGCTGACGAACACTGTTCAGTTCGTGTCCCAGGGTGCTGGGTTATACATTCGGGTTTTGTTGGTTAAAACCAGTTTTTCTCTGTATCATTGTATTTATTGTAATATTTTTAGTAAATTCTAACTCTGACTTGTAATCTCTCTTGAGTTGGGTTCATTTCTCCCACTAGTTTACCTTTACACCAGCACAAAACCGTAAAATATTTAGCTCAGAATTAGTTAACAATCTATGGAATTTCAATATCTCAGTACAAATGTACAGAACATTTAAACTGGTATATTGCTTACCTTCAGTAATACTGGTGCAAAAACTTGTCGTACAGCTTGATAAAGGGTGTTAATTGGTGAATCTAGCATAGATGACACAAGAATATTACTATGAAGATTATCTTCTGTAATTACATCAGGTCTCAGCTTAAAGAACACCAACACATTATTCTCTGACTCAGTAGCTTCAAACTGTAATAGTCAAAAAGACAGGATTTATTTAGAAAAGTGTCACTGACTACATATTGTAGTAAATCATGCACAGCATTTACATAAATTATTTGTATCAAGAAAAAAAAAATAAAATACCATACTACTCCCTTTGGGCTCTGATAACGTTCTGGTAGTATCTGATCTGTACAGAAAATGAAAATTTTTATTATACTCATTTCTGAGTCCATAAAAACCTGACTTCCAATATCAAACATATAAAACCTTTTTCAGCATATAATGTCTGTAAATACCATAATTTCTTACTCTGTTTTGAAGACTCTGCTTCCCACTTTCTGTGGACAAAACAGAAACTCTGTCTTGTACCTAGAGAAAGCTAAGCATGAAGCTTTACATACCTTTGGAAATATTTTTTTAAATATTCTGACTATTCTGTATTGTTCTCCTGAGTTTGTAAATATGTAACTCTATTGCAATTCATAGATTTCTCAAGGACAAGAAATTTTTCCTTCATCAGTAAAATAATAAATTGTAACATGACTCATGTTCCCTCTACAGCCCAACTTATGGATAAAGTTTCAAAAACTGCCATGAAATCAATTACTGAACTTACTTGTGGCTGAGGAGAATTCATAAACCAGGAAAAATATTATTAAACATTTGATAAATCAATAGCAAAAAGATAAACAAGCTGAAATCTCAAATTCTGTGAAATTATAAACATCTGTGTACTTTTTTTCTGTTAAAAGAAACAGACAGCTAGGAAGACCAGCTTTTAATTTTACTTGACAATATCAGTTTTTGTTTTCTTATTAAGTCTTTAGCCCAACACCTACAGACATCACTGAGATAACAGGTATACAGTGTAACACCGATAGGCATCTGCTCTGCCACAGCTGCTGAAAGCTTCTTTGTATTGTAGACAGTGGCTCAGCAGAAACCCCCCAAAACTGGTACACAGAAATGTTCGCTCTCACCTGTTTAGTACGAGAATAATGCTAATAACACATTGATGTGTTGGTTGTTGCTGAGCAGTGATTACCCGAAGCCAAGGACTTTTCAGTTTCCCGTGCTCTGCCAGCGAGGGCGTGCACACGAAGCTGGAGGGAGTATGGCCAGGACAGCTGAACAGAACTGGCCAGAGGGATGTTCCATAACCAAGGAGTGTGTCATGCTTAGTATATAGGCTGGGGGGAGTTGGCCGGGAGGCACCGATTGCTGCTGGGGGAAACAGGCTGGGCACTGGATAAGAGTGCTGAACAACTGCATTGGGCATCCCGTGTTTCACCTGGGGTTTGTTCCCCTCTCTCGCCTCTTTTCATTACAATTATTAACACTATCAGTAGTATATTAGTAGTTCGTTATATTTTACTTCGTCTCAGTTATTAAACTGTTCTTATCTCAACCCACGGGGTTTACCTTTTCTTTCCGATTCTCCTCCCCGCCGCGGGGCGGGGGGCAGTCAGTGGCTGGGGTTAAGCCACGGCAGCAGCCAGTAAGTGGCAGCAGGCACAGAGACCTGCACAGATATTCACAGTAGCGAGAAGTGCCCCAAATCTGACCCCAGCCTTTACAGCCACTAAGTCTGGGCTGCCTCGGGGCTCTGCCCGCACCACGGTACCTTGTTGGAGGCGCTGAGCTGCGCGCCCGAATGCTGCACCACGAGCAGGAACTCATTGCCGTCGTCGAGGAAGCGGCTCACCTCCGGCCGTGAGTGGAGCCCCGCGGCCGGGGCAGCACCTCCCGCCGCACCCACCCCGAAGTAGTTCGCGGCCGTGGCTGAAATAAAGCGCTTCCTCGGGTCTCCCTCCCCGGCCATGCTGGCGGGACGCTCCCCGGGCGGGATCAAGGCGGGGGCGGATCCAGAACCCCACGGGAGCACATGGAGGGGCTGGCGGGGGGAGACCCACCAAGCTGGCGGCGGGAAGGCGGCGCAGCACAGAAGGAGAGGCCCGGCGTCCCCGGGGCCCGTCACTATGGTGACCGAAGATGGCGGCCCCGGCGCCCGGCGGGCGGGGCGGAGGCGGGGCAGGCACCGCGCTCCTCCCGGCGCGGCAGCGGGGGCTGCCCGTGGCTCGGCGGTGGCGGCTCGCTGCCGGGCTCTCCCCAGGATTCACCCAATCATCTCCCCTGCCATCAGCTGCCACGGCCGCCCCACTGCCTGGGGTGTTTCCCCCCACCCCTTCCCGCTCCGCTAGCGATCCGTTTGGTGCCCGGCGGAGACGCTGCGGGCCTGGCTCCGGGGAGCCCTGGGCGAGTGCTCCGACCCCGCTCGGGAGCCCGGGCTTGTGGCTTCCCCTAGTCCCGCGGGTCAGCGTTATGGCGAGATAGGCTCGCCCTGCCGCAGCCCCACGCCCGTCCCCAGCGCTGCCCACCCCGGGGACACGGCCGGCGGCTCCGGCCCGCGGGCGGGCTGTGACATCGCGGCGCCTCGCGGGCCCCGCTAGCTAACGCAGGGTTCCTGCTTCCCCGTTTATTTGACCGCGAACGCTCGGCTGTAACGGGAACTCCCGAGTTGCCGTTCCCGTTCCCGAGCCGGCCCCGCCGCCACCGGGAAAGGCAGCCCCTCCCCCGGCGGCGGTCCCTTCCCCGCCCCTCCCCGCCACTTCCTGCCCGGCGCTGTCCGTGTCCGGGTCGCTCCCGCCGCCCGCCCCGCAGCCGGTACCGCCTGCTCCTCTCTCTCTGGCACCCGCCTCTGGCACAGGGGCGGCATCGGCGATACCTGCCCGCGGCGGGCGGGGGCGGCAGCGCCCGGCGGGGCTGGGCAGGAGCAGCAGGGTTGGACGGGGGCTCCTCTCGTCTCCTCAGCGCCGGTGTCGGGAGGCGGCGGCGGCCGTGGGAAGCGAGCCCGGGGGGGCCTCGGCTGCGCGCCCCGGCAGCGGGGCGGCCCCGCCCCGAGGCAGGACGATGCCGGTGAAGAAGAAGAGGAAGTCCTCGGGGGCGGCGGCGGCGGATGACACCGGCCTTAAGAAGTGTAAACTCGGCAGGTACCGTCTCGAGGGGCGGCGGGCGCTGTGCGGGCCCTGGGCCCGTGCGGGGCCTCGGCCGGCCCGTGCAGCGGCGGCGGCGAGCGGCCTGTGCGCCCCGCTCCCGGCCGGCTCTGCCCTGGCGTTTGTCCACATATCCACTCTGTTTCCATGAGGCAGGCGGCTCTCCTCGCTTTACGGTTGTCACTCACTTTACGGTTGCTCAGAGTGTCTGCGTTAAATCGTCCTTTTTCTGTGTGTGTTTTTTTGGTTGGTTGTTTTTTTTGGTTGTGTTTTTGGTTGGTTTGTTTTGGGGGTTTTTGTTGTGGTGTTTTTTTGGGTTTTTTTTTGCAGTAAGTTGGAAGGAGAGGTCAGTACACTCGAAAACAAGAGCAGGAATGGTTTCTCTAATAAATACACAAGTCTGAAGCATGTTGTTCATTTAAAAAGACTGCTTTTTGCCATGTTACCCAAAAGCTGCTGTTAAAATGATAAGCAGTTAGAGTGGTGCAGCAGGAGCTTACAGTGTGGCTTCTCTAAAGTAACTGTCTGCCTTCGTCATCTGTTATACATTGTTAAGCGTGTCATTAAACCAGTAGTTAGGAATAACGTCCTGAGGCCATAAGGATACAAAGGACTTATGAAATCAACACTGTAGCAATGGCTACTGTAAGAAACTGTGGCTCTGTTGGTTGACTGAGCTGAAGCTTAAAAGTGCCCAGGCTCTTATTTTGTTGTGACTATTCATTTTGGATAACTACTGCAGACCTCACTTTCTGTGGTCATTAGTGACCTTTTAATTTCAGTCTGTTTATTCACAGCCAGTTAATAACTGTTCTTGTTGCCAGCATTATATTCTATGCAACACTCCTCCCTCATGATTTTGCCTCAGAGTGTATTTGGAGGGAGCACTTCTGATTTTTTCATACTTTATTTTGTTCAATTACAAGCTAAAAGCAATCTAAATTATACCGGTTTGTAATAGCAACTTTCAGTTTCCTTGCTCATCATAGCTCTTCACTGCCTTGTTTCAGTTCATATTTCTGGAGGACTGTTAACCAAAATTTTATGATCTTGATTTCTTTTACTTAAAAAAAATCTTTTGATAGCTCCTTCAAAAAAAAAAGATTCTACAGGAAGCTAGTAGTCATTGGGAAAAACTGATGTAAATGAGAGCTCATGCTAGCTGATCACAAGCTATTAGATACACAACCATTTTGGTATTACATTCTTATACAGCAATTTATCGGTAATATTCTTTAGTAAAAGCAGCAATTACAAATAGACCTGTGTTAATCTGGATAAGGCCAATAAGTAATAGCATACCAAATGACTGTCTCTTTCTGGTGGCATGTGTTCCAGATGGCAGTTGGATGGATGTTTGTAGGACACCTTCAATTCTGGCTTTCAACACAGAAGGTTTCATCTTGGAGAGTGTTGCTTTCTTTTGCAGTGAAGCTTAAGTGATTTAAAGTTGTTCACCCCTCTCAGAATTGAACTATTCTATTCCTGCCTGATGTCTTAATTTTAAAATTACCATGTGGGAGCTGCATAATTTTAAACCCTCTCGTATGAGTCTCATCTCATTGTTAGAAGTAATCTTAGCTTGTTCTGAAAGTCTAATTTGTGTTTGAGAAGAGCATGCATTGAAAAGGTACTGAAAGTCCTTACTGACTAAAGATACTTTTGTGTGGTCAGTGTTTTTAGTGGAAGAAATCAGTTATTCTGTGCATTCTTTTAATGAATGATGAATTATGAAAATTCACATCCTAGGCAAACTGGGTTGTGTGTTACATAATGAAGGCAGTGTAGGGGGGAAGCTGTACTGAGCAGCTTCAGTCTTAACACAGATTGCACACTACTGTTCTGCAATGTGCACCAGACATCTATAGAATTTACAGATACTTAGTTACAATTTTAGTGTAAACAAATTGACAAAGTTTTTTTCCCAAATTTGGATGCTTAACTATAAGTAGCCTGACTTTTAAATATGACAAACTCCGCAGCTCCTGTTGACCTTAATGGGATCTGTCTGTATTCAGCACTCTGGGAGATCATGCTGCTTATTAGAGACCTAACTTTAAATGCCTGTATGTATAAATATAAGCGGATAATAAGGCATTTAAATTACTGAGGAGTGATATTTTGGCCATCTGTGCCTGGGTTTTTTTGTTTAATAACTACAAGATAGCAGTACTTTTGCATTTCAGAAAATGTAATAGTTGCAATAAATTGGGTTATGAGGTGGTAGTATGCCAAGGTAGTTTTATGTTCCAAGTTTTAAAATAGGATGACAGATGGTTGCCCTCTATCAAATTCAGCTTCATTGTTTATGTATACTGACTTTGTGAAACAGTTTAAGTAGTTTGGATTAATCATAAACATTTTGGAATTTAATTTTACATTTTTTCTCATGTCTCATTAAAATAACACTGTTGTGTTTCTATATGCTACTGCAGATCACAAGCATCTGGTAAAGTAATAAGTGGAGAGGAACATTTTTCAAGCAAAAAGTGCCTGGCTTGGTTTTATGAATATGCAGGTAATGTGCAGTGGATTCATGTTTAAAACAATAAAGTTTTGTTTTAAACAAAACATCAAATACTGTTTGCATTTTGCTTTTTTTATGCTGATATAGACATAAAAATGTGTCCATATTTGCTTCCTTATAACATGCACTTGAATTAGTATAGCTTTTATTATTACTGTCTCAGTATTTATGAACAGGTATCATCAAGGGCTCCAAGTAGCAAAATTTGCCAAAAAATCGTAAAATGACATGTTTTGGAAGATAAAACCTTTGCCTTTTACATGGGTTCATATTCACTAAAAAAAAAATTGTTAATGTAATAATCCAAGACATGTCAAAATACTGTGCTGACAGGCCTCCTAATAATATTTGGCTGCTCAGTAGGACTCATTTTTGGGACAGGCTAAGTGGAAATAACTGAAATCAGAGAGAGAGATTTAGAGAAACAAAGTGCTGTAGAGTGTGTCTCTATGCACTCTATAAATGTGCTATTTTGCTGCATTTTAGAGTCTTTTTTTCTGTTAAAATGGAGAAGTGACAGCATAACACTGCTGTGGTCTTAAGTTATTTCATTGCAACTGTAGGCTTTTTTCTGCCTTCTAGGTGACTAACACGCTTAGTATTTCTCTGATTTATTGTTGTCCCTTTCCTCATACTATTCAGCATCATAAAACTAACCTTGTATTATTTGCAGATTCACCCTCTTCTGTGTTGCTGCAAATCCATAACGTTAGCACCACTGAAAGAGTAACATCTGTAATAGTAGCTCCGATGGAATTAAATGTTTGATTGTTCATAAAATGATTTTTTGAAGAACATTATTCATAGAGTAGCTTCAGCACAGAGTAGTGGTACCTAAGTTGTCTTAAAAACAGTTGACTGCCACAGTTATTGGGATTGAGCTACATAAATAGAAAATTCATATGCAAAACTAAAATGGCTTGTCTGCTGTCTCAGGGAGGCAGTGCACAACACAGACATTGTGGTATAGTATGTAACCTACAGAGCTCCACATTTGCAGTTGATAGAATAGTTCTAACATAAAAGCTAATTAGTAGTGTAGTTCAGTGTTTTATAAAATAGCTTGTATGCAGTATAGTCTAATTATTGTTGTGCATAACCCTTGTGAGCAGCCAGCGTTACTTAGGTTTCAGTCTGGTGTGGTTTTGTCTTTGAAGGTCCTGATGAAGTTGTGGGTCCCGAAGGAATGGAAAAGTTCTGTGAAGACATTGGTGTTGAGCCTGAAAATGTAAGTTTCTTGCACAGTGCTAATAGGACTTTAAAAGAGGTTATTGAATGAGGTTAAGTTCTGTGTAAAACTCTTAACTCCACTAAGCAAAGAGTTGTTCATCTTCCTGCTTTTAGGAGCTGTTCTAAAATATCTCAGCTGACTACATCAGTTATACTTGGCTGGTGTGTGAGATTTTTTTGGGGTAATACTTCTTTTTCGGAAGTTGAAATTAAGGGGAAAACTGCACATAGCTGGATTATTTAATGATAATAAAGTGCAAGAATGTACAGCAATTGCTAGAATGTTTGAATGCATGAGTTTTATTCTCAGATTTCAATAAATCCACTTTTTCTTATATGCTGACTCTTTTTTCTCCCCGTGTTTGTTTTTTTTTTCTTCTTGCTTCCCCTAGATTATTATGTTAGTTTTAGCCTGGAAACTAGAGGCTGAAAGCATGGGATTTTTTACCAAGGAAGAATGGTTAAAAGGAATGACCTCATTACAGTAAGAGTGTTTTTACATATATAATAGAGTGTTTCAATATTACGATTGTACTAGTAGCCTAATTATTCTTGCTCTCGGTTTCTTGTAGGTTGGCAATAAGATGCAAAAACACTTACTTTCAGGTCTGATCAACACCTGCAAAGTGGATCTGATGAGCTTACTCAAGTGTTGAAGTTATTGTCTAAACCTAGTGAGTCAGGTTGTGGTGGATTCTTTTTCTTACTAAATATTGTAGTTAGCAGACACAAATAAGTAGATCTGGAGATGCACATAAGTGTAGCTCAACACTGATATTCTGGAAAGATTTTACTGATTTCTGAGCTTTATAGATGAGGGCTGCTTTGATAATAATTTTGGGTATTGGTGTTGATTTCTAGATGCATTAGATGCATATCAGAAGCCATGCTTAATGCTTAGGTTAAATAACACCTTTTCAATTTGTAAATTAACTTTTTACCATTTAGTGAGACTTTCTGGTGAGTTAATGTTCTGCCTAAAGAGATTAGTTTAATGTAAGAAACAATCAGCTTTTTGTGAGACTTAGTTCAATTGTTACTTTTTGCTTGAACACTTCATGGAATTACTTATGGTACCTGAGTGTTTTAAGGGTGGGTTATTATGACACTGCATTCAGTACTAAAATGTCAGGGAATTACTATTGTGGCTACAGCACAGTGGGAAAGAGAGGGTGATTTGACCATTGCCCCATCATCAGTTGTGAATTAGTTTGAAAATTGTATTGGATGGATACTCCATAGTTTCAAGCAATGAGACAGAGTTAAGTGACTCTGACTGATGCTTAGCTCTCACTTGATTTGGGATCAAGCTTCTGATAAATGCCTGAATTGTTTTGTGACTATCAGCAGAAATTAAATTTAGTAAGAGCTGGAATGAGTACATTGCCTGAAATTTGGGATGACAGGGATTTAATTCTGGGTGCGCAGTGTATTAGATGTGATGAATGGGTATTGGTTACTTCTCTGAAGTACTTAACTTTTATGTCTAAATAGAAGCATTCAAGAGTTAGCCAATTTCAGAGAATTCAAACACAAAGATGCATGAAATCAGGCACCTCTTCAGAGCCAATGTTATAGATTTTGTTTCTAATAATTCTCTGTGATTGGAAATCTTCTGGTTCTTTTAACAGAACTGGTCATGCTGTAGTCTAGATGTGTTTAAGACTGAAAATACGGTGCTGCTGTGCATTTTTATATAAACAGCCTTGTGATCAGAGCACTTGCCTAAGCCTAGACCAGTTAATGTGTATGTTAACTGGTATGCTCTAATAAGCAGGCTGTAGGCTAAGCAGCTGAATGAAGCAGTGACATACATAAAGCAACTAAAGATACATTGGCTTAAACAGATGTGCTGGTTTTGGCTGGGAGTGTGGAAGTGGCTGTGTGGTGCTTAGTTGCTGGCTGGGGTTAAACCATGACAAAAGAAAATATGAATCTGTAGAATTGTGCTGTTGTTTGCTGGGAAGGAGGGATCATATTATTTGATTCTGTCTGGAACGAAGGAATCTAGTTTGTCTTGAAAGGCTTGACAGAAGTTTTGAAGGAAAAGGATTTTATACTCAAAGCAATAAAGTATTACTACATTCTTGCACAGCTTTTTTTTTTTAATTTTTGCATGAAGAAATGAGATTGAAATGCATTAAAAGCCCAGAGTGTTATCTAGTTAAAGTTATATTACAGAATCCTTATTTCAAAATACGTGAAATGTCACATAAGGTAATTGCGTGAACAGTGTTGGGTGGAATTCAGCTCCATAGTAAGACACCTAAATATGGGGTTTATATGCAAGAGCTGGGTTTCTTAAACTCTACTGCAGTCTTTGAAGATCTAGTCAGTGTAATGAAGCCCAGGGAGATACTGAGTTTGCCCAAAGACCTAGTGACTGATCACCTGAATTGCTCTTACAGGCTGCTTGGCTAGTCCTCTATGAATGGCAACACCTAAAGATTAAGATACCTAAATCTAATACACAGTTACATGGCAGCATTTGGGTGCCTGAATCTTGAAGTGACATTCTTTTTTCTGTGTGGTTTCATAATACACTGGTGAAGTTTGTTCTTTAGAGGCGAGAAAAATAAATATGTGATTAAACACTGTCAAAATTAAGGTGGATTGAGCACTAAATAGCAGTTTGAGACCTAAGCAGCTTTAGCATGTGAGCTTTCTAGTATATTGTGTAGGTAGAGTGAGTTCTGCCCCTTATGTGTGTGTGCATATACATGTATGTATATATACACATATATATGCAAGCTGGATGCCTGAAGTTCTTTTCATAGCCAGCATAGAGAAACAAGTAACTCTACTGGACAATATATTTCAGCTACTTTGAACACCTTCTTAGGATGAAATATATATACTTCCATTAAATTCTTTTGATTTAACATTTGTATACATACTACTGATTTTTATTTTTTGTAAAAGAGAAGCATATGTGAATAGCTCTGAAATATAAAACATTGAACTATCTGTGTAGGAGTTATTGAGTCATCATTCTGTCCATTTTAGCTATGTCTCAAATGATCTCTACCTCAACAGAAGTTAAAATACATCTACTTTGTGGTGCTAATTTAAGTTTTGCTATAAATGTGCCGTAGGGATGAGAAGAGAATGTAGTAAGCTATGTCTAATTTTGTTGATCTTGAGGTAACATTATTGAATGCTATCTTTTAGTAAAGCCAATTTGAGAAATCACATCTTTTTCTAGTTTCTACAGGAGTTTAGTGTTAATTCACTTGTACTAATTAGAAGGTTGTTCTGATTGTTAGGAAGATTATTTTAAGTATGGGTGACCTCAGTCAGCTTGTTTATAGTGCAGGTGCACAAGCAACTCTATCTTTATAAAAGAGGAGTTTGATAACTCCTTGCCTTCTCATGGGAAGAAAGTCAATGGTCAGGTGCAGAAATGCCCTAAATGGCTTTAACATGTCCCTGCTTTGGGATCCAAGGATGGTGCCTGTCTTAGCATGATACATTTGACTGTTTCGTTTTAAATGCATTGATAATAAGTAGCTCAGAAGTCTTGAGGCTTAGTAATTGTGCATTTTCATACCAACTTTTTCAAAAGAATCACTTCTGCATTGAAATGCACATAACCAATAGTACAATAGACGGTAACTGACATTTTACTTTGCATTTAAATTTATGATTATTTGAACAATTTTAGCAAAGTACTTTGTAAGAAATTTAAACATATTGAAGTCTGGTTTTACCCATGGTATGGTAAATAATCTCAGTACATTATATTTAGCAAAATGTGACCTAAACACACTTTAAGTAGCTCTTACGTGTCAGGAGTACAGTGACAACATGAGCATGGAGGTAGATGTTAAATAGGTAGATTTGTCCTCAAACATAGAGGGCATTCCGTGGAAAGTATGAAGGTTTGAACATAGAAAGAAGAGATATGAATGTAAAATGAGATACCTTTCTAGCATAGCATGATGCTGTTTTAAGGGCTAAACACTGGAATACGTAGACCTTTTAGATAGCTGAAGAAAAAAAAAGTAACTTTAAATTTACCAAAGCATTTTTAACAAGTTCTTTTCAACTTAATGTATGACTTATTGCAGAATAGATTAGTTCTGTCATCTGAATACGTAACCTAATTAGCTAATAGTAGTACTTAATTAGCACTGATCTTGGCTAGGACTCAGTGCTGCTTTAGGTAGATACTGCTAGAAACAAGAAATAACAAAAGGCTCTACCAGCTTGAATTGCTACATTTCTCTTGTCGAAGTCTGAGAGGGACAGACTGACAGACAGCTATACACACACAGGCTGGCAGACTTGAGGAGCAGGAAGTATCAGCTGTGGGCAAAGTACAGCTTCAAAATACACCATCTCAGTAACCTGCTGCTGTACTGCAGAAGGACCCTTGCTGTGGGCCTGTGTGACCAGTCCATATGGAGCTGTTAGAGATGGAAATGTATTCTCTGGGAGGCAGGCTGCTGAAAGGAGCCAAAGGAAGTATTTATGTACATCTGCATTTCTGAAGGTATTGCTTCTGTTACAAAGGATGCAAGGCAAGGTAGATTAAGGGTTTTTTTAATCATGGCAGCTGTTTTATAAGAAAAAAATGTGATGTAACAATTGTTCTTTTGAGCGAGTCTTTTCTGAAGGATTAGCAAGTGTTTATGATGTTCTCCATTGCCATTGTGGTGAATCTAACCCATTTTCTATTTGGAAACAAAATTACTTATGGAGTAAAATATATGGAGATCTTTTCTGAAAATGGTTATTTTTGCCAAAGAATTATCCTGTCAACTAGTGAACTTGGACATTCTCATATAGTCTTTGATTTTTCAGTTGAATAGCTACTGACCAATTCAGGTGATGGGTTTATCAGAGCTTCCATTTATCAGTCATAAAACATGAGCAGACTAGTATGTTTTGCGGAGTACCTGCTCAGTCCTGCCATTTGTAAACACACACTTCAAAACTACTTGTTTAATGTTTGTTTCTCCCAAAGAGATATGGCATAAAGCCATTATTTACAGCTGGATTTTACCCCTTAATGCACAATGAATACTCTTTTCTCCAAACTTTCATAGTGGTTGAAGGATAAGCTACTGCTGGATATGAGTATAAATTGCAGAGTATGGCATAAAAAGACTACTCTTTGAGAAGTAAAGCAGATACTTTATATTATGTTGCTAATATATTTAAAACAAAAAAAACCCCTTGCTTACAGAAGCAAACGTTCATCATTTCAGTAAGCTGCAAATGTTAAGCAAGTTCAATATTCTTTATCACGTTCACAGTATTACTCCTGTCTACCTGATGATTGCATTTTGGTAATTTTAATTTTTTGTTTGCTGGCATTTTTTACATTGTCTAAATGTATTTTGTGCTTCTAATGTTATTTGTTGGTTGTTTTGTGTTTTTATTATTTTAAGGTGTGACTGCACAGAAAAATTACAGAGTAAATTTGACTTCTTGCGGTCACAATTGAATGACATTTCATCCTTTAAGAATATCTACAGATATGCCTTTGATTTTGCAAGGGTAAGACTACTGGAATGTTTAAAAAAGTTTTATTTTGTTTATTCAACAAACTTATAGTTGAGTGATTTCTTTACTTTCTTTATTCAACCTTAGGAAAAAGACCAGCGAAGTCTTGATATTGATACTGCAAAGTCCATGTTAGCTCTTCTGCTCGGAAGAACTTGGCCACTGTTTTCAGTATTTTATCAATACCTGGAGGTACAAGCTTCCTTGACTTTTTCTGAATGATTGCATAGTAGTTGGACTGTTCTGTGAAAAGATTTCAGCGTTTGTGTTGTTTTACTCAAGAGTATATCTATATTGTTCCCCTTCCCTGACTCAATGTGCTTATGAAATAGCGATGTTCCTGTAAGTGTCACAGGTTCTTTTCTTTCTCCCTGTGCCCCACCCCCCTTCTCTTATCAAAGGCAACTGAAATTTCATCTTTATTATGCTATACTGTAGATTAAATAGTCTCCATTAGTCTCCTCAGCTGCATCTGTGCTGAATTGCAGGTTTACTTTGTGCAGATATCTATGTATGTAGGTATCTTGATCTCTGGCTGTCTCTGGAAGATTTTGGTCAGCTCAGCTGCAAGTGACTGAGTAGTGTGGATGAGTGTATGTTGTGAAACATGCTAAGCTTGAGACTGTTCCCTGGCTTCAAATCAGTACCAACGTTGCAAAGTAGATGTCCCTATGAGAATGATGTATTGTACCCTGGAGAAAAGATTTTTTTTTAATAGTTCTTTCTGGAAATATATCTGAGCTAGATATGCCCCACTTCAGGGCAAGACAAAAATTTACCAGGTTTTGAAGCTTAGAGTGGTGACTTCCTGATTCCACAGTATTTTGATTTTGCTCTGATCTTTCAAGAAATCATTTTATGTAGTTTCATAACTGGGAAATATGCACATGTGTAGTATTTTTAAAAACAGAAAACCAAGTAAATAATTCCCATTAAATTGTTTGTTAGGAACTGATTGAAGATAAAATAAGTGAGATGCAACAGTACCAAATGCCATTTGACATTTTAATGTTCTGAAATAATTTTCCCTAGCAATCGAAGTATAGAGTTATGAACAAGGATCAGTGGTACAATGTACTAGAGTTCAGCAGAACTGTCCATGCAGATCTTAGTAACTATGATGAAGATGGTGCATGTAAGTATTCTTAATGTTTTGCTTGTTCAACTACTACCACAGTATTTCAAAACTGGGTAAAACAAATATCTGTAACAGAAACAATACTGTAAGGTATAAAATAGTTATTCAGCAACAACACATAGAAGAACAGTCCTGATAACCATCCATCTTCAAACTGGAGATACTAATTGTAGTATGTCAGGGGTATGATGGTGTGCTTGAGCCAGCTTGTATTCAATGAGGATCTAGTAAAAGTGCTTGCTGAATGAAACTGTAGACTTCCGAGTAGGATTATCAACAGCAAATTTTGTACTAGTATGTAATAAAGTCTAACTTCACAATTTTGTTGCCTACCTGCTGGTGCTTGGGGCTGAAACCACCTGGTAGCCAGTCATGCTATGACTGAATTGCATTAATCCCATTTTATTACATGTTCTAATTATTCACAATTTTTAAAGATCTAGGAAGAAGGAATTAGTTGTGCTGATTTATGATATAACCTTATTTTTATACTTGCCATTCAGTTCAGTGCACCTGTTAGATATCAGGAACAGTTTTTTCCAGAATTCTGTGCACTTTCTGCCAACCTTGGATTGGAATGATTGTAGTAGTCTATGAGTATTTGACCATAGGATTGACATGAATGTTTTCTAGACCAGTAGTTTTAACCTTCATACTTAAGAGAAGATATTTGAAAGACATTGACAAGTATAACTCCAAGTTTCATCCATTTGCAGGGCCTGTGCTTCTGGATGAGTTTGTTGAATGGCAGAAAGTTCGTCAAGCATCATAGCAAGAATTCAGAAGAAAATGCAAACTTTTTTTTTGGTGCCCGCCTGTACACAAAGTAATGAGAAAAACAAAGGATTGCATTTTCGTTCATGAGAAAGACTTTACAGTAATTTTTTTTTCCTCTTTTAAGGAAGTTTTCTTGTTACGTGTGATATGGGCATTGAACAACACCTCTTCTGAGACTGAAAGTTGGAGTTCTTGTTTTGAGTCTTATGTTTATAGCATTTATTTCAGAACAATAAAGATTCAGATTTGTGACAAAGGCCTAAAAGTGAAGAATGTCCCTTGAATGTGAGTGTGGTGTCTATTTTTAAAACCAAATCTATAAGATTATCTTTCTCAGAAGTGCCCTTTGCTATGAGTTTTTGAAGACCTTAAAAATGCTTAATTGGCACTGTTGCTTGCTGATGGTATGATTGTCTTGTGTGGCAAACCTTAGAAAGAATGACTGATTTATGAAGTCCTGGGTGGGAGTGTGTTAATTTGTGTATTAAGTACTGGTCATGGGTTGTGCCACAGTTTTCACCTCCTTGTGGAGATAAAGGCCTTAAACTCCTATTATTGTTTTATTTCTTTGTTCCTTCCCCACCCAGGGGCATGGCGTTTAATGGCAGGCCCTTTGAAAGCAGAAAGGTGTAGAGCATATGGCTTTATATGCAGAATGGCTGAAAACTAGTTGCCTGTACTTCAGATGCTGAAGACAGATACTCTTTGGTACATTAAGGCA
Source organism: Acropternis orthonyx (assembly GCA_035583155.1). Lineage (NCBI taxonomy): Eukaryota > Metazoa > Chordata > Aves > Passeriformes > Rhinocryptidae > Acropternis > Acropternis orthonyx. The sequence continues at coordinate 41,427,769 of JAWWEU010000001.1, read as the reverse complement.
GCTTCAGACTTTTACTATTATTTAGACTTTGGATTGCTTTGTATAAAAGTGCAATTTATATTTTAAAAGGGAAAGCTGGCAAGACTTGGTTTCAAGCTTTGCTTCTTACGTGTTTTAGACTGGAAGCGCTCACAACATGAATTTTTTTCTCTCCCTGGGTGGTTTTCATAATGTAAGTCAAGAAGAGACTATTTAATCACCTACCTTTTGACCACATAACAGGCTGTATGTAACAGGCTATTAATTTGCACCCTGTTACTCTGTGTTTTGAGTCCAGTAAATACTGTGATTGCCTTTTTAGACATTCAGTAGTCGAGGCAACCTTTAAATACAGTAGAAGTTTGTCACTCTACCTTCCTGCCCAGGAGGCCCAATGCTGCATTTGAGAAGGAAAGGGATTTTAACAAATAAATGTGAAAAACCAAAACAAATGAGCAAATGAAGTATTTATAACTTCTACTTTATTATATAAACATATAATGTAGACTGTGATAACGCCATGCGACTCAGTCAGTGATCAAGGCTGCAATGTGCCAAATATTTCCACAGCTTGAAATAAGAATAGACAATGTAAACTAGGCATGACTTGAAGATCTTTGCCTCAGGGAAATTACTTCTGTTTTGCACATCCCTTAGTCAGACTAACAAATATGAGTTTTCCTGTCTTTAAGGAAAGCTTTATTCCCAAGATGATTTTTTTTTTTTTTTTACAAGGAGAGCAGGAAAAAAGAAAAGGTTTGAGGAGAAATGATAAGAAGGGGTACAAAGTAGTGGTGTGTGCCTGTGCTCTTGTTGTACTACTGAGGACTACACTTGCAACTTACTCTCCAGATCTGCTTGCTGTGGGCTGCAGGAAGCAGTGCAGTGGTGGGCTGTGGACTCGTCTGCAAGTCATCTTGAACCTTAGAAGCTTGGTTTCACTCAAGTGGAAAAAAAAGCATTGGGGTAAAACAAACAACAGTTGAGATACTTGGAAGATCTCTGCTTATAAAATGGCTAGTGTCTCTGTATGCAAACAGATGCACTACAGCTGTTCTATGTATTTTTCCACCTATTTTGTAGAAAGTACTTAATTTTAGACCTCATGTCAGCTGCAGCATTTCTGTTCAATATGTTACGAGTTGCCCAGTTACGTTGCTGATAATTCTGATTTCACTCAGAGTGCCTTTCATTTGCAAATTGCCCTACCCCACAGAACGTTTGTGCCAGAATGAGATTAATTTCAAGAATCCCAAGGCCTACTGGTACAGTAAGGTCCTAAGATGCACAGATAAACATGCACCAATTAACTGATGTCAAGGGAGGTACTCCTGTATACTAAATCACTTCAGGGATGCTGATTCTGAAATTACTTTCCCAGATTCACTACAATGACTCTCCTTGTGTACCATGTTTAGTCCCCCCGGGATGTTCTCTTTCTAAAAGTTTTGAAATACTGGTTAGAAGAGAATATTTTATAGTGCGATTAAAAATAAAATCATTGCTTTTAGGTAACTGCGAACAGTTGTGATTTCAATTTAAATCGGTGGGTCCTAGAGGATGGTATTAGATTAGAAGAGTAGGAGTGATGCATCTACCAATCCAAGGGGATCAAGTACTTACTGTTAAGGTGTAATACACGATGTGATGTATCATTTGTATCTCTGTTAAGGTTTTATCAGTATTCCTATAATAAATCCGTGTTTCAGGGATTTATAACTTGCTTGTGTGTGTGATTAAAAACCACCAGTTACTGTAAAACTTTGACTGGGAATGAATGTATTTAAACTAGTTAAAATCAATATAGTTTTTTCAAATTTGAATAAAGTAGAATTTTAAGTCATGTTTTTGTGCTCAAAACTGCAATGGGATTTACTGTTTCAATATGAATTAATGACTTGTACAGTTTCATTGTGAGCCCATCACTTTTATTGGCTGTCTTTTATTACATCATTTTACAGCTTACTGTGGATAAGTGCCAATGGCTGTTGATTTTTCTAGGGTTTTTTCCAATTTTGTGCATGTCAACAAGCCAAAACTGAGTTCTTGTAAATGTTTTCTTTAATCTTTGAATTTCAATTTTTGTTTTGTTCAGGTGCATTTCAGTCTATTAAAAAAAGAAGTAACACCTTATCTTTCAGTATTCTAAGATGAAAGTTCACAGGTAAAATACACTGCCACGGTATGACAAATAATTAAATTGAAGGTGAAATGTCTTCCAAAACTAAATCATAGTGGTGTCTATCTTAATGTTATAAACTTAATCTCACTTTCATTTCTTGGTATTAATTCTTCCTAACATAATTAATTACTTTTAGTTTTCCTAGACAACTAACAGTTTTCAGTTTAAAATCTGAACACACCCACCTGTTCATGGAAAAAGCCATATACTGGGAGATCAGAATGTAATATTTCTCCTGTGTAAAAATGTGATTTTGAATTACACAGTCATGTATGTTTACCTATGTCTTTAACTGTATATGTAGTTTTGATCCAATTTACCTTTATTGTTTAAACATCTAATTCTTTACTAATGGCTGTAATTTCACATTTCAATATAGCAGACTTTGAATTTGGCATTTGAGGTGACCATGGACACCAGCCTGGTACTTGTCTGGGGTGACCCAAATGTGGTCTCTATGGCCATTGTTCAAGAGGGGTTTTTGTATCTCAAAAGTTTTGAGCTGATACGTTGATACTGACTGCACAAAAATTGCAAAAGGGACCATAAGTTTAATGTTTCTGATATTCTGTTCATTTTTTGAGCTAGTGAACAGTTCTTTTAATGCCATATGTACAAACTTGCACAGGTTTAGCTTTGTTAAGTTTGATAAATAAAATGGTATCTAATAGGGCAGAAAACTTACTCTTCTTGTCATGCTGCCTCTTTTAGTTTTTCCTTTTGTGTTTTTGTGCATGTGTAACCAATCTTAAAATCATTGAGAGACTTAATTCCAGCCAGGTGAATCAATATAATGTTAAGTTAGCCTTATCGAAGAATGTCTTTGCTTCTGCATGCAGCGGTAGGAAATAGAACTTTGTCTCAACTGGGAGAAACAGCAAACACCATTCTTGATTTTATCTCATGTTATTAGGTGCTGATAGAACATTCTAAGCCACTGACAGCCTTGTCACCAAAATGAAATCAGTTTCTCAGACTCATGTGTCACTTCATCTGGCTTCTAAACTTTAATCTTGTTCTTGTCCTAGTTAATCAGAGTATGACACCATCTGCATATTTGGATCTCCTTAGCTTTTTTTTCCCTTGAATAGTGACCATAACAGCAATGACTGAAGATGTAAGTTACTGAATTTGTTTTATAGGCCTTACCATAGACAGATTAATGTCTTTAAAAGCTAAGTACCATTTCTTAATCCAAGTTGGTTCCAATGTATTTCTATTGAATGACTTACGATTTTATAAGTTATTAAGATGTTACAGTTGAGTTCTGTTTTTCTGGAAAGGAGAATGCCTTTTGGCAAAGATGCTTTGAGCACATAAATTTTTTCAGCTTCTTAAATTTAACTTCTTCCCTAATTTTGACAATTAAAAAAAAAAATTCATCTTTCAGGGCTTTGTCCATTGCATGTGTTTTTATCAGCTCAGTAGTATATTAGTGGGGATTATAAAATAAAGGTATTTTTGACTGATTTCAATTACAGCTAATGTACAACTTAAGTTTTTCCCTAGTGTTTCCAGAATTACTTAATTTATTTTCACTGTTCATTTTATGGTAGTGAATTAAAAGGCAAGAACATAAAATTGCTAGCTAGATAATTTTTTTCTGATCACTGAGGTGGTTTTTTTTTTTTAATATTAGAATATTTCAGAAAGGGTTATTTTGCCTATTATAGTAATTTAAATTACCATACAATGAAATGGTAGATGTGGCATCTAGCCTGCTAACTATTATGGGCTTAGTGTGAAATTATTTTTGCATTCAAAATCAGTTAACTGTAAATCAGTTTTTCTAATGAAAGAAGAAATAGTATCTTGTGATGTAATGTCTCTCAATAACTAAAACTTACAAAGAAATATAAACTTCAACAGCTGTATTACATTCTCATATAACTGCTCAGCATATGTCAGTTTTAATGTGGACAAAATGTTAGTTGGGGCATCTGAATGAATGAGTCAGAACACATCTGAAATAAATCATTATTAATCCATGAGAAAAGTAATCACCTGAATTTTTTCCAGATTACAGCAACAACCGGAAGAGGAACATTAATTACATAAAAAGTGGGTCCTTTGCATACCTGGCACTTGCTTCAGAGTTATCCTCTTGTGTAGTAGTTTGAGGTATTGGTTCTCTCTACAAAACAAAGGAAATGGTTTTTTCCCTCATGCATGTTTGTTGGGTTTTTTTTGGGTCAGAACTGAGTAGTAATACAAAGCAAACACCAGTGCAGGAGTACCAAGGACTGGGCGTGGGTCATGACATTGGTTTTGCCATGATGTGAAATTAAAATATTGATGGCACATAGGGGAAAGAATAGGAAATACATCTCAAAATAAAATACAGTCATATCCTACCTTTTTTCCCCCCTGTATTTTTATGCTGCTTGTTTTAACCAGGGGCGTGTTCTGTGCCTATTTCAGACTTGTAGTTTGTATACCTGCACATGCACTTTTATGTCTACTGTTCAACGTGCTGGAAATTGCCCAGAAAGATTTTGAAGCTGAAAGGATGTGTATTTCTTTGGGGCTGTGGAAGTGGCTGGTTACCTTTCTGCCCCATGTAAATCTCCCTTGATGTTTTTTCTGCATTTGAGTGGTTCTGTCCTAGGAGCCAGTTTTGATAGTGAAATGCTCATCCTTTCCTGAATCTTCAGTAAGCTTATTCCAGACCCTGTGACTTTATGTGATTTGGGGTTGGTTTGTTGGGATTTTTTCCATTGGTATGGTAATTCCTAGCTTAGAGAATGAATATTCTGATGTGGGAAAGTGTCTTCGTAGAATTGGAGATGCCAAACCTAACAATGTTTATGAGAAGACAGTAATTATTACAGACACTTGAGTGAACCACCAGGATATTTTTCTGTCAGGGCTTACCCTTTGCCAGTGTTTCTGACTTTTCTTTATTTCTGAATTGTTTATGGCACTGTGATTTGAGGTCATGTGTTACATCACATCAGGATATTGCTGTGCCTATGCTGTACAACTGAATATATGTTGTACTGAAGTTCATTACACTGTATAATTCTTAAATGAAAAGCTTATGACTTTAATAATGTAGCGTGTTACGGTTCATGGGGCTTCTTCAAATAGTTTTTCAGCAAGCATGCTGCTTAGCTCAGTGGAAAATCACTGGTTTCTTAAGTCCTGGGGAAGTATCTGAAGTGTCAGTAGCTATTTGTAAGCAAATAAGCTTCAAAACAGTTTAATTTGCTGGTTTATTTTTTGATGCTTATTTTATTTTCATACAGGTTCACTGTTCATCAAAGATTTGTAGTCCTCGTTTAATAACAGAAAGAATATTGGGTTTTTAATCTATTTGAGAGTTTTTGGGACAGCTAGTGTGCCTAGCATGTAAGACTTCAATTTCATTGTACTGGGCTGTGTTGTTCATAAAACTTTTGTCCCAACCTAGTGACGCTACTGTCCTACTAATAAATAGGCTGCTTATGCTTTGCATAGTGCTTGTCTTCTAACGAGAACACTTTTGCAATCAAAGTATTAAATATTTTTCCCCTCTAAGTGCATCATCTGTAGTTGCTCAGCATTCATTTAAAATGTTATTCATTAATTAAATGTTTTCTAGCATTAATGTTAACAAATGCCAGAGAGAAAAATCACCTCATTCCCACTTATTACTTAGTTTATTTATGTTTTGAATGTTTTGGCCTTCCTAACTCAAAAATCTGATGTGTATTAGCTTAGTTTGGGTTCACCAATGATAATTACAATCAACTTGTACAATTATTTTTGCTAAATTTTGCCCTTTGGAAGTAAATAACGGAGGCCCAGTTCTCCAAACATTTTACACTTTCATCTTTACAGAAATTAAATTCCTGATGATCGGCATTTTACACTCTTCTCTCCTAGATTTTGTAATGTATTTTAAAATTAATTTTCTGCTGTCCCCGAAATGGTGCGGTCACTAGTGCATATTAATTGCTAAGCTTCTGATGCTGAACAGTGGTGGTGTGAGGTTGGCTGTATTTCTTTTAAGTAAGTTCTTTTTGTTATATTGCAGTAAGAAATAAAAATTGCCATAATGCATTACGCCACATCTTCACAGAGTTGGAAATGGGGGCACAGTGAGGCACAGAGAAATAGAAGGAAGTGTTGGGCAGCATCTGAGACAATTTTGTTTGCATAATGCACTATACCAGCCAAAAGCTAACTCTCTGGTCTGAATTTTCAGGTTTGGGATGTTTCTTTATACAGATGCTTGGCATGCTACAAAAGAGGGCCTGCTTTTAAGATATGACTATTGAAAAATGTCGCTTTTCCTTTGCAACAATGTAACTCCTTAATAGTGTTCTGATTGCTGCTAGGAAGAGGAAACCATATAATGGTGGATGTTTCCCAAACATTAACAGAGTCCAGTAGGATCAGTGAACTGTTAAAAGCTTCTATGGGTTTTATGCCTTCAGAAGGAGAAGTTAAAGGACCTAATATAAAAGTTGAATTGTGCTGCACGTGTATACTATTCTGTAGCCCTACTCACCATTCAATATTCCATCTAAGGATAGAGGAGTAATTTTGTCTAGGAATTTGTTTATTGGCCTGTCCTTTCAACAAGCAGAGGAGAGCTTTACATCTTACATATATTTAAGTACATCTGGGCCCCAAATTGTATGTGTTTAATGTTGTTACTCTATGTTCCTTATTGGTACAAACATTGCCAGTGTTTGATGTTTATAACCAAACTATAGTGAATTAGCAATATGATAAAAGAGTAAATTTACAGTTTTATACAAACATAACACAAGTTTGCAGTCAAGGAGTAGAAATAACACCCACTACCAAGAAATCTGTGGTCCCTCTGTCCTTCCCTACCCTGCTTCCTTCCTCTGTAATGTGTATCTTTCCAGTACATGAATGGAAAAATCCTGAAGAAACCTTGCAGAATAGTTAAATGAGGAGAAACTAGGTCTTGAAGTAAGAGTTATATTTTAGTTATCATTTTACTGAATAATTTGATTGGAAAATTATGTAGTTGGAAGCTATGCTTCAGAAACAAAGTGTAGTGAACTAAAGTAACAATATTGCAGTATGTAGTATCAGTGAGTGCTGTAAACATATTGGAGAAGTTACGCTTGTGTGGTTAAAATCGTGTTTTTCTTCCTAGTTTCAATAAAAGATATTAGAGGATCAATTGTCATTCAAAGAAATATTTAAATCTGGCTGCTCTCAAAGTCAAATGTTTCATCAGAATTACAGCTTGCATCTGATTTTCCTCAGTCTTTCTCTGCATAAAGAATCCAATGGGAAAAAAGGTTGTACAAAGCAAGAATAAAGTAATGGTTTCTCACTCGGGTAACAGGATTAAACCTGACTGTGAAAGTCTGCTGGATATATTCAAGTGAAGTTCTCTGATGCAAGAGACTGAGAGCAGAAAGAGTATTAATAATTCTCTATTAGGAAGAATATTGAAACAGGTGGTTTCTAGCAACAGCAAGTTAAAAAACTATCCCACCAAAAATTTTGAACAAAACTCTACGTTATAAATGTCTTAAAATATTTCAGGCTTTCAGCAGTGGCACTGATTTTGAACAATCATTTCAAAGTTATTTTTAAAAAATTAAATGAGAGACACATTAAGTCGAACCAAAATGGAAGTTTTAATTTGAAATAATGACTTTCCTTCTTTTTTAAACTATGAATTCAAAATGTGTGCAAATAATGTATTTTTTTTATTCTGAGTTTATAAAAAAATTAATTAGGTTTAAAAGAACTGTGTTGCTTTATAAAATGGACCTTTATTATGTTTGCCATCAGTGCAAACTAGCGTTGTGATCAAAGTAGAAATAATCATCTCCCTACCTCTCTCCTATTTGTGACTTCAAGGAAAATGTGCTGTATTTTTGAATATTGAAATATAACATATTATTTTCAGTTTTAATGCAGAGGAAGGATTTGGAGCTTTAAACAGTGCAGCTTAGAAAGTTGACTTTTAGGTCAATATAACTAGAATTAGTGAACACTCATCTGCTGATTAAAGAATGTACATTTAACAAACAGCTTGTGTATGCTACAGTAGATGAGCACAGTTTGCCTTTTTTAAAGGCGGGGGGGTTTAAACTGAGATTAATTTCATTAATAATTAAATCCACACCTAAATTTTGATCTATAGAATTTTCTAATGGAACAAGAGTCCACCAGTGTTTAGACTGTCTCCTTGCAAAATACATACTAGAAAATGAGCAATGACCTATAAGTCCTGCTACATACACCAAGAAGCCAATCTCAGAGACTTACCAGCAACACTAAGATTTTTAAAGCACTGCTTTCAGAAGAGACCGGGGAAGGGCTGTCTGTAGGCTATCATGAACAAGCAGATATACCTAAGATCACAGGTAAAGGAATATTCTTGGGGCAATATTATTAAAGTCCACTTGTAAATGTATTAATGCAACACAAGCACAAAGCACAGCTAACAGTGTAATTAATGTGGGAAAATGCAAAGACTGAAAGAGGTTCTTCAGAGTAAGGTTGCTGCTGAGAAAAGGTTACTTTGCATAAATATTGGACTGTACCCACATAGAATCCTTTAAAAAAAATACTGCTGCATGATATTTATAGCCATGAGATTTTAATACCTCCTTCCAGCTCTTTAAATATATACGTTTGTCATTATAGTATCCTATAGAACTTCATGTAATAGATGGATGTGGGTCTGCAGAGTGCTATGGTAGTGCAAAGGCAATATAGTATTCCCATGCCCCTGAATTGACCTTAAAACTTTATCTATAAATGAAGCTTCTTGTTTCTTCCAGTAGTTGTTGGTGTGCCAGGTATGTTAGGGAGGTCCTGAGAACACAATTCTCTCAACAGATACTGGTGTCCGGAGCAAGATTAGGAGTCAGTATCTAGATACTCCCAAGCCTTTAGGCATACTTTGGATACCTAGACGCAATATGTAATCGTAGAGGTGACTATAGCTCTCAGGGGCCCAGGCTTCTTTCTGCCGATTCCCCAGGTCTCCAAATATCTGCTGATGGGTGTCCCCAGAAGTGCTGCATTTGACATGTTTGAGTAAGTAGATGCATCTAATGGCAGTTCAGAAAGTTGGTAGCTATTTCTTTTCTTTTCTTTTTTTTTTTTTTTTTCTGGGCAAAATAGATGAGGCATCCCAGAATATACCTGTTGTTTGTGCCATTAACAGAGACGTTGGTCTTCTTTTGTCCAATAGTCTAGTAAGCTTTTATGGCTTTTAGGAAACTCAGATAAATGTTATAAACTTAAATGTTCATCTTAGTAGGGTTTAGATTTCTTCTGAGTACAGTCTCTACCCAAGAGAGTTCAGGCACACTTGGCTCTACAAATTCTCTTAACACCACTTTTGACTCTGATTCATAAATCCAGTTCAACAGAAGAAATAAGGTTTATAACCGAACATAATTCAGCATAATCTGTCATCTGAATAAACAGTGAATCAGAGACACTGAGTTGGTTCATCAGACTGTCATAAGCTAGAGCAGATGGATCACTAGCCAGTTCCTGTGGGAGACACATCACTAGCTGTCCTGCAGCCCAGCTGAAGAAAGGGATACTGGATCAGCTCTGTGCAGAAGAAAGAGCTTCTAAAACTACCTTGTTCAGCACTTGGAATTTCCTTGGAGATCTGATCTGGTCTGACTCAGTTTATTGTTTTTCATGAAACAAACACCCAAGGCCTGCAGAAATTCAGAAACCATAATAAAAACAGAATTAACAGGTTAAAGGAACAGGTAGGAGGATGAACTGAGAAACTAGACCACCAGGGAGAAAGACATGATGCTTTTAGCAACAGTAAGTGTGATCAAACACATTTCCATTCATTATTTTTGTATTGTCTCTTGCAATTTTGTTTGATTTTAGGAGACATGCAGACATAGAAAAACTTCTAAGAACTATTTTTTTTCATCTATGGTTTCTAGAAAAAAAGAATAAAACAAAAGCAGGAGAAATTACTTCACATGAAGAATCACATCTACACAGCCCACTTCTGCTATTCAAATTGTGGGCCATTCTGTCTATGTTGGGTTTCTTTACACTGCTGTAGAATGAATGTTGCTTAAGTGTGAATTTTAGTTGGTATCTATGTAGGACAAAGTGTTAAATGCTCCCATGGCTTGATCTGATATTTATAAAAAGAGCTGATTTCAAAGACAATCCTAACTTAGCTTTCTTTCTATATATGTGATTCAAAAAATCTAAGGAACATTTCACTCGTGAAGTTTCACAATAAATAAAAACTTCACATCCTTTATCTCATGCAGATGTTTCTTTCTAAAGTAACATTATCAGGAAGCTCCTTGCTTTTCAGGAGGTGAATTTTTCCTTTGTTAAAGGGACCACACTGCACATGGTCCAGGTAGATCAGCATCCCTGCACAGACTGTTTGGGCCGGCATTATTATTCCAGGTATAGAGTAAATGGTGACCGTGGAAGTTTTAGTTTTTGAGGACTCAGATGTGATATGGAGGGAATTATTCCCTCTGATCCTTTTGTTCCCCATTCTATATCCTTTTGAAACCCCATTCATAACCTCATCTGAAGTGGACTTGATGACAGAAAGGTCATAAAAGTTATAGGATTTTTATTAGATTTTAACTAAGCAATTTAGTCCCTTTTAAAATTCATACCCCATATGGAGATGCTTGCTGAGAACTTAAATGTTTCATATTTTCCCCGGCCTTGATGTGTCACTGATGTATGCCTCATCAGTCTTTGTTTTAACTAAGTATTATGTGATGATAAGTGTTGTCTACAGTGCATCAGCTTTGTGATAGGCAAGCCCAAAAAACTTGAAGGGCTGTGGTTCTTTGGGAAATTTTGAAAGGATATTTCTACAGCAAATGCTGCAAAATGTTTGTCATTTAACAACATGCTTTATTAATTTTCTAATCTGTATTTATTACCTGATAGGCACATCTTCTGTAAGAAAGAGACACTTTTCTATTGCTTGTTCTGTAAATGGGGCTATGATTCCAAAGTCACAACATAGCATCCTGTGTCCCAAGCAATTTAGAAATGAACTGAAACCACATTGTTCCCACCCTGGCTTCGAAGACCCTGTATCTATGAATGCAGTAGTATTGTGGTTTTGACCTACTTGGGTGCTGCACAATTTTGTTAAGTATTCTTGTGGTAGCTGCCAATTTATTCACTTTGGGAGTGGGCGTTGTCCCTGTACAACTTGGTTATGAGAGTGTTGTTTTAAGAAAGCCCAGTTACACGTGTAAAAGACTGTGATTTGTTACTCTGCATTATCACTTCCTGGATTAGAAGTCAGGGAGTTGTTGTTTTAAGAATTACTGTAGTTGCAAGTTGAAACAAATATAGAAATATAACCACTTAGTGATTTTATTTCAAAGTACAAAGTTGATGCATAAGACTCTGTGCCACCAAAATTTTGTCCTTATGTATTCTACTCTAACCTACTTTTTTCCAACAAGTATCTGCACCCCCTTCCTGTCCAGGTTTTGTCTGCTATTCCACCCCTCTTTCAATCAAGACTTACTCTGACTCCTGCAGCTGAGACCTAGGTAAATTCATCTATCAGTGGTATGTGCCCACTTTCTTTTGTTTAAACCTTGTATGAATCATAGAATATGCTGAGTTGGAAGGGACCCGTCAGGATCATCAAGCCCAACTCCTGGCCCTGAGCAGGACTCCCGAAGAATCGCAACATGTGCTTGTGAGCATTGTCCAAGCTGAAACTCTTCCATTGATCTGAGAGAATTCAGATGGCAGTGGTGAGTTACTAAGCTTGCACACCTCCAGAACTTTGTTTAGCCATGAAAACAGCCATACACTGGGAAGTACCGAAGCTGTGTAGTCCTTTGCTAAATATCTTCTGATGAAAAGCCATAAACTTCATTAGTTCCTCTTTTTTTTTCATGATTTCCTCATTTTTACATGTAGTTTGCTTCTGTGAGCGGGACAAATACATTGTAAGGACAGGAGCAACCAAAATTAACCTGGGTTTAACCTCCGGGTAACACTGCGACTTTTGCCTCGTAATTCTAGCTCTGGGGGTGGGTGTTCTCTTAGCTGGTTCCACAGGAGGCAGGGTGCGGTGCTAGATGGGTGTTTTGCATCGGAGCGGGTGCCGTGCTGTGGAAGTTTTTTGGCAGGGCGTTGATTCGCTGCGAGCCCCGCGCCGTGCCGGGAGCGGCGCGGTACCGCCGGGCGCCGCCAGGGGGAGCTGTGTCCCCAGCCATACCCTCCCGGTTATTCCAGCGCCGGGAAAGAGAGGGTGAACCCAGACCCTTGCGCGACCCTCGGTGCGACTCGGAGGAGCTACTGGGGTTGTCTTGTCTTGGAGCACGGAATTCATCGCCTTATGAAAGCATCTAGTGCTGGTAAAGCAGTTCTGTGGTTTCTTTGCGGTGCTCAAGGACATGGATCTCTTTCAAGCGTAAAGCCTTGACTGAAAGCCCACTGTGAAAGTCTCCTGTGATCCAAAGCATTTAGCACAACACGGCACAGGAGCAGGCGTTTCTTGATATTTAACTCCTTAAACACTTAGAAATTGACCCCTAACATGCAAATAAAACCCCAGACATCGAAAACAAGATTTAGAATGGAAGTCAATATCCATTTCTACCTATAACTGAATGATGACCATGTGAGAAGGAGCAGATATTACACTCTCTTATTTGAACACAAGGAGTAGGATCTTGAACTAGGATTTGCTTTGCACCGATACTTGGAAATGCTGGAAAACTTTTTAAAAGTATGTTTCTTACTTTTCCACTCTTTTTTTCTTTTTTTAATGTGTAATAGCAATGTGCATTAGGCTTTCATAACAAAATACCCATGCTCAATGATCAATATCTAATGTTAAGGTCCTAGGATTTGTGTGGAACTGTACCCCAGCTGCTAAAATAAAATAAGAATTTAAAGCAATCTGGAAATTTGAACTCTTCACATACTCACTGTATACTTACATATAGTAGACTAACTGTGACACTACCATGATAGGGTCTGAAATAAACCATAAAACCAGTTTGACCAGCCAGTTAAACCACTATTTGTTCCTGTTCATACAGTCCCATTTTCCTCTTGATTTCTATCCTGCACCTTGTGATATGGCATGGCTGTTACAAGAATATAATCATAATCAACCATTACCTGGGTACTTTAACATTCTAGTGCTTCTGCAAACTTCCTAGCAGAGTAGGGATGACATTTAAGGATTTTATTGTTTCAGAAAGCATCCCATAATATACTGACTTGTGAACTAATTTAAGTGGTCAAACTGTACTGCAGTAGACAGCCATTTCAAAGGAAATAGAATACAGTTCTTTTCCCTGCTAATTCAACTGCTGAGCTATACAGCTTGTGATGAATATGCAGCTGAATCCTAAAGGAAATGAGAACCAGATAGGAAAACTGCATAGTTCTGTGTTTTATGTAAGTTTCCAAACAAAAGCAAAAGTACTGACTTATAGATGGATACAGGCTATCACGGTTGTGGCAGAATGAGGTGGAGCTCAGCATAAGGGTACAGACGAGTAAGCGTTAGAAACCTTTGACAAGGCAGCTCATTATCCTGTGTTAGAAAAACAAACAAACAAAAAAACCCCACAACAGTAGGAAATAGATGTGTCCATGAAGTCTTATAATTCCCAAGGAACAAAAATTGTCAGCTCAAATGTCACTACTCAGTTATTCTTCTCATCTCTACATCTTGGGGCCTAGCACATACAACCAAGAGCACAAGTTCTGCCCAAAACTGGATAATCAGCATCTTTTCATACCAATGAGAAGAATGAAGATACTTTGACATTTTTTAAGTGATCAGCATAGTCAAAATTGACAGTGACATTACACAGTTGAAAGTTTAAGCTCAAAATGAAAATAAATACAGTCTTTTTTCCAGAAAAAAAAATTACAGTCTTGGGTTTCCTAAAATTTACTTGTCACAAAACTCTAATTTGGGCAGCCTAGGTAATAATCACATGTTGGCAGGGAGGATAATCAGGTGATTCATGACAATATTCCTCCCCATCTCTTATTTTTATGATTTCCATAATGATTTGAGCAAAGGACTACCTCTTTGTTGGCAAAGAAGCACATTGACTCAATTGCAGAATATCAGATCCAAGATTCTATATATCAGGTACTTTTTATGAATAGAAGGGCTTGGCAAAGGCAAAGTGAAGTAAAACCACCTGCCCCCTCTGGGTGGGCAGCTGGGCTGGGCGCTGATTCGCAGCCATGGAGTTTCTGTCTAGCCCCATGTTTAGTACTCAGCTGTGAGCTCTCCTAAATTGCAACCCCTGCAGTTCATTTTTCCTTTTTGCATTTAGAGCCAGGGACAATCTGGAGTACATATCAGAGCAATGAGCAGACAGAATTGGTTCTGTGTTGTGAAAGGACTACAGTGGTATTTTATGGTTACATTTATGTATTAAGTAGTGGGCACTAATCAGTGCTCCAGTGATAGCTTTGTATGTTACTATTCAACACGTAGCTGTGTGATAACCACCGAGTTTCTATGGAAGTTGGTGCTTTGCAGCCCATTACAGAATGTTTATAGCAGTGTTTAATGACTGGTTTGGCTGTCCATGTCTAATTGGAAAAATCCCTTTCTTCTGAATTCCAGAGAGTAGCAAAATCACAGCTGTTCAGGTATAAACAGTCAGAATTCAAGATTTACTACTCATTTTACTACTTGTTCTGGGTTTTTTGTAAGATGTATCATCACTTTCTTATTACCTGAATGTAACATATAAAATATCTACTTCTATTGTCATTTTACTATTTTGTATGTTTGTCCTTCTGGAACCCGGAACTGCAAGTATATCAATGATAGCACAGTACCCTAAGTACTGTGAAGGACAGGATCAGACTGAATTCGTGAAGCTCAGAGAGAGGGATCTCACTCTCTTACATGACTGTGTAGCTGTTATGGCACTCAAATTGCTCCTAGAAACACATCCAAAATATTTATTATTTTTCAGATGTTGACATTGTGTCAAGCACTACTAACCTTACTTCTAACAAGCTAATTCCAGGAATATCTGAGAGCAAAACTGTATTCTTTGTGTCCATCTAGAAGTATTTACAGCCAAAGAAGTGGATCCTGTAAATAGAACAACATATTAGATTCTTCTGGGCTCCCCTTGATATTTTCCCAAAGCAGAACAGGCTTAATTAATAGCACAACCATGGGCAAATTCTAAAGACATTGGTAAACACACATTTTAGTATTTTGTACACTTAGTCTTAGATCATAATTTAGTGAATGTTTGGGTTTTATTACAAAGCCTGAACTTGCTTCAAAAGTATGTGATGAGAAAGGATTCCAGTAAAAGAGCATAACAACAGAAGTTTTCAGGTCAGGTGAAATAAGGTAAAATATATTTGCAATGCTCACTGCTAAGCAATTAAGTGTTCAGCATGAATCTCATTTATTAAATAATGTTATAGATTGATAATTCAGGAGAAAAACATTCCCTCTTGTACATCTGCCATTTGTATTAATTACATGGAATCCTACATAGTGCATTAAATAAGATTAATTAGGAACTGACCATTGGACTCACATTATATCCATGTATTCATCATAAAATACACCATAAGGATAAAAGGCAAAACTACTGCCCAAAGCAGAGTGCCTTAGCAATCCTTCCTCTCGACAGAGTGGCTGTCAGCTTCATTTTCTCACAACTCTGAATCAGTGTCTTTGTATTGTGATGGGTAAATGACCTGGAATCCTAGGAAGAACCAAATATTTATTATTTTTAATACTGGTATGTTTTTGACTAAAAAGCATTGACAAGATCAGATTGTTAGTGTTACTGGTTTGATTCATACAAATATTTGCGTTTTCTGTGCCACTGGGTGAAGATATTTATCCATAAATGAAGTGTTAGTATTTTTGGCTGGTATATTAGCTATACTGTAGGATCTATATAACTAAAAAAGAAAACTAACCACCAGCAGCTTCCATAGCACACTGAGAGACTGCTGAAATCATCATTAAATAGAGCTGACTTGCAAGTACTACTCAGCATGCCAGAAAACAGAAGCCAGTAGCTGTTTTTCTAAATACAGAAGTCCTGGATCCAAAATGGCTTCATTTCGCTAGGACTGGGAGTTTGTGAGAGCAATCATTTCGTGTAGTCATTAGTTTATTCTGGCACAATAAGTAACCGCATGTTCCTGAGTGAAGTGAGAGCTTGGGATCTTAGAGATAGTATACAGCAATCTGGACTGGTAAAGATGCAAGAAATCCAATAAATCAAAGTCCATCTGTACATTATTTCATAAGACCTCCTTGCAAATGCCTTTGGGAATATTCACAAATTGCAAAATAAAGGAATTTTCATCATTTGTAATTGACTGAAGGAGGGGAAGCGGCAGCTGCTCACAAGATAAATAAAGTTCTTCTAGCAAGAGAACATACAATGGGCTTCTACTCTGCCTGATGCCAAATTTGCCTTCAGATCTGCAGTGAGAGCAGTTTCCAGCAGCTTGTGATCACCCTTCCAGTATTGTCACTAACTTGGGTCACCTAATACAGGCATGCTTTCAGTTCAACAGATCTGTACTCTGAATCTAGATCATTCTGTCTCCTGTGAATGCACATATTTTATGAACCTGACTGGAAATAACTGGTGTTTGAAGCACACAGTCACTGGTAACATTAGAACTTGTCTGATGACTGCTTTTTTCATTAGTTATATGTATAAGAATGTGGTATAAATAACATTAGTTATTTATTGGTATAGCTGGTAAAGGGCTAGAGACCAAGTCAAACAAGGAGTAGCTGAGGGAGCTGGGGTTATTTAGCCTAGAGAAGAGGGGGCTCAGGGGAGACCTTACCACTCTCTACAACTACCTGCAAGGAAGTTGTAGCAAGCAGAGGATCATTCTCTTTTTCAAAGCAACTAGGGACTGGACAAGAGGACAGCATCAAGCTGTGCCAGGGAAGGTTCCAGCTGGACATAAGGAAGAATTTTTTCACTGAAAAAGTTTTCAAGCAGTGGAATGGTCTGTCCAGGGAAGTGGTGAAATCATCATCCCTGGACGTGTACAAGAAATGACGGGATTGGCATTTAGTGCCATGGTCTAGTTGACAAGGTGGTGTTCAGTCAAAGGTTGGACTCTATAGTCTTGGAGGTCTTTTCCAACCTTACTGATTCCATGATTGGTCAGAGGTCGTACAGTGCCTTGTTTACATTCATGTTAATGTTTTAGGTCCTATCACAGAAAACCAAAGCATTTTCCAGGAGCAGCATCAACAACACTTATGCTGCTATAGTCTGTTCATCTGTGCTTGGTTATGTAGAAGCTTAGGTACAAATTGCTTGTGAGTTTGCCAAATCCTGCAACACCTCAAGTATATACCATGTTGCCTCTGCACCTTCAACAGCAAAGAAACATGTCTAAAAAAAGGTAAAAAAACAAACAGAAAAGCCCCACAAAACAAAAAGTCACAAGCAAACAAAACCCCAAAACAAATAAACAAACAAACAAAACATTCTGTCACACTCCCCATTCCCCCATCCAGCTTTTGGTGAAAATGTTGAATAAAAATACATGAAATTCCTACTCTCACTGGGACCCCCTTGTGCTCTTACCTGCTAATGTTTGTACATTGATGATCCGTTTCCCCTCCTGGCTCCTTCACCTGCTAAGCAGTCATTTCCTTTCTCTTTCTTTTATTTCTAATTTAACTGTATGATCTACACTTGTTGCTTTATGTGACCGCCAAGAATATCTAATGTCTTAATATTTTAATATTTCTCATTTTATGCCTACATGCTACAGCTACTTACATGCTACTTTACATTCACACCTAACAGTGTTTCCATTTTTATTCAATTCCTTCTTATTCTCAGACATCTTCAACTATAATGGCATCTCTTTTGACTTTTCTCTTGCTTTAGAAAAGTCTGCCTTACCCATTTTATATACTTTTCTTGCCTCTCTTAGAGGTTACTCTGTCCTACACTCTTAGGTTATTTTCTTAGACCTAGACTATTTTCTCAAAAGAGTACATCTGCCACTTCCCTGATTTTGTTGTGGTCTCCTTTCCTGGAACCAATTATTCGTATTAGTGCTGCTCTCATCCCTTCTTTCGTTCTAAAGCCAAACTTATAATCTATACAGCACAGAGAAGAAAGCTGTGACAAACAATACAGAGTAACTACAGTTGCTAGGTAATGACGTAGATGGGTGATAAGATCTGAGAGGAATTTTTAGCTTTATTTTAATCCAAATCTTATGTTTCACATCATTTTCACTTAGGCATGAGTAGATGAAACAATATATTACCATTAATTTCTCTTGACAGTTATAATCATATTTTATTTTCACTTTCAAAGACTTCTAAAACATTTAAAGGTATACAGAAGAACCTTGTAAAATTTAGTAGGGAAGAAACCATGAGAGTTCTATAAACAGAATATATCTGAGATGTAGATAAATCATTATTTACTCAAATCTGTGGAGGAAAAAAACAGAGAGGGATACTTTCTACCTCATTTAGAAAACAACTAGTGATTTATATTAAATAACTGAATGCCTTTAATAGAATAGTAATGCTTCTATAGGATGCTAAATAGCATAATAAAAGTATGAAAGTGTCGAATGATACACTATTGGAATTTATTGGAACTTAGCAATCTTAGCAGAACTTCTTGGAACTTAGCAGTCAGGTGAAGTATCTGAGTCATACACACTAAAAGAAAGGAAGGAAATACTTTGGGCAAGAAATCCAGAAGTAACCTGTGTTCTCATTAAGATTTTCAGAGGATTTTTAAGGTTCAGAGGCAACTTTAATTATGAAGATCACAATTAAATGAAGAAGAAAAAGAGAAAGAAACTGCAAGGGTTGCAATTTACATGTCATAAAAAGCTGAAGGGCTAAAATGTGCTTTGCAAATTAAGGAATATAAAGATGCTGGGTCCTTTGGCTTTAATACAATGAATGAAGAAACAGATAATGACTGACTCGAAATCAGTCTCCAGAATGGTCAGATAGTTGTTCCTAGCACAGGACTCAGGGCTGAAGTGAAAGATACTGTGTTCCTGCTCCGGACATCTGCAGCAGGTTTTTTGGCACACTGGAAGTTCTGCTGCTGAACACCATGGCAAGGTTGAGCCCACAATGTGTTTGCTTGTCGTTGTACAAACCTGCTTTCTCCCAGCAGGTTTGTACAGGACAGCAAATGACACAAATCTGAAGAAATATTTAGAAGCACTGTTTCCTTCTGCCTTTTAATGTTTTGTTGGCATGTTCTTCCTCTTTCCCGCAAAGTTGATTTCTTTGTTATTACAGCAGCTACTGTCAGTTCTGCTGTTTATAGTCACTGTCATTCTCAAACTGGGCAAAGTTTATTTGAACGAGGAAGGTGTATTTTTTCACTTAAACAAAAGGAGGCCAAGAAATGCTCTGTTCTGTGGCACCCTGTTGTCCTTACTGGCAGCAGCAAAACCACTGCTAAGTGTCATGTTCCTTGTGGTGGATCTTCCCACGCTGACTCAAACCTCCCCACTAAGGTAACCCAGAGCCTCAAACTTCTTTTCTTCTCTACCCTGACAAGAGGGAGACTTGCTGTCTGTGCCCTCTGAATTTGTGATGTAAACAGCATTTTTTGTGGTTACCATTCTTGGCAAAAGTGATGCTTCTAGGAACAAAAACCCCTCTGCTTGGAAAACAGGAAAAGGCAATGAGGGCCACTCTGAAGTCTGTATTGCAGCACCCCTATTGAACAGACTCGAAACCAATGCTGTTACCTAAAAATCTGCTTATGGGTTGCACAGTGCTAAATGCTAAGATTTACAGGTCCTAATGTCAACTCTCTGTTCCACTCCGTTCTGCCAGCTCAGCATGCCACCCTATATAGATTGGAAATTGATCTTGTAATAAGAGAGTGAGACAAGATTTTGGATGTCAGTTAGTAGTGAGACAGGGAAGAACGTGTGAAGGGTTTCTCACAGTTTGTTGCTTGGAAAGGTAAGACACAGCCTCAGGGCTGCCAAGTGAGATGCAACAGGGTCCCAGAGCTCCAGAGAGAGAGCAGATCACAAAAGATTTCAATTTGCCTGCTATCAGGCCAGAGTATGCTGACATTGCATTTTCTCCCATCCTACACATTCATCTCCAAGCCAGACTTCTCAAACCAACCATCATAACTGTTTCCTCTGCCTCTCCCAGTCTTTTCTGATGTCACCCCATAGGTATGTCCAGAAAATATGATTCTACTCCATAACTCTGTTACATGTCCGCTGTGCAGCTTTATATACCACAATGTTCCCAAAGGGCACAGAAAACGCTGGAGAGCCATACTCCTCTGTTAACGCGGCCTAGAATGGTGTGTGCAGCTCTGCCCTGAGCAGCACACAGCACAGGTGTGCCCCACAGCAGCACTGCTTCACCAGTCCTGTAATTCACAGTCCACATCTGCACTTCACCACCACGTGATTACGTTTAAGCCATTGCTAAGAGTTAATCCACATCATGCAGGGCTTAACTGTAACTGTGATTTTGGGGCTGTGAGAGCCCTTCAAGGCAATTTTTATGACTCATGTATTTAAGTGACTTTTCTGGTAAAATTCATAATCCGAATTCCAGTTAGAAGTCTAGATATTGTTATTGAGAATCAAATCATGCTTGGAAGCCAAAAACGGGAATAGACGTCTCAGCGAAAATATGATACTCTCAAAGGAGATTTGAGATACCCTCAGAGGAGAGTTGAGAAAGCAGCACATGCTCAACAGTAGGTAATAATTAAGAAAAACAATGCCCCAGAGATAAAATAAAAGAGAACATACAAAGACTCCATGGGAAATTTATTTCCCTTGTTTAGTACATTTTCCATGGTTCTTTACAAGAAAAATTTATGTGCATGGTTTTTATGTTTTTATTTTGCATGTCTTTCCACGTACTTGGGCAGTAGTGTCCACACTTTTTTGCCCCACATGACAAACTTGCAGACAGTACAAGGCTTCAAGATCTACTTGTAACTAGTGCAAAGCTGCTTCTGTGAAAAACAAAACAATTAGTTGTCATTACAGAAACCTGTATTTGCTGTTTGCCTTCTAAGACAACATCATAATAACAAAATGAGGATGAGCTTCCTTTCTGCTCCCCGTGTTGAGCCCCTCCTTGGGAGTGCCCTGCCTTGTGGTATGATGGAGGTACCTATCAGAGCATGGGGTTTTGTTGCACCTGCTGACACTGTCCCGCTGGCTTCCAGGTTCTGTGTCACTGTCTCAGGTTCTCCAGGAACAGGGCTCTTGCTGCTCTGCCTATGATACAAAGAACACCAAGGTCTCCCATAAACAAAGCCATCCAGACCCTGCTGCAGGAAGTTGGGGAATTTAAAAGGTCTTTTGCTGTCAGAGGGAAAGTGCTATGGAAAGAAGTGTATGAATATAAATATCATACTGCATTTAGATGATTGATAGGAATATATTCCTTTAATTGTGAGAAAATTGACTTTTGTACTTAGGTGGTGTTTGAAGCAAAGTTTTGCCCATCTAGGGAGGAAGAGGGCTGGGCATAAGCCACCATAGGCTGGTATCTTCAGGCCAGCCAGCTGGAGAGAGGAAAGAAGAGGGAAAATCAAGGGAAGAGGATTAAGAAATTATTCTTGGAAATTACTCTAGAGCTCAGGTAGGGACTTACGTTTATGCACTGCAGTGTTGCAAGAAGTAGGTCACAGACAAGGTTTCCGCAGGGCCAGCTGGAAGCCACTGGAACCATTCCCGTAGCTGTGGTTTGGCCCACACTGCACACTCCCTGCGGTATGCCTGGCAAAAGCAGCACCTTCTGGAAGCTTCTGCCAGCCCGTGCTGGGCTCAAAGGGGGCTGCTCCAGCCCTCTTCTTCTGGGGCTGAGTTTGCTACAACTTTAGCCTTGTTTCCTGCTAAGGTTACATAGCTGGTGAATTGTCTCCCTGCTGTCACAGGATGAACTGTTTTTATTTAAGGGGCTGAATTATTTCAAGGCAAATATTTTATTTGCAACTGACTTGGTAATACTCCCATAATTTCTGCTTCCCCAGGGCAAAACTGGGGGAGGACAACACAGGTGAAGGGCAGGGGTGTTCAGTGACGGTGGCTTTCTCAATCATTTCAGTTCATCCTGGACAGTTTTGCTAATACCAGTGTAGCAATTCAGTAGGAAAAAGCAGAGCTAGAATAAAGAAAGACTTTACCCAAGTGCCTAATGGCATTCGCTTCCTTCTTAGGCCCTGCCGAGAAACAAGTTTGCTGACTCTTTACATCCCAAAATGAGGACTGAATTAATGGTAAAGCCACAAATTGCTTCCCATTCTCATTGTGCTCCACAACTGCACATAGCAAAATCATTTGTAGGCAGGAGGAAAGCCACAGTGCCCTTCTGCAGCAGCTGCTGGAATGACACTGGGAGTTAACATGCCCTAAAAATCTTAAAATCTCTTTTTTCCAGACTGTGCTCTCACTGTCTTTCCTTCTGTTTCCAAAAAATAAGTCCTCAGTATGTGATGGAAAAAATATTATCAAGATAAGACTCCAAAGACATTACTACAAATAAATTTGTGGAATTTAAAAAAAAAAAAAAAGGAAATGATTGAATGAAATTGTCTTTTATTCTAATAGACTTTGTAAATAATCTGTTCTTTTACTAATATCTTTTTCCAAGATACAGATCTCAAAATGTAGTTCTCAATCCCACTTCAAATACTATAATTGTAAATGGGAGATTAAAGAAAAAAATGTTAATATACCATGTTAGCCAAGAAAAATTATACATATCTTATAACTCTTGGTTGGTTCCTCACAGCAGAAAGTGGTGGTATGAAAGAAATATAGGATCATATATGTACATATATGTACTGGAGTGCAAGAGGCAAAGTACTGGTCTAAATAGATCATCTCTTAATACTCACTAAGGGCTCTCCTGTGCACCCATTGAGACTAATACTCTATAAAATTTCATCATTCTGAAAAATCTCCCTCCTATTTCAGACTATCACATTTTTGATATCCATTGAAACCGTACAAGACCTTGCCCTGTAACTCACATGTATAGGGGCATCAGTGTTAAGGCCAGGTGTCTTAAATTCTTTATGGGCTTCTGTTCATGACTGATTTAGAACAATACAAATATTGGCAGTAATATGTGCAAGTATTATCATTTGCTGAATAGAAATATCACCTCTGATACCTAGAACAACTAAATGTCTTCTATAGCCATCATTAAGTAAGCCCAGAAACTCAAAATATAACCTATATTTTTTAAATCATCTGGTAATTGAATAGAAAATAGAAGTATTTGAAATCTTTATTATTCCTGATATCATTAGTTCAATGTCAATGTCAATGTTAATAATATTTAATGCAGTTTTTCAGCTCCATCACATTTCAGATTCCGTATTATCAAGAAGATGTCTGAGACATCATTCCCCTGATTTGATAAATGGTCATGAGGATCCATCCCGGAACATTTACAACCTCTGGCAAGAACTTTAGACTTACCTAAAACGTCCAGTTCTATTAGCCAAAACATTATTAGCTATGGGATGATTAACCTATATTTATGTCCCAGACACCACAGGCTGAGAACAGCACACCACCCTGACTCAGTAGTTTTATATTCCCTTTGGCCACAAAAACTCATCCTGGATTCAGTATTTAAACTGCTCAAATCCCTGTATTTATAGGTAATGCTTTTCAACAGGCATTTAGTCTCATACACTTGGATTTGAACTATGGGCCCTATATAGCAAATTTGAATCCACATTTCTGAAGTTTTTCTTCATAAGCCATAGACCTGGAGAGAGAGCACTTCATACGCTTACAGCCACTCATAACATATGCTGCAGTAAGTACATCTCTGGCTTGGCAATGTAGGAACTGCCATGTAGTGTTTAACAGCTGCTGTGCTGCTATAAATGTGACTGTTACACTTCCTTTCTTTATCATAAATATGTGATGACGAGTCCTGGATGTAAGATACGAGGTTTTTCATATCCAATGTTTTTAAATATTTTGTCTCTTAATAGGCAATAAACATTTCTTCATTGGAATGCAAAAACACATTCCAATGGAGGACAAAGCAAAGCAAGTTCAAGGTACCTTAGAAATCAGGATCTTCTTCTTCATTAAATATGTTTTGCTTATGCTGTTTATTTCTAGCTGTTTTGAGTTCAGTACCAGCATGTGTTGTGTTTATTGGACTTTTTATTTCTTTTCATTTCCTGACATAACATAGACCATCAGCTCTAGAACACCTAGGATTACAGATATTTCACCTTTCCAAATTTTGGGCCATAGTTTCCTTCCATCATCACTTTTTTCCCTTTTTTGTTTTAATATTTTCACACAAATAAGAATATTAATTGTTCTTGATAGAGGCTTCAGATAAAGAACACAATTGCACTGTGTTTTGCTATTATTGATATAATTCTGTTTATTTAGAAAGGGATTTTTACCAATAAATGGTTAATTGTGAACTTACCTCCTGATATCTAACTAAGCAAAATTTCTTCAGCCATGTCTTTCTCAAAGAGCCTAATTTTTAACATGCTTCTCCACAGTGTATCGCAACTACTTGTACCTAATTTCGTATAAAAATTGGTAGTCCTTCAAGAGAAATGGAGAGGGGCAAACAGGAATATGTGAGGAAAATGTTTCAACCCAGAAGTCAGCTGTGTCTTGTTTTTGTGGGAAAAATAAATACATTCCCTAGGAAGACTGCTGCTTAACTAAACCTGTGTCTGGGACTGTAGTTAGGACAACCTGTAGCATCTTTCACTGGAGGAGGACAAAGAAGTAATTCCACTTTTTTTTCTCCTTTGGTCCCATGACAATCATTCAAATTAATGAGCCAAATTAAGTAGACTAATTAATTCAGGAGTCTATGCCCCTTTATGAACAGTGTACCCTGTTATCTTCTTTTTTTTTCACTTCTTCATCTGAATGCCCTGTGTTCTTGATGCCTAAATCATAGCATGCTGTCTAGTTTGCAAACCTGGTCTCTCTTATTGCATTTCAATACACTTTCAGATCCCAGGCCTCTCTAAAATACAAGTTTATGTAAAATGGGATAACCTTGAGAACTTTCATTCTGCATTAGAGAATTTCATATATTTATAAATATGGTGTGGAAGGCACACGGGTATATTTTAGGAAAGTTCCTTGTCCCCTCAACTAACAGTTTAATTGGATGCTACAGTATAAATACTAATAATTGTTTTATTCATAGCTGTTGGATTATTCACTTTTATTAAGAAGAATGCATGACTGACCTAACTTCCAAATACTGCTGTCAAAAATTTCATTGACTCAAAGTGAGTAGGAGTAAATAATTACAGTGTATATTACTCATTCTCCTCTGCTCCATGCCCATTCTAATAGTATGTGTATCAGTTCTACCATCTCAGGTTTGGGATTTAGCCTAGAGCTGTACAGGCTCAACATTCTACCACTGGAAGTCTGCCCCTTCTTATTCAAGACAGGGGTCATTGCATTGGAATTTAACCACTTACTCCATAAAGATGACTGACAGTAAGGTTACCCTTTGTGATGGTTTGGTTTGGTTTGGTTTCAGTCTGAGTCAGTCAATACTCAAAGATTTTAACAAAAAGCCCCTGGTACTTACCAGCTACTCAGCGAAATCAACACCTCTGTAGCTTCATTGCTATCAGCAAAGAATGTCCAGATTAAAGTATTTTGCAGCTTCTGTGATCAATAATATCAGGGCTGAACCACCAGATTCTGATATTGAAACAGAAAATGTTTACTATAAACAGAATGTTCCAAGATAAAAGGTATTTGGGGCAAATTGAGCAAGATTTTCCCCATGACACATTTTCAGTGTCTGCTTAGCCAGGTCCAATGACATGGAGAGACATCAAAATTCTTCACGAGATAGCTTTGAGTAAATATCGGAATATCTGAGTATCTAAATAAATATCATATTACTATTGCTGTCTGCATAGGACTGTATTAGAAAACACATCTTTTATTTAACCAGAAAAATCTTTGACTTATCAGAGCCCTGGCACTATGGAACAATTCTGGTACAGTGAGTAAGTTAATTGCATTTTACCATATCTATTCAATAAGAGTTATCTGAAAATACTAGTGTAAATAAATTAACTGTATCTTCCAGACATTTTAACACAGTCTTTTGACTCATTGCAGAGATTTAAAAGTTATTCAGAGCAGTGTTTGTCTACAGCCATAGACTTGAAAAAGAGGACACTAAAAATAATATCACACAAAATGGATCATTTGACTAAAGGGTCTGAGAAAATTACAACACACTATTGTGCATGGGCAGAATTTAAGTCTGTATTGCTTCAAAGAGAAAGACTTAATATTTAGAAGAAATTAATTTGAGCCTTCTTTAACTTGCAGCTCATTTAAGAGTTGAACAACTTGTTGTTATGCTTGTACTTATTGTTTAATGGCTGTTGTGGAAAATCCACCAATGACTCACTGAAAAGACCTCTGCTTCAAGTGTCTGTGAAACACCTTACTCCCCATTCCTTAGGTAAACAAGACAAAGGAGTTCCCTGCCTCAAGTTTTTCCCCATTTTTTAATAATCTAAAAATACTGACTGAGTTTCAGACTCAGACTTGAGTCATAGTTTTAGGCGACTCATATAACCATCAAGCAAGTCTTATCAAATCACAGAACAGTTTCAGTTATCTTGGGTTAAAGTGAGCACAATAACCACTACATGTTAGCTTTGGCAATCTGCCTACTCATTTTATGTTCCCAGCCATTTCATGAGTCTCATATATATGGTGCTCACTCACACATCTAAATTTCAGAATGAAAGAATTAAAACCAGCCCATTTTGAACACTTCACTCTCTTTCAAAGCCTTTGTAGATGGCATTTTCAAGAAACTTTTAGCCAGTCACTTTGACTTTTTTTTCTCTTCTCTAATGTGCTAAGCATATCAGAGAAAGCTGAAGTTCTGCTTTATTACAGACTAGTCAATAGAGAGCCTGGCATAGAATTTAAAGGGAGAAACTTGCCAAAGAAATATGTATTTTGGGTTGTCAAGTTGATATTTATTTGAAGCTGGAATAAGAACACAGTATGATTACAATGAGATTGTACTGGGAAACATTAGCAGTGGATACCCTTCTGTCATATTTATTGGTTGAAGAATTAATTTGTGAGCTTCACTTGAGCATCATGCACTAGAATCTGGACTTTCAAATCTGTGACCATCATTAATGAGTTTTCTGATGCTACTGGTCTGGAAATTAATATTCATTGAGGATTTCACCAATACCTTTAGGATCTCCCTCTATACACATACCAGTGAATTATTGTTGACCTGGAATTGAGGACCCAATTTAGGCATTTAACAAACTGTTAGAGATGAATGCACTGAAACTGACAGATAACTTAATGTCTGGGACCAATCTTTCTCAATTTTTTCTCTGTACGAAACTTCTTAGTTAGGTAATAGATATATATGAGGATTATTCATCTAATGCATGTGAAACACTCTGAAACTAGATTAGTTTTTAGATTTTATCATTGACTTACTACTATGAAATCTGAGAGAACTCAGAGCTCAAAAAACATTTTAGAAGAATATTTTTTTCACAAAAAAGTACAATTTCAGTTGACCTGATAATATTCAAAAATCTGAACTGGGGGAAGAAATGTGATCCAAACTGGACTTACAAAAGTCAGCGAATCAGGCGCAATGTGTTGAGTGTTGTTTCTCAACAGCTCAGATCTAAAGATACTTAGGTTCCTTCTGAAAGGTCTTCCAATGATCTACTGAATCAATAACAACCCTCATTCAAAGAACTGCAGAAATATAGGTTAATTTATGTTGGAAGGGACTTCAAAGATCATACAGGCAAACCCTGGTTCATATTTAATTAGACTATGTTACTTATGGACTTGACTGTGAATTTTGAACACCTTCAAGGACAAAGAATCAAAACCTGTCTGGGCAGCCCATTCAAAAAATTTACAACTCTCATGACAAAGAAAATTTTCCTAAGTGGAATTTCCAGTGCTCCAATTTTCATTTATTGCCTCCTATCCTTTCTCTGTGCACATCCAAAGAGTCTGTCACCATTTTCTCTGCATTTGCTTGTAAGGTACTTGTAGATAGCAATAACCTTTTCCCTTCACCTTCTCTTCTCCATCATGGACAAACGCAACTTTCTTCATCTTTCCTCTTGTGTCCTGTGCTCCAGTCCCTGACCATCCTGGTAATCTCTTCTGTGTACTAAAGAGTCCAAACCTGCAGACACCACTCTGGATGTGGTCTCACAAGTGCCAAACAGAGTGGGTGATCACTTCCCTGGATCTTATGCCTGTACTCACTAATATTACACATGGATTTTACCTGGGTATGCTTAAGTCTTAGGTCTCATTAAAGATATATGAAATATGGGTTGTTTTTTCCTTCTGACAAGAAAGAGAAACACCAAAAAAATCATATTAGGTCAGTGAGGTTTTTAATTTTTCTTATTCTGACTGAACAAAAACATCAGTTATTCACACAGTCTTAGGAAAAACCACACATTTATCTGGTGTAGAGCACATCATATATCCTATAATTTAACTTACAGTTTGTTTAGCTGCATGGGGTTTTTTGGTCATGTCAGCTTTGAATGGGAAATTGATCTTTTCTTCCCATTATTTATTCTTTTCCTGTAAGTGATAATGAAGGAATGCAGCTAAAAATGTACAATAAAGGTAAAACAATCCTTATGTTCTGATAATGTTAGAAGACAGTGTGCACTTCCAGAGTTGTTTTTTTGCTACCTAAAATCTGAAATCGTGTCAACTTTCATTCTGTTGTTAGTTCACATTCCTTCTCACTTCTGGATTTGGAAGGTAAATAGCTCATTGTATAAGAGCAAGAGTGAATTAACAAGAATAAGTCTCCACTTGGAAATCAGTGGCTCAGTATGCAGTGGCAGCCAGAAGTCAACTGAGTGCTGGGCACCGGCAGGATAAGTGTCGAGAACACGAATGACAGAGAGCATAATTTTGCCACTTATATCAAACCTGCCTGTGTGCAGTTCTTGAGAGCTTTTTGCAGTTTTGTTCTCCAGATCTCAGAAAGGATATGACAGTGAAGAAAGTACCCAGAAAGGCAATTGCAATTACTAAATGAATGGACCAGCTATCAAATTAGGAGGAGATCAAAATCTTATTATAACTAAGATTTGCAAAATCATGAAGGTACCTTCAATGCTGAATGTAAATTTCTTATATACCAAATTGTATGGTATTAGAAGCATGGGGCATTGAGTCAGGCTTGCAGGAGTCTGATTTAAAACAGAGAAATGAAAACATCTCATAGAGTAGTAAGTGAATATATGGAATTTGCTACTACAGAGGACTGTGAAATCAGCCAGCATTGGCCAAAAACTCATCAAACTTATGTTCTCCGTAGGTATAGCCTCTTATTATCATTGCTAAGAGATATTGAGATAGATGGGTCATTCAGTCATTTATATATTAAATTGAGAAACTGAAGCAATTGAGCAAAACTGAATGAAAGTATTTGTACTTATTGGTATAATCAAAGTTTGTGCTCTGAGAATTAGGAACTCCATCAGACAGGGTTAAAAATTGGATTGATCCCTTCTCTCACACAGACAAGAGAAACTGATTCAGTCCTTTATTACAGGCAGAAGGGCATTCATCTGAGATGTGGGTGAATCTCAAGTTACTGCTTGGTTAGGTGCATGGATGTGGAATTTTTTCCTCCTAGTCAAATTCACTAAAAACCAAAAGTGGATCTGCCATGTTGTAACATCCTTTTCAGTCTGAAGGCTTTTAGTTTCTGGAAGTCAGTAATAGATTAATACAGCATTGAAACAACACTTACTCTTTTTGTTCAGGTGTTAGTCAGTGGTTGTTGTGAACTTTCGTAAACAGAAGTGATTAAAAAGAAAAAAAAAAATTAATTCAGAATTATTAGAATAGTTTCAAATAATTCTTTACAGAAATCAGCCATCAGAGAAAACCTTGATGTTTCATAACATTCTGTTGAGTTTTTAGACAAAGCTAAAAAGTATTGCTTCAGTGTTTCTCTTTCCTTATCCAGGACTGAAGGAAAATACATATACACAAACTTAATTTTTAACCATTCAAATAGTGTCATTATTTGACAGTAAAATAAGTATTTTTCATAACCAGAATTTTCTATGTCAACTTTGAACCAGTTCTATAAATTATTTCATGTTGCAAAGACATAAAGCAATAGTACAACTCAAGGCATAAGCTCTGTAAAAGTTCCAGTGAACATTCATCATGGTTAACTTTCAGACAGAAATATAAAATTTCCATTTTTTATGCTAAGGAAACCAAGTAACTTATAAATGCCAGATTTTTATTAACTTGAAAGATTCTGACACAACTATGCACAAATATTTTGTAATCTGTTTATAAAATAAATTCCACTTCACATCTGGTTAGAGAAAACTGGACTAAACAAACTGGAGGACATTGAAGCTTTAGGAGCATGTGGCTGGAAATTTTCCCAGGACCATGGTCTGACTATCTCATGGCCTTGCCGATATCATAACTTTCAGCCACAAGCTGAAGATGCTCCAACAATTTTAGAACACCTGGGGTTATAATCTATTCTGATTTATGCCCCATGTAATTTTCATGAGCTTTTTAATGATTGTGTATCTGCAAGTATGAACCATCATGGAGTAACACACATGAATATTGCTTGTATTTTTGTGTATTCTTTTACACAGGTAACGTTTCTTTCTTTTTCTAGATCTTCCAATAAACTCAACCATGCTTGCCAACTTGGAGGGAATATGGGATAAAGACCCCCAATAGCCTCTAGTCTCCCACTAGTGCACCCTCAGTTGATGGCAAAGGCAGTAGGAAACTTAGGAAAACTTGGTTAATCACAAGTCATGTCATTTAAGATGTGTACATAGTTAATGCAATGGTAGTGCATCCCAGAGTCCTGAGGGAATTGGCTGACATAGTTGCCAAGCCCCTCTTCATCATACTTGAAAAGCTGTGGCAGGCAGGTGGAGTCCCAGATGACTGGAAAAAAGGAAACATTACACCCATTTTTAAAAAGGGTGGAAAGGAGGACCCTGAGATCTACTGACCTGCTAGACTCACCTCTGTGCCTGGGCAAATCATGGAAGAGATCCACCTAGAAGCTATACTAAGGTCCATGGAGAACAGTGGTGACTCAAGACTTGCTTCCTTTTGTTCTCATTTCATACAACATCTACCATGTTCTAAATGCTCAGTGTTTAAAGCCACATGACAGAATCTGAGTGCATTTTACCAGGAACTTTGTGAAAGAAATCTTCATCATTTTTTCCCAATCCCATTTATTTGCTGATCATTGTGTGCTAGGTTTTCCGAAAAAGAGGAATGGAAGCTGTTGTCTTTTTCTGAAAGTGAATATTCTGCTATAGAGCAGAGGCCAGGGTGAAAAGGGTAGAATGTCAGAGAATGGCAGAAAAATTAAGAAATCTGTAGTAGTGGCTGAAAATGCTCTGTTAACGTTATTCATATAGAGCACTGTTAGTGTACAAGGTAGTGTTATGCCATTAGATAGGCTAATAAGATGCTCAAAATATTGTAAATCTGTATCTAGAGAACTTAGTCTGAATTACATTAAATTTAATTTGCATTTGTAAGCTGTATTGGCTGGTTAGTTTTTCTGTATCACTTTCAGACCAGTATTTCACAGTAACTGAAAATTCACTGGTATCATGAATATATTGATCAATAAATTTGAACATGAGAAGTCACTAAAGATAGATTTCAAGTGACAGCCAACATTCAGAACCCTGGTGTGTTGTGGGGTTTTTTTGACTAAGACTGATTTGCATTCAAAAATCTGTAATGTGTCGAATTTGTGTATGTTTCACATAAGCATACTCACTAAAATATTTTCAAAATATCTGTGATTTCAAAGATTATATTTCACAGAGTATTCTGAGTTGGAATGTTCAGTTACTGGTATTAAGGTATAGAATCACAGAATGACTCAGCCTGGAAGAGAATTCAGGTGCCCTCTAGTCCAATCTCCTAAAAATATGCCATTAGAAACTTCATCCCCAGGGTCAGCTCTGAAGTCAGACCAGGCTACTCAGGGCATCACCCAGCTAGTGTTGAAAACCTCCAAGAATGGAGACTGCACACCCTCTTTGGGCACTCTGTGCCATTGCCCAACTGTCCTCATGGAGAAAAGTATACCCAGGATGACTCGCTCTTGTTTCAATTAATGCCCACTGTCTAGCACCCTCTAGCCCTTCACCACAGGTGGCATGCCTGTCTTCAGATCCTTAAAAACCTCACCACAGGCACCGGGTCTGCTGCTAAGGTCGTCTGAATCTGTCTCTGCTCCAGGCTGAACAAGCCCAGCTCTCCAGCCTCTCCTCACAGGGCAAGTGCTCAAGCCCCCACCAACTTGGTGACCTACACTGAATTTAATCCATAGGGGGTCAGTGAGATTTTTGATTAAATGTACACCCCTCTTTATATGATATTTCTTTCTAAGGGAAAAAGATTAGACATTTGTTTCTGTGCCATGTAACTTCATAGATGAAAACACGCACTTTGTTAGGCAGCACTAGGAATTTTCTTAAATTCACCTTTAGTAATCTCTTACCAGTAATTCAAACCTTCATTTTAAGCTCACCAGTTGCTCAGACTGTATGCGTCAGACTTCCAGTTTTTGTCCCCTTCTCCTCAAGAGCTTTTGCAATGGAATTGAGAAAGCACTTTTAAAAAGCCCAGCTGTATAAACATGTATGTGGTTGGCAAGCAAAAACCAGGGCTTTAAAAATTATACTTCCTTTCCTAAATGTTTTTAAAATGTATGGTTTTACAAATAAAACTCCTTACAAATCAAAAATGTACAGTAAACTTTCATTTCCGTGCATTTCTGTGAAGGACAAGCACCTGTTCTTAGGGTTTGTGATGTTGTCTCTTTTGGATAATGTCAGTACAACTTTTTTCATTCATTTGATGTCATTCTGAACTACTTGTGTGCATATATAGGAGATTTTGATCCTGAAACGAAATTTATAGACACCCAGGTGGAAATCACAGTAGGTATTGTCCTGGAAAAACAAAAGGCATCAGACAGTTCAGCTAGGCTGTACACTTATTGATTGATTCACTTGGAAAGTGTCAGATAATGCCTCATTCAGTACAGATCATTATCTTTTGAACAATGGACACAACTCTCATATTCTTCACTGGTGCCGAAGAGAGGATTTATCTCTCTCCTCAAAATCACATCATTAACCCGCCCTCTTCCTCTGATGCATTTAATTTACAATATGTGGGACAA
This sequence comes from Acropternis orthonyx, assembly GCA_035583155.1. Classification (NCBI taxonomy): domain Eukaryota; kingdom Metazoa; phylum Chordata; class Aves; order Passeriformes; family Rhinocryptidae; genus Acropternis; species Acropternis orthonyx. The sequence continues at coordinate 41,394,332 of JAWWEU010000001.1, read as the reverse complement.
CAAAGGATTTCATGGGGTTGGGTACTACAGCCAGCACTTTTGACATGTATAGATCCAGTAAGGACAGAACTTGTTATGATTTGTTGTTATTTAAGAGGTATAGAAGATATATTGCTCTTAAGTAGTGATCAACAGAAAAACAAGCCAGAAATTGTGTGTCTTCACTACTAATAGTAAATGTGTTAACATACATAAGAGAAAAGAGCTTGTGAAGCCAGGAAAAGGATTTGCTTGTTTCTGTTGGGCTCCTAGTCCCAATTTTCATAAATAATAAGTAGTTTGAACCTAAATGTTTCAGAGGACATTATGTTGCTATTTATTTTACACTCCCGAAGGGTTCATTTGTCCTTCCTGAAGGTGTAGAATACACAGCTTTAGAGTTCAGCATTCACTTAGACATTTAACATGCAAAATTTCTGTTTTACTCAAGTAATTTAGTCAAACTCTTGAGTGTACAAAATTTTAGAATGAAATGTTGATTGCTTTATAAATAAATGATCAGATACATTTTTCTTCTGAATGCTGATTTTTAATATACCTATAATTAACTATGCCTTTCTATGAACAATGGCTATCCATTCATAGTGGAGATCTTAAATTTTGAGGGCTGAAGTTGCTACAGCAAAGTACTGGAACAGTAAATTGACAAGATCTAAATGGGATGGCATAGGCCCAGGGACTGGAAATGTTCCACTTGAATAAAACTACATTTTGGTAAGAAACATTAACAAATGGCACCGTTGACTTTTGTTTATTTGTCTTAAGTGAAGTGTCTGCTGTTTCAGGGTCACAGAACATTCACCATATTCACTATATGGGGCTATTTTGGGCACCAAACACAGACTGTAAATCAAAACATGACACCTTTCAATTATTTGTGGTAGCAAAATATATGTTGAAACTATACGGCTGGCAAAATTCTTGTTTTCAAATCAATAGTACGTAAATACTGCTTTAAGGCACTTCATTTCTTCTTACCACATCTCCCATTCCTCCTTCTCCATTTTTCCTTGGGGGGAAAACTGGCGTGATTATTCCAGTCTCTTCTGTGCCTGTGAAAACTACCATTAGTCCAGCTAACTTTACCCACATCCACAAGATGCCAGAACTGCAGAAATTTTGCAGTGCTTGTTGAAATCTTACTATTCAGCAGTTTTGTGGGTTTTAGTGCTTTAAAATATAAAAGTAAGCTTTGCATGCTTACTTGTTTGCACTGGGGTCAGCACAAGGTCTAGAAACCACTGCTGACTGTTTTTCCTTCATTTACACCTCTCTTCATAGTTTTAGACTAGTTTTTTTAAACTCAGACATTGGCATCACCTGAGCCATAGATTTTATCTTACAATGCCCAGCACTGGCTGGCTATGACATTATCATTTATCATTGGTTTTAAAAAGTTCACTTGTTTGAGGCTTTAAGGAGTCACTGTAAATAAAAGTAATAGCAACTTCAGAGGTCTGTAATTAGTTCCCAGCTCAGTCAAGACTTCTTGTCTCCCCTTAAAAAAAAATTATACACTACATCTGTGATGCTATTTCAGAAAAAGGGGGAATGCAGCTCATTTTATGCGCTCCTTTGCAGTCTTTCGCCAGTGTTTCTTCAGTTTGCCTACAGAAGACAAAAATCCATGCCTTAACACAGGCTTCTGGCCACTGATGTAATATAAACAGCAATAAAATGTGTAAGAAAACATAATAGATTCTGTATGTTTCCACATCCAGAACTCCCAAAGGATTTACCTGAATGTTCGGAAAACATGATTCAGCCATAATATACTCTCAGAAGGCTCATTGCACACAGTCTTTCAGAAATCAATTTCGTTTAGCATTTTGATTTACTCCCTGTGACAGAATACTTACAGACTCCCTGCTTGTGTTTCTCTTTGTGTGTTTTTCTACTCACTTGCAGAATCCCTTCACTACAGTGGACTATCTTTTCACTTGTTTGTTTTGTTGTCCTACAGTAGCAATGATCCAGCTTTACACGTCTCTTCTTACACAAACAAAAGTCGCTTTCAGAAAAGCTGCCTGATCTAAGTTTTTGCTATAATTATGTTGTCCACTTTTTCAAATATTCCTTGGAAATGCCTGAGGACAGCTCTCTGAAGGGTATCATAAACAAAGTTTTTGATGGACTTTTCATAGTGAACTTCAATGGGCTTCAGAGCATGTGTGTAAAAAAAAAAATCACAAAAACTGTGTTCTTCCCTGAGTAATATATAAATTTATTCATGCAATACAATTATATTTACTACTGTTTTGACAACTGCAGTAAAGCATTTTAAAGAACAGGGCTCCATACCTGATTGGAGCATCATTTGGTAGGCTAATTGTTCTTTAATTTTTTGCCTATGCCTAGGTAATTTGGGGTTTGTTCTACATTTATATCATTCAAATATTGTCTCTGAATATTTGCTTTCTCCTTCAATTAGCAGTTGACTGAACTAGGTTTATTAAGGCAATCCTGAAACCACTTAGGAATAATTTAGGATCATCCTCTCCTAAAGTGTGATGGACTGATCACGTCTTTGCAGTACCAGTTGGTTATGAATTTAATTTCTTCTATTCCAGAAGCAAAGATTCCAACAACAGAGGTGAAAAATAACAGCAGTTCAAGGACTTGAAACAGAATAAAAAACTTCCAGCGAAGTCTGCTCCAGTGGACTGATACAGAAGTGATGCTACACAGTTGTATTTCTTTAGGTACAAAAACTTAGTTTTAGAGAATTTGGAATTCACAGGAATGTTACCTGTGGGATTTTAAGCTATTCATTTTGCTCATATATTTCTGAAATATATCTGTTACTGTTCTGAAGAGCAGTGACACGCACAGCTTCGTGGTCTCCAGAAAGTGTTCCTAACAGCCACAAAACATATGGCAGGTCAGCACCACTGCTCCTAAGCTCCACACAAAGCAAGCAAAATCCACTGCAAACTCTGCTTATCTGCTAACTGAGTACCCCAACATTAACAAAAGCAATGCTGCAAATATCAATGTTGGAAGGACAGAAACGAAATATATACATGACCTGGCAGCCTGCACTAGCAAGGAACGCAGCGCAGTGAGAGCATCAGCAGCACAGATTCAGTGCTCGTCCTCAGGCACTTGAGGGGAGAACACTTCTTATGAAGCTGGAATAACTAGTTAACAGTCTTTCTGCCACCGTTGCTGCATAAAAATGCCTCATCACTGATAATGGACAATGTAAAGGCAAATATACAAACTGCTTTAACAGATGCTGTCTGTTCCTAATTGGTGTAACCATATTTAGCACTGGTGAGACGGGCAGTGAGACAAAAATAGCCTACATAACAAATTCCTCTCAGCTTTATTTGCTTTTGCTGTGTGTCATCATAAGACAGATGACTTCATTGTTTGAGCAACAAATCAAGCTTTTACACATTCAGCTTCACTGATTTGTGTCTTTTTCCTGTTTTGTCAACAAGGCAACATCCATGTGAGGGTAGTATATTCCAGGAAGCCTGTACCAGTGTCTATCAGAAAGCTGCCTGAGGTTTTCTTTACAGGATAAAAAAATCATTCATGAAAGAAGGCAAGTTCAGCACAAACAGCATCCCCCCTTGGACCCATGCTATCTCTGTCATAATGCCAGATTTATCTTATTATCCACCTCGTAAGTCAAAATCACATTTTTCTCTTGTCCTAGGCACACAGATTCATTGCTTACCTGTAACTGGTAGATTCCCTCTCTCAGAGTAGTAGCTGTCTCATTGATCTATGGCTGTGATCCTCTCATAAAGTAAATTAAATTAATAGATTTTGAGGAAGATAAACTGCCCTAACTGGATTAAAATATTCAAAACTATGTCCTGATATTTAGCATTTTAGGTTTTGAATATATCCCAGGCAGTAAATTAATCTGTAGTACAGATTAAAATTCTCTTTAAGGATCTCTGAAGCAAAATTTATGTTAATGTTCTGGAGCTATAGTTCTTTACAAAAACAAGGAAACATAATATTGTACTGTATATTCTATAATGTTATTTCTTATCATCCAAGGCAACATTTATTAACAATTGAAGTGTGTATGATCTATTTCAATTGTTAAAAATCTCTGTTGCACTAGTGTAAGTACTGAAAAGTTGCAGTTTATTTTAAAAATCATGAAACTTGTTATATATTTTTATTGTCTATCAAACAACAAAAAGACAAACCTTCTAGCAAAGAAGAGTAAGTTATTGCAGCATTGTTCCCAGTTATTCCCAGTGTAAGTTACTGCAAAATAATCAAAAACTGTGGTTTGCATCTGCCCATTTCTTCCCACAACCTATGTCAATATTCAGAGACCTTGTGTTTATATGAGGATATAGTTTCAGAGCACTCAGTTGGAGAACGGATGTCTAAACCACAGTGTTGGGGAGGAGAGAAAAAACAGCCGTCTAAGCATGTTTACTTCCAGTGACAAGGAAGTTCTAACTTGTCCCCAAATGGTGACTCACTGGATTGGGACTATAAAAGTGAAGGTAACTGCCGTCTAAAACATCAGGGCTTCAGACTTCAGAAATCCAACATGATGCAATCAAGACTTTCAGCTGTTTTCTTTTTCTTGTTGGGTTTGTCCTTTTGCTTGGCAATCCCTATTCCGCTTGAAGACAGCCATGAATTCACAGAGAAAGACCTTCAGTTCGCAGAGGTGCAGTATAAAATAATTCATTCACAGGTTTCATAAATAGTAAGCTGTATAGTTACAGCTGTTTGGAAACTAGCCTTATTACTTCTTTTCTCCTTCTTAGCGCTACCTCAGGACTCACTATGATCTCCATCCAAATCCTGCTGGCATAATGAGAAAGAGTGGAAACACAGTGGCATCTAAACTTCGGGAAATGCAAGCTTTTTTTGGCTTGGAAGTGACAGGCAAACTAGATGAAGAAACATATGAGATGATGCAGAAACCAAGATGTGGCGTCCCAGATGTTGGGGAATATAACTTTTTCCCCAGAAAACTCAAATGGTCAAAAATGAATTTGACATACAGGTAAATGCATGGTACTTTGAGTCTTATTAGTTTTATTACTTTCTCTCCAGATGCCTTGTCCAATAGGTGGCTCAGTATATGAGATTGATGGGAGAAGGATGTATTTGAGTTTGACAAATGTAATGTTGCAGTTTAAAACCCTACAGCCCCACTTTTGGAAAGGTGCTCCCAGCCCACACTGCCCCCCCAAGGAATGTTTTCCATTGTATTTTGTTACGGAGGAAAGCCGATGTGGTGTAAACTAGTAACTCATCATTTGGCCTCCATATAGGCATTCCAGACACACCCATCCAAATGAAAGAAGGGTAGGGACTAAGATCATGCATTTCTCTAGGTCACTCCCTAGCTCTCTTTGGACCTGATTTAGTGTCTGCTTCACACAGGTCTTGTCCCAGGTAAAGCAATATAGATGCAAACCAGTTTCTGCAATAAGGCTGTGAGATCAGGCTCTTCCATTTCACATTCTAGATGTAAATATCTACGTTTGGTCAGACAAATCCCCATACCATGACCTCAGAAAGCTGATCTTGGGAAGTGGAGGTGTTTAAAGTTCATATGGTAGCTCCTTCTCATTTAATTCTGCAAAGTTGTCAACCTGGAGTTTTGACCAGCTGCAGTCTGAGTTTATTTAGCAGGTTCCAAACATGAAATCACTTAACTCTATTAATTCGGTATCTAATGAAAAATATTAATTTAATATAGGTGATTCTAGCCTATAAAAATATCTTTGGATGATGTTTTGCTCCTCCAGAAATCATGAGATAATTTATATGACATTAAAAAAGGTTGAAGTTACTGATAAGATTTGACTCAATATTGAACATCTGTCATTTTCTACATCTTCTGATGCATAGAAAACTAATTAAAAAAAGCTGTTGGATCATTTCAGATGTCTCTGAATTATTTTAATGAAGATAGAAATGGTTATTTCTATTTTTTTATACTGTATGCCACTGCTGAGCTCTTTGTTCTGTGCTAAGAACATAAGAGAAAAGCAAAACCTTTTAATTATGTGTACAGTCAGATAAAAGTGCATTGCACATTTCTTGAATTCACACAGATTAACTGGAGATATTAATCTGTTTGACAGAATTATGAATTACACTTCAGATCTGAGACGTTCTGAAGTAGACAGAGCTTTCAAAAAAGCATTTAAAGTTTGGTCTGATGTGACCCCACTGAACTTTACCAGAATACGAAGTGGTATAGCCGATATCATGATCTCCTTTGGCACTAAAGGTAATACAGAACCAATTGGTTTTACTTTGTAGTTATATTCCTCCCAATAAGATGGGGTAGTTCATCTAATTGTCTTGAATTTTGCTTTGTAGAACATGGTGACTTTTACCCTTTCGATGGACCCTCTGGATTACTGGCTCATGCGTTTCCCCCGGGTCCAGACTATGGAGGAGATGCACACTTTGATGATGATGAAACTTGGTCAGATGATTCTAGAGGTAACACAAATTCCTGAGATTATTTGAAATGGTGATAGACGGAACATTTTTCCCAGATTAGTATCTGTGAGCAGTTTGTTTTGCCTCTTTACTGTTCCTTCATCATTATGTTCACTGTTCACAAACAGAAAGCTAGATTTAACATCCAGTCATAAATAGAAGTTTAATATGTGCCTAGCATAAATTCTAAGATATAAACCTCCTAAGTGAAATTATGAAAAGAATACCACAAACAAGGGATTTTGCCATTTTGTCTTTTCACTGAGCTCAAGGTCAGCTCGTTCTGATCACAAACTGATGGAAATTACCTTAATGAAGCCTATAGAAAACACATAATCCAGCTGCAAATTGTCTGCTTGCATTTAACTTGAAAATTTACTACCTTCCCTATTCAAGACAGAGCTTTAATAGAACAAAAAACTATTTTTTCAGCACTGCATTAGCTCCCCCTCCTGCCATTAAAGCTAATTTCTGCAATACTGAAAATAATATGGATTTTCTACTGCAGATGAATTCCCAACAAAAAAAATGTTCCTGATATGAGTAGGGCCAATATTTCACAGTAGAGCTTTCCTCTGTTGCTAAGAAATTTCAGGAAATCTAAATCTACCTAGATAGCAACATTGTCAAGTAAGATTTAGGCTGAACAGCAGCTGTGCGATGCTGAATCAATTAGGCCCTTATTAATGCAAAACTCATGGTAGTTTGAAAAAGGCAAGCATATATGTCGAGTGAATGGTGTCCCTACCCATGACCAGGGGATATGAATTAGATGATCTTTAAACCATTCTATGATTTTATGAATTATGCATAGTTCTCCCATTTATTCAGTTGTCTCATTCATTGTCCCATATGTTAAAACACAGTGTTAAGGTTAGTTGGTTAGTTCAAGCCCCCTTTGGTGATGAAAGGAGATAAACATTTGCTTTTGCTGTGGTTTGTTTTAGGCTACAACTTGTTTCTTGTTGCTGCACATGAATTTGGTCATTCACTGGGACTTGAACACTCTAGAGACCCTGGAGCTTTGATGTTTCCAATTTACACATACACTGGAAAAACTGGTTTTGTTCTTCCTGATGATGATGTGCAAGGGATCCAAGAGCTCTATGGTAAATCTCTATAATATATAATATACATGTCCTTTATAATTATAACCTGTTACAGATGCACTGCACTATTGCTACAGAGCTGCAGATGTTCAATAACAACAGTCATGACTGATTAAGACTGATTCACTGGAAGAGAAGATGCTTAGATTTAATAGTTCAGAAGGGAAAAAAAAGAACTAATACTGCAGAGGATAGCTGATCACTGTGCTGTCTCCTCTGGTGGTAGAGGGTGGAGCAGAATCTTTATACTTTTTGACCTGCCTCAAAAAAGAAGGCAAAACAGAGTCTAAAGGGAGAAACAGAACAGGTTTCATTACGGAGAGAATAAAACTTTGGGGGGACCTTCAAAACTTGGGATAAAGAAAGCAAGTCCATTTAACATCCTTGCAGCACAGTTGAACTGCACTGTGGATGTATTTGATTAGAGAGAGAACAGACTTTACACAGCAAAAATGTTTTGCACATTATATTTGTATTTATCATGCTCTTTGAGAACTCTTCCATGTCCTATTCAATATCATGCTCAACAGAAAAGAAATTAACATTGTCAAGCTTAGATTGTATGGCATGATTCCAGGTGCTGGAGACAAAGATCCCAACCCAAAACATCCCAAAACACCAGAGAAATGTGATGCAGAATTATCACTTGATGCAATAACAGAACTTCGTGGAGAAATGCTGGTCTTCAAAGACAGGTAAAGAGATTTCCATGTCACAGGTGGTGGGTACTGGAAAAATTTTGAGCAAACAAAAACCATTTCAGTTTTTTAGTAAAGATTTGAGTCACCATAAATTTGAAAGATCACAATCAATATAGATGTTTCTAAGAAAATACATAATTTCTGGTTTTAGGCAAGATTTATAATAGAACTACAGACTTCACTGCCCAGTAATTTGAAGTGAAAATAATATGGCTGAAGAATGACACTTTTTGTACACATTTTTCATTTCATGGGACTTTGTTCAACACGAACAAATCTACTAACATTTATTTGGGTACTACATTCAGAAGCTTTACATGGGACAGCTGTGTTTCTCTTATTCTAAATGAGAAAAGGTTAAAATTTATTGTTCTTTGAGATGAGCGCTCTGTGAGTGATAGAAATGATCTGTAGCTAGATGACTATGAAGAAAGATGTACAAGGGGCTCATTGTATTAAATATTCTATATTTTAAAAAACATTAATTTGCCAGTAATTAATTTTTACTGTAACAAATCAAAGACACTGTTATTCTATGGTATGACAAGAAACATAAAATATGTTTTCTTTTTCTGAACTAGGTTTTTCTGGCGACTGCACCCTCAGATGGTTGAGGCAGAACTGGTGTTACTGAAATCCTTTTGGCCAGAGCTTCCAAATAAAATAGATGCAGCTTATGAAAATCCCATCAAAGATCTTGTGTTCATGTTTAAGGGTGAGTTTTCAATGTTGTTGTTGGCAGAAAAATATAGATGTTTAATTAAGCTCAGTAAGTGGTGTAAAGGTAATCAGTAGAAGAACAAAACATCCTACCTTCTTCATGCACATCTCTACAGTTTTTAGTGAATTAGGAGATGTGCAATTAAGTTAAGATGCCTAGGATCATAGCATAAATAGTCTAATACCTGCAGAGCATGTGACCTAAAAACCTATTTGTTGTATGAAAGGAGGGATCATGGTATCCTCATTTAATTCTAATTTCAAAGCCAAGTCTTTACAAAACACTTATCCATACTTTGTTCTTATTTTCAGGAAAGAAAGTCTGGGCTTTGAATGGCTATGACATAGTAGAAGACTTTCCTAAAAAGATATATGAAATGGGATTCCCAAAAGAAATGAAAAGAATAGATGCAGCTGTCCATATTAAAGACACTGGCAAGACTCTCTTTTTCACTGGAAATAAGTACTGGAGGTAAGCTGGGGACAGATCATAACCTGTCCAGACATATTAAAAAATCAGCAGGTTGGTTCAAACCAGGAACTTGGCTGTGGCTCATGTTTCTAGTCTGTGGTCTTCATTGGTGCCATAGCTGTGCACAACATGTCATGAGGGTGCATGCAAGAGTGTTCTAAACATATGGGCACAGACTCTAAAAGCTGAATGAGTGAAAGAAAGGAGAGGAGAACAAAGTGCTCTAATCCAGGAGAATTTGTAATATGGTCGTGCCTACTAGACAAAATTCCCATCTTGCTTGGTTGAGTTGCTTTTGTGACATGAAATGGTATCAATACTGCGAGGGTAAGAAATCTGTCCCACCCCAGGGTGTCTGTTTTTTAGTGTCCATGAGTGCGGCTTGCAGCCCGGTCTGATGCATAACGAAGACATTACCCTCCCTTCACAGTATCTCTGTGCCAAACAGCCTTAGGATAGGCTTGTAGTGTCAATACATCTGGGAGCAGTAAAGCCCATAGAATACATACTTTATAGATCAGTTCTGAAAATGTAGCTCTTAGTTTTGTGTTTGTTCCACTTCTGGTGGAGGTGTGCCCTCTTTATTGCCCTGAGTTTCACTGTTGCACTAGACAGAAAGCACCAAAAGGCTGCTGGCTGCTTCAGGTGTAACTTCAAAGCATATAAAGGGCACAGACCAAACTCCCGCACTGCTTAAATCCTCTGATGTTTTTTTTCTTTTTTTGTGTGTGTGTTCAATATAGTTATGATGAAGAGGCGGAGGTTATGGAAGCAGGCTACCCCAGGCTGATAGAGGAAGAATTTGCAGGAATTGGTGATAAAGTGGATGCGATTTATGAAAGAAATGGTACATAATCTGATAATGAAACTTGATTACAACTAGTTGCCCTTGAAACTTTGGATTAATATCCTGTGAAAAACTCTGTCATTTGTGATTTTGATTTTTTCACATCAACACCTCTGTTCTTGACTGAATCAGTTTTCTGACCTGAACTGTGCTCTGGCCAAAAAAAATACCAGCCTGCTTGCTTAGGGAACCTAAAGTGATATGCTTAATATAGAAGTATTGTAATGTGTCTGTTCCCTTACATGGAGCCCATTCCTATCCAACTCTTCAAAGGAGTGTTTCCAAGTCAGCGTCTTAAACATGAACATGCAAACCCTGTGTTTTCCTAAGCAAGTGCTGTATGGTAATAAGATGCAAAATTTGACACAGAGTAAAGAATATCAGTTATTTTCAAACTCTGATCCATGTTTGGCCAATGGAATGAGAATCTGTAAAAAATTAAACTCAGTCTCCTAACCACTAAAATATTGCATTTAAAAGACTTGCTAAAAATGAAAAAAAAAGATAATTTCTATTTTAAGGATAATTTTAATATGACAGCAGTTTTCTTCCTGTTAATTCACTTTGACTCTCCTTTTCCTTAGGTTATCTCTACTTCTTCACTGGACCACTGCAGTTTGAATACAGCATCTGGAGCAAAAGAATTGTCCGTGTGCTGCATACTAATTCCATATTTTGGTGCTAATTACAGTTGAGTGCCATGTCATAGGCTGCAGAGCAGCTTGTAGTACATGGAAATAATAATAATGTGGGCATATAGGTTTACTAGAGGACAGAAAGGTTCCATGAACGAGTACTGGGCTACCTGCCACCAAATGTATACTGTATATATGGAACTATATAGCTGCATGTCAGTCTGGAACTGAATTAACTTAATAGGAAAGGAGAAAAGAAATCATCAGCAATTCAAGGGGAATTACACCATGTAAAGTTTGTCTAGTATTGAAGTGAGATGCTGGATACATCACACATGATCATGAGCACTACTGATTTCTGGTAATTGGAGCATGTCTAGCATCTTCCAAGGATCTCCTAGCTTGTCCCAAGAAATAGACCTGATAAACCTAGAAACATTATATTTTCAAACTAATCCTTCATCTCTTTTTGAAATTCCTTTTAATGTACTGGGAATTCAGATGTGCAATAAATGAGTGAGGACTATATGGTGATTCTTTGAGCAAGTAACACCAGGCAGCAAAGATGAAGTTAGAGAATTCAAAGGCATTTGAACACATCTCCATTTGAATGGGAATGTCTCACTGGAAGGAGATGCCCAAGTCATCTTTAGAACAAGGAAAAGATACAGAAGCAGTGAGGTGTCATTCCAAAGCAGACAGAAAAGCAGGAAAAGGGAAAACTCTTCCCTGCAGAAATTATCAGCCCATATGGTACTGGGGAAACTAGAAAGAAGTAGCAACAATAGAATCATGCAGGTTGAAACCTTGCATGATGCTACATCTGGTATCACAGCCCATGTTTTCAGCTAATGTTAACTGAAGTGATGTCTACGCAGGTTATGTCTAGCCCTGCCAGAAGAGAACCTGAACATCCAAATGAAAATATTGAAAATAATATATTTTTTCATATTTGCCACTCATTTAATATCTGTATCAATTGCTTCAGTGCATTTTAAGTTTTTGTTTTGGTCTGTTCTTTTCAATCAATGCAAATGATGTGGGACTGTGATTATTTTTTCAATTTTTAAAAATAATATTAAATAAACTGAAGAAATAAACTGATGTTGTAAAATTACTTAAATTAAAATTTCATATTCTGCCTACCATAAAAGCAAGCTAGAGCTGTTGGACAAAAGAAAACAAGAACTCTAACCTGTGCATTTTATTCATTAAAATTTTCACTTCTATTTAAAAATGTGATTTACTTTTTATTCCCCTCCAAGGAAAATCATTTTATAGAAAAGAGGAGGAGAAGAAGACAGAAAGAGAGGAAAAAGAAAAGACTCCTCAACTTTGTAAAATAAGAAAAAATTTGGAATTAGTCAGTATCATACAAAAAGAACAAGAAATTATTAAGAAATACTGGAAAAATTAGTTCCACATTAATTTGAATCTTAATAATTAGTTGAAACTACATTGTCTTATTCTGCCTTCTCAAAACTAACCCCTAAATCAATCAATTGACAAGCCTGCCAAGGAAAGCCCACTAATTAATACATTTAAACAGACCTAAATTACTGGGCTTACCCACTAGATGAGGTTAATTTTTTAACATACACAACATTGATGCTTAGTTGAGATAACCTAATAGATCCAGAGGTCTCTTCTGAATGTAAAACTGTGAACTAATGAATTCCAGACCTTAATATGCTTAAAGGAATTCACAGAAATAGAGCTTTTACAAAAAACCTTTACAAATGGACAAACTTACAGTGGACTAAAATAAAAGTTCTGTTCTATGATAAAATATTGATGAAATTGCTAGGGGGAAAGTCAGTACAATTCTCTATGCATAACAAACATAAATTGGTTCAATTATATACAAAAATCATTTTTGACAGACCTGGTATGCCTGAAAAAAATAATGTTTGATACAGAGCTGTAGTTTAAGTTAATTACTCAGCAACAAAATAAATGTCTGGACAAATAACCTTAGTCCTTGTTATTCTCAGTATAAAAAGTTGCTGGAAAATTATTTTAAAATAATGAATCTTCCACAAGAGCTAGTGTTGAGTCTGAGTCCTTTGAATTTCGAAGGTCTGACGTGAGCCCCACTGGATAAGGGAATGTGAAGGTGCATGGGGAAGCAAGGAGATGTCTTTCACATCTATGTGGATTTCTGCTAATATTAAACATTTGGCAGGAGAAAAAGGTACTGCATAGAAAGTTGGACCTTCAAAAGCCTTCATCATAATCATATCCAGCTGCTACCCAGCCCAAACAGAAAGATTCCTGTTTGCTGCCTGGCTGATTGGAAACAGCCTTGGGCACAAGTCCAAGCATGGCTGTTCTGTGGTTAACTCTACCTCAGCTGAGAAAAGTACCAGGCTGTCAGTTCCTGGCATTTCGTTGAGAAAAAATGGAAAATATTGTTTGTGCTGTGGAAGTGGAAGGCTGAGCTCAGAGCAAGAGGGACCCTGCTGCTGCTGTCAGTCAGAAAGAAAAACTCTCCACAGCACCCTGTGCCCTGGGACTCACTGCCCTCACATGAGAATAACATTGCATGAGTGTCTGGTGGGGACCTGATGGGATACCACCCAAGACCATCAAGAATTGAAAAGAAGCGTCTTTTTCCCAAGGGAGAGATTGAACTGACTGCTATCCCTGAGGTGCTGAAAGGACCATGAGAGGCTGAGACAGATGTCTCCCAGGACATAATATAAGCAGAACTAATAACTTCACACTAGGTTGCTAGTTTTTGTGTGGAACTACACAAATCCACCTAATAGTACCTGAACGGTTATTGATCAATATGTCTTTTATATCCATGCTGATCTCTGTCAAGAACAATCATTTGAAGGGGGAGAAAGGATAAGACAGGAAAAGGAATCTGTCAGACGCTCCTCAGGGCTAGTTTCTCTGCTGGTTACATGATCCTGAGCAATTAGGACTTAGAGGATGCAAATATATGTTCCAGGAGAGAGAGAAAACAAAGTGAGCAAATGTCATTTAAACTTTCCAAAGTGAGAAACTTGGCAACACTGTAGGAGTTTCTATGAACTACATGTGATTTACTAGTAGCTGAAAAGAAATTCAGTTGTATGAAAATGCTTTTTTTTTCTTAGCATAATCTCGAGAAACCTGCTCTGGAGACACTAGATGGCAGTGACACATTTGCTTCTTAGAGATTCGGCAGAGAAAAAAATGATATGGTGGGTGAGGAAGCTACAGCTAACTATAGTGAATTCTTACATTTGATGAAGATATAAAAACCCCTGACACGACTAAGTAGAATTTAATGATTTATTCTACTGAAATGTGAATCTCAGAGTAACAATTTAAGATAATACAATGTTCACGAAACTGATAGATATATTCACTGTCAGGAGAATTTTTCAGTCTTTTCTCAAATTCAGTGAAATGCATTTAAAACAGTATACACTTGTCCTAGCAATAATGCAATCCCTAGGAATAATGCAATCCCTAGGAACAATGCAATGTCCTAGGTATAGCGCAAAACCTCATTCACTGGAAAATTACACATACCCATAAATAGACATGTTCCAACACCCTGGGAACATGACAGCCTTTCAAGATACGTGCTGAATCTGGGGAGGACAATTTACTGTTTCAGTATTTTTCTCAGATTGAATTAAACAGGGGTCTAGACCTCAGTCTTCAGCCTAGGAGTAGGAATTACACATTAATTTATTTTGTGGTGAGTGTCTGTTCATCTGTCATGCTGGAAATATTTTCTCTTTACACATTAAATTAAACTCTTAATTAAACTCTTTGGAAAGACTGACAGGCCACTAACCAGAAGGCTCATTTGGGATGCAGGATCAAAATCTTCTGTCAATTATGTTTGGGGGTTTTTTTTGCACAAAGTGGAGTGTCTACAAACACTGTGAGTCCACACCAGCTTTTGGTTTTGATGGTTTTGCTGTTTCCAATGAAGAGCAACGTTTCCAGAGAAAATTTTGTTAGTTGTCATTAAGGTGATGCAGAGGACAAAAAGTTCATGGAGGCTCTGTCTGGCCTGGGATCTTCCTCTTTTCTACCTAACGCAGTCTTGATGCAGTTGGTACATCCGTTTGAGTCACAGCCCTTTGGTTACACACTGCAGTTTGAATTTCTGGCCAGTGCTTCTCAGGAGTATCTCTGGCACTCACTTCACCTATCCCCTCAGCTTTGTGCACCGTATCTCCCATGCACTGTGCTACAGAGGGTACACTCTTTGTCACAGAAATGGATGAAAGAATATTTTCCTCTAAGTAAATTCTTGCCAGACAGCAGAGAAGCAGGTTTCAGTTTCTTATTTACATGTCATATAGAAATTTTCATACTGCCATAATAATATAGGGTGGTGCATTTCTGTGTGCATCTGAGTGAGCCATTCAAGTTGCACAGAGTACACTAGGGTCCTGCCACTGGGCAGGAGAAGGCTTATGGAGCAGTGTCCTCAGAATGGTCACATCCATACTGTGTAGTTTCTGCTGGACCTCACATGATCCTGTTCCGCCTTTCTTAGAAGAGGCAGGTCAGTCATTTCCAGGGTCAAGTTTTGCTTTCTCAGCCCAAATGGCATTATTATAGCACTTGTAAGTTAACCATTACAGGGATTGCCACCCTAGGAAGAAAGCAAAAAAAAAATTTTTTTTCTTTTCATATCTGCATGATTTTTATTGCCTGAATATATTCTTCACATGAACACAGAAATGATGTAACCCTCTTCCTCTTCAGAGTCTGCCATCCTAGGAGGAACCTGTGCTCTTGGGAACCAGCTGTGCCTGAAGGGTCTGGAGTTCACAGTGTTCTTCCCACTACTGTCTATCTATCAAATGTTCTTTTCAGACTCCTGACTTGGACTGTCTCCTGAGTCATGTCCCCCATTGTGCCCCATCCTGAGAGGGGTAAGTAGTCCAAGTACTGTCAATAGTGCTGGACTGTAACAGTCCTGCACTAACTGAGAGAGCTTTAGGGAGACAGCACATGCAAGCAAGTGCAGTTGGGAGGAGGGATCCAATTTAAAGGGTGCTTTTTCCTGTGCTGGTGTCCCTTAATTGGTCCACACAGACAGTCCATAGTCTCAGTCAGGAAGGACATGGGAAATCATAGCTTTGGCTGGCAGAGTCAGTGCTGTTGATAAGAGGGACCAAAATAATTTGGGTGGCCGTGGTAGATAACCATGATCTCAGGGTTCCTGCAGTCAAGGAGTACCATGCATATACATGTGTCCCTGCCCATGGCGTGGGGGCTAGAACTAGATGATTTTTAGGGTTCATTTCAACACAAACCATTCTATAGTTCTATGATTAAATTAATGCTTCCAGCTTATTTCCAGGTGAATCAGGTGATAAATCTTAAACCTGGTCCAAATGATGTGTTCTTTTGCTGCATCATATGAGTGATATAACAGCAAGTAAATCACGCAGAGCTGCATGATCAAAAGACATTAGTGGTGTAGAGAAGACAGAATGAGACAAATGCCAGAAAAACTGGTCATGGAAAGCCACAAGGACCCATGGGATAAGATGTCATGTTTGAAGTCTCCCAAGGTAAAGTGTGATACAGGTATCCCCGGACCATGAGAAGGTGCCTGCAGTGGCATGGAGTGCAGCCTCAAGAAGGGACAGCCTGATGAAGTGACTCACCAGGGCAGTGAGGATGTGGCCAGTCAGCTGAACTGAGCTTGGTAAAATGCTTGCTCTCCTTCTAGCTACATATTTTGATCTGTTAGTCTCAATTAACTAGATTAGACCCTGAAGGCAAAAGCCATAGAGGAAGGCCATTTTTATTATTCTGGTAGGGTCTAGACACAACATTGGTTTATGACTCAAAGTATCCCATATTAGCGACTTAACTGATGCTTGGGCTATCCAGTTGTCATTATCAGGAATCACTTTTCTTATGGAATATTTGGGTTGGTAGTACTAATAATTTATCAGAGCATTTTTTTGACAAAATGCTTTGGGAAGATTTTTGTAATTCCAATGTGGATATCTAACTGAGGTCAATTTCAAATTAAGAGTAGCAAAAATAAAATGATACTCTCATAAGCATCACAGAAAGGTATTTTCTAAAACTGAAAATCACGGTGCAAATAAGCTTTATTGTAAATAAAATGCAACCAGCTCTATCTGCAGTGACAGAAAAGAGTGAATGACAGTGTAGTAATGTAAGAGGGAGATACAGAGCTATAACAGGAGAATTAGGATGTAGTAGGAAATATAGAGCAAGTGATAACAGTTTATTTCCAATTACTATATTTGTGTAATTAGCATCTGAAGTGTGAATACTAGGAAAGAAATAATCAATAAGAAGCCTGATAGGGTCTGTGCCAAAATTCAGATAAAATAACACTGACTTCACTTGGTTTTGTTTCATGGAGTAATTGCCCAGATAACAGCTGCTTTGCAGACTGCTTGGGGAAATTATTACTCCCATGTATAAGTAGGCTCATGTTGATTACTTGAGAGAAGATGCTTTGAATATACATTTTGGAAGAGCACCTAGATCTGGTACCATTCAAGTGTTTCCACCAAAGGACAGCAGAAGCCCTCTGGCAGTTTTCTGCTGGGTGCCAAGGAGGAAACACGCAGCTCACAGCTTCTCATTCAGGAATTTTCTGTGTTATGTTCATAAGATTTTGAGTATGAGTTGCACTCTCTGAAACTGAGTCACTTGATGCGCAAAGTAAATATCGGATGTGCTTTCACAGTCCCTGTATGAGGCTGCACAAGCATCAATTCCAGGAGGAAAATGCTTCTTAAAAGTCCAGGCTCAAACAAACCAGCGCTGTGCACTCAGCCTTAAATAAACACTGGAAATTTTAGGTTTTATAGTTCTTCTTGCTCCATTCACAGCTTTCTGCATTAGAATTTTCATGGAACTTCAAGGAATGACTTGCATTATATTGACATGTGTTTAGAGTGTGATTTTTCTCCTTGGATCTAATTGTTACCATTACAGAATATCAACAATACCCAGCTGTCCAAATCAGAGACCATCTCAGATGGTCCTATTCCTTCCTATCCATAAAAGAAACGAGGAGTAAACAAGATCCTGTCATGTGATTTCAAGCACTGTTGAATTTTTTCATTCTTTTTCTTTAGTCCTTTCTTGCATAGATACAGGCATTCTTAAGATCCATATTCTCAATTGAATCTCAGATTTAAAGTGATAGAGTAAACTCAACAGATTTTTTTTGTGCTTGTTCTGAAAGACTACTTCCCTATGATCTATTTTAAACTATTGTCCTAGATCACTGAATGTGTCATTGATCTTATATCGAGAAATGGTAAAAAAGAACACCTACTTTCTGTAAGTTGTTTATGTGTCTTTAGCAGATCCCTTATTTGTTTTAACTTTAAAACTGATGTACAATTTCTTGCCCTTTGATGTGAGCAATAGTTTTTAATTCTTCTGACAGTTTGGCAGACTCTTTTCCTTGCTATCTGCTTTGTAAGACTATGTGACTAGAACTAGACACAATATTCAGATCAGACTGAATCAGGTCATTATGTTTCTAGAATTACTATCAATCTCTACACTTTATAACCTTACTGTTTATAGACATGTTTTGTTTTTAATTATTTTAACAGGTTTACTTTAACCTCTGCTGTCAGAGATACCATCTAATAAGGGAAGACAAGCCATGGGAACACAAATTTAAGAAATTCCTCTAAAATTACAGACAAATAAGCCAGAATCAATGACATCATAGGTATTGCTTCAATGATTACTTATCTGCCATTTACCATCTTCTCTATGTTTACTGAAGGTCAGAGATTTACACGTTCAACATGTTTCAACACCAACTGCTAGTACTGAATCACAAAAAAGCCCAACCCTGCTGTTATTAGGGAACCACTTGGGAATAAAGTAATAGAGATCAGTGTCAGACAGAGACTGAGGGCTTTGTGAAACCATGAATTGTTTTCCTTTCTCTGATGTATCTTACTACAGGGTACTGCCCCACTCAGATTACTGTGCCAACCTATGCCAGGTTTGAGAGAATGACTTTAAAAACATCCAGAAATAAAGAAATGCAGCCTGAAAATGCACTTCTCAGAAGTAAGGATTTGGCAAAACAACCTACTTTATGACAGGGTAGAGTTTTAATGAATGTATGGAATGCAAACTTTGAGGGACTGGATAGGACCAAAGTGTGGCAACAGGAAAAGGGGGAAGGTTACTGCTACCAGTAAACTCACCAGTGCTATTATCCTTACAAGGGAGGATAAACAAAAGCAAAACTTCCAGGAGCAAGAAATGTCAAGACAACCTTTAAAAATATGTGATACCCACAGTTTTGATTAAATGCTGAAATGCATGGACAGAATAAATCCCCCATCATTGCACATCAGGTTACAAGATTACAGAGCTGTTATTCTACCACCAGCAGCCCCCGACACACCTTACAACAACCACAGCTGTGTAGGTGGCACAGATTTGTTTAGGCTCAGAGTGGGTAGACTAAATTTTGATGAAATGATGTAATCAAAGCAATTCTTAATATTGTTTCTAGCAACGCAATTTGTTGCTGAAAATAGTTCACATATGAAATATCCATTTTTAAAAATATCCCAATGACATAATTAGCCTCACTTCCTCTGTGTCTGATGATTAAGCAACGACATACTCTATGTCTGCATAGTCAACATAGAAGTTACAAACCTATATGATAGGGTAATTACTGTACCATTAGTTACTTCCTTGGAGAATGACCAAAACGGACCCTCGTTTCTTCTGAAATGCTGGGGCAGAAGCAGAGACAGTCTTTAGGGGCCATGCAACTCAAGGTAAAACACTTTCTGTTTTGGCAGAGACATGTTGTTATGGCACAGACATGCTGTTTCTTGTGGGCCAGGTAAAAGCAGTCTTCATAACTCCAGTTGTGATGAGTCAATTCCTCCTCCAAAGAATTTACACTCCAGGTAGATGTAACACACAGTGAGCTGGCAGGTATAACCACAGTAGCCCATGAACTGAGCTCCAGCCTGCAGGAGTCAGAGCCCATATGGGGTGTATTTCTTTCCCCCGTGTTTGAATGACATGCTGCTGGTTGGAGAAGCCACTACTAGGCAGAACAGCAGACTCAGAGAGAAAGACCACCATGAAGAGGGCCTGCCAGAGTGCAGAGAAGGGGAGGAGGCAAGTGATGGGAAGGGAAAGTGAGAAGGACAAGGTGACTGTCTCAGGCTGGCCTGGACTGCAGCGTAGCTCAATGCTATATTGTGTCCCACCCACACAGGAAATGCAGAACAGGGCCTTTGCTGCTTGGTTTCCTTTCTGTGGCAGATATAGTTTGTGCTTGATTTGATACCCAGAGGAAACTGAAACACAGCCAGGTACCTGAGGGCTGGGAATTGCTCCCAGATTGCTTTGCTTAGATGAATGAAAGATGTCCTGTCTTTCTTATAGATCACATTAAATTCAACATTGTATTTTCAAATTTTCATACTAACCATGCTTGGTTACAGAATTTTTGCTTTTAGAGTATGGTCTATACTGGACCCTTTGGTAAGAAAGCAGCAGGATCCTGTTCAGAGATGGAGGGAGAAGAAGTTTCCAAGCCTGTCTGTTTATTCTCTTAGGACTGTTTTCAGAGTCAGGCTGAACTCTTCCTGTTTGAAGTTTCAGAGGATGAAGATGAGTTATTTTTATATAAACAGTAAACATTTTCCATGAGCTGGTTTACCAGATCCTGCATTCTCAAATCTTGCAAAAGGAAAGATTTACTGAGACCTGGTGTTTGGTTCTAAATAATGTATTTTCTTGAAAAAATTTCTGTGGCTACTCAACACAAGCAATGCCAAGGAAAGTTGTGTAACCCCATGTATGGGATTAACTAAGAAGTAGCTTTGGTTTGTTGTGTTGTCTTCATTCCTTCCCACTGTATTGATAAGAGAGCAAAGAACAAACATGCCAGTTGATGGTAGAAAGACAATGCCAGAGATGTGCCTTCACAGGCAGAGTCATTGCAGTCACTTCCACAGCTTTTAACACAAAGAATTAAGCAATTGTTACATTTCTGGAGTATCTGAGACTATATCTAAGTGTCACTTAAACAGCTAAAAGACATTCAAATTCAAACAATTTTTCTGTGGAGATCTGGGAAAGTGACTCTGCTCCATGGTGCTTAGCAGTATTTGCAGTTATTTCTGGTGCTGGAGGTCGTCATAAACAACTGTTGGGTTTTTTCCTTGGGAACACCCCAGATTTATTGTGTGGGTGTAGTACTTGCCTAGCATGATCCAGTTGACTAGTCTGCTTCCTCACTTTGAATCATTAGATATTTCCATCAAGCAGATTGCATTAATTTAGTTTTATTTCAGTTCTTAGCTGCCACAAACCCTTTCCCACTTGCTGTGTCAGGCATTCTTACTTCAGATGATATGGAGTAAATATCAAAGACCTGGAGGGCCTTTCTGCACCCAGCAAAAGAACAAATATGCAAGGCTATGGTGTATCATGAAACAGGAAATATTGCTTGCTAGGACTTGCATGAAGATTAATACAGTTTCAATTAGTGTTGAAAGAGCAGCTTTAGTCCCTGATGCCTAAGGATTCTAGTGTATTTTGTAGATTTTCTAGAATTTTTAGAATTATGTAGGTTTTTCTGGATTGCTCACATACTAGGTAGTGTTCAGAAATCACTGGGCACTTTCTCACACATTTCTGAGTTTTGCCAAGGACACTGTTTTGAAGAAGCACCGGCAAGACAACTTGAAGACAAAACAGAAGAGATGGCCTAGAGCCCTTGGAGAGGCTCCAAGGGGCAGTTCTGAGCTTTCTGATGGTGGGCACCAGGGGGAAATGGGTACATATATATCATATATGCTAATTACTGGAAGTTATGAAAACTGTAACATCACTGTACCATGCAGGTGCATGCTTAGCGTGTGCACCTAGAAGTTTCTAAATAAAGATACTTTTCTATCTATCTTCACTACTGTTGTTTTGAGCCTTTTTCCAGGAATTTAGGTATCATCCCAAGCCTGATAAGGTGCTAATATGTGATTTCTGCAGCAATATCTGCATTTCCATGCCAATGAAGCAAGCAGGATCCCCATCCTGCTTGGATCACCTGGGGTCTGCTGTCACATAAATGACATGAATTAGGTATCTCATTTCTCTTCCCTTGCCCAGCCCCCAATAGCTTAAATTTTTTCAAGTTATTCAGTTTCAAAGGCTATGGAATTCAAGTATTATCTAGCAGAAAACACCCGCAGGTAAGGAGATGTAATACAAATGTTCCGAGACTTCACCAAACAATTCTCAGTTACACTCTTGTCCCCAAACCACCTAGCAGTGAACAGGTTATAACATGTGATGGCAGATGGTTCAATGTAAGGGAACTCATTTCTTATAATGAACTATTGCAAAACAGAGTTAGTCAGTGAAGAAAGGTACAGAAGAACCTACAGGCCTGTTAAGAGAAAGTATATACCCAGAAAACAACATGCACTTGCATAAAGATTTTTTTCATTAGACCAGGTGAAATGCTACCAAGGTGTTACAGAAAAAAATGAAGAAAATTAGCTAGGTATACAATAGAAAGAAGAAAAACTTTTTGTGCGATGAAACTACAGGATAAATTGTAAAACTCCTTTTTTCCTACTTAGCTGTGAGATAAAAATGGCAAAAATTGAGTAATTACTTCTTTTTTAATAGTGAACACTCCTTCTGTCCATGTAATCACTTCAGAGTTAATGTAATTTCTTTTCCATGCATTCATTGAATCAGAGTTCACTTAAAGTCAAATAACTGAGACATCATGAATGTAAATTTCATTTTGAGTTTAAGGGAGAGGTGATATATCTTTCAAGTGGAAGTGACTGTGAGAGTAAAGATAAATTCCTCTTTTGGAAAGATAAAAATTTTGGTTAAAGGATGGGTTTGAGTTTAGTATTTATTTTTTTTTTGTCTGAGGGAAAAACCCAGTGGCTTTACAATTAGTTTCCAGAACTCTGGCAGACTTGGTGCCATGATCACTTCCTTGGGCCAGTCAGTTCCAGGGCCTACAACTCTCTCAGTGAAGAATCGCCTCCAAATGTCCAATCTGAATTTCCCCTGACACAGCTACATTCCATTTCCTCATGTCCCATCACTGGTCATGCTGGCACCAGGAGTTACATAAATGAAACAATTTTCACAGAAAGAAAAATGCAAAACAAAACAAAATAAAAATACTCATTTGCTGGCCAAATATGTAAAGAAAGTAGAAGGATTTGCTGTTATTGCAGGTAGACCAATGCTCTAAATAAGGACAACATACTCCATTCATATTCATAAGCTAAACCTGACTTACATTACCTAAGGGACTCTGGTTATTTTTCAGTCTTGTTCTCTTTCTGCTTCATCCTGGGGTACCCCTGAAGTTGTACAAATTGCCTAATCATCTCCATTGTTCAACAGTGGTTCCCTGTTTTTTGCATCTCCTTTTGAGTAGGCCGAGGACTGAGCCATAGCAGAGGTGAAAGGCTGAAGCCATCATGACCTATTGAATATGGTATCAAGAAGAGGGATCTTCCTGACATCTGACCTGGGCACATATTCCCAGTAAGCACACGCCAGCCTTTGGGAGGCCAGGTGTGTTTCTGTGATGCTGTGTTGGGGTGCTATGGGAGCCTTCTTCACAGAGCCCCCTGTCTGCATGGACACCAGCTTCTTAATGCATAATCTAACATTTTACCATTGTAACAGACAAAAGTACAAGACTACTCTCAGTGATACTCACTTATAGTCCCATTTATTACAAAAAAGCTTGAAATTTGCCATTGAAACTGTTACACTAAAAAACAACTTTCTGAGCATCTATGGCTTGTATCTTGTGTTACATGTGGGGACTTGTGTCTGCACTTTCCCACACCACAGTTCAGTGCATGCAGAATAACTACTCACTGTTGCTACAAAAAAAAGCTTAACTAAAACCAATTTAGGCAATAATACTTGTGTAGACAATTGCTATTACAAGCTGAAACAAGCTAAACTCTGTTCAAGCTGAAATGAGTCCAGAGAAATCCTGGCAGGTCAGTACAGAGACTACAAACTTTTTCTAATGGCAAAAACATGACTTAATGGGCTCCACAGTGCTAAGAAATTTGAAAGAGTAAAAGACTTAAAAGTCTGCTAATTTGAAAACATTGATTATCATGGTATATATTCACTTTGTATAAACCTATCTCTATAAAACAATATCTTCATGAAGCCTGTTCAGAATAGCTACATGGAAGTCACAAAATGCTGTTGCACCAAAGTTCAAGACATTCTGTACAAAATAATAGGAAATTATTTTCATTTTAGTGATGCTTGTGGAGCTATTTTCTGTAGCTGGATTAGTCAGGACTTCCTTTTGTTCTCTTGCCTATGTAGAACACCTAAAGAGGATATCTGTTTTTGAGCTTGGTTGAGACTGATAACTCAGATTCTTCAGTGAGGGTGATTTGGTAACATTGAAAAAATAGTGCTTTTTCCCCGTCTATTCTGACATAGTAAAAGCGACTCAGATGAAAAATTATTGTTAGAGGAAAGCATAAGATAAAAATATAGATATTTGGTTTTAATTTCCTCACTGTAGGCTCCTATTCCTCATGTCCATGCCTGATGAAGGCCTTGCAGAGCCCTCATGGAGGATTTCAGCCCAGTTTGCTCAAATGGCTCAGTTTCATGGCTCAAGGCCCTTCTCAGCCACCTGTCCTGATGTCACTCTCCCACTCTGTCCCCAGTCTGCTTCTTGGGTCCCATCCTGCTGGATCTCCCACCCAACTCTGCCCCACTCACAGTCTGCTGTGTTTTCCTGTAAGTCTTGGGCAAATTTGTCATCCGACTAAAACACCAACAGATATTTGTATCACTGCAAATTTCCCTTAATAATCTTTCCAAAGAAAGTTTCGTTTGTAGTTATAAGGCAAGTCCTTTGCAGAGCTGCATAGTGCAGGTCAGCTTGATTTAGATCCATTGATAGTCTAATTCTGCCGCAGTATCTTTTCTCACAAGCATAAGCTTATCTGTTAAAGGCATGTCAGTCTGTCAATATCAGCAGTTTGTTTCCCACACAGCTCTCTAAGTGTATCTAGATCACAGATATGAACATGCATGTTGTACTCTTTTAAGATCTGGCATGCTGGTGGGCAGCCTAGGCTGCATACAAGCAAATTCACATTTAAAGCCTCTTTTTACCAGCACTGCCAAATATAGTCATGTCACTAACTTTTATGGAGAGGCTACTTTATGAATGAGGAAAAGTAACAGCAGAAGCTTTAATCAGTACAGTCTGACAGTTGTAATAAAGTCTACTCTTACTCCTGCTCTATGGCTTGCTCCCACCAGAAAGGAAATTAGAGGTATATCAATGTTTCAAGTGAAAGTCACTATTTAATAAGGCATTTCTATTGAAAACCATATATTGTCTACCATTTAAATTGTTATATCAGCTTTTTTGATAACAAATTATAGTAAAAACCCCACAATGCTATTGCATG
This sequence comes from Acropternis orthonyx, assembly GCA_035583155.1. Lineage (NCBI taxonomy): Eukaryota > Metazoa > Chordata > Aves > Passeriformes > Rhinocryptidae > Acropternis > Acropternis orthonyx. The sequence continues at coordinate 41,368,924 of JAWWEU010000001.1, read as the reverse complement.
TGGGTGCACTGAAGGTATGCCAGAGTACCTTTTTGAATTATGTATTATACTTGTGACTTTGATCCTACAATTAATTCTTGGGCTTCTTTTGCTTTTTCTTTTGTTTGTTTTGGGTTAATTTGTTTGTTAGAAGCTGAAATAATGAGGAACAGGGATAAAAAGAGAGGAGAAGGCTAAGTTCAATTGGTTTAAATTTTTTTAGAGGCATATGCAAAAAGAGTGAGAATCTTGACTGACTGGAGAGAATCTTGACTGAAGTCAGAGCAAAGCTGTTTGAAATAGTCCCTGAAATATAATGCACTTTAGACTATTACTTTTGGGACCTTAAGTCTAGGATTAATCTTTACATGACTTTCATTGTCTGAAGGTCAAATTGTCTAGACATTCTCTGTAGTCAAGGGAGATAAATATATGCATCCCACAGTGACTCAGCTCTTCCTAACCTAGGTAAAAAGACAATAAAATTGGCTGAACACAATAAGCAAAATGAAAGATGAAGAAAATACTAATTTCCTTATGTATATCCCCCAAATTTTCTAATCAATATATAATAAAACTGAGTGAAAATTTTTAATAAGTGTTTAAAATTCAAAATAAAAACAAAAATCCCCCCACAAAAACAACCTAGAAGATAAGGGATGTTGTGTGAACAAGATTGACATCAGAGGCTATATAATATTTTAACAAACACAGCAAGCACTGACTAACAAGACGCCTGTCAGGGTACTGAGTTCTCTGGTTTGCCACAACATAACAAAACAGGTACTGGACAAAGGATTCAGAAGAGACTCTGAGCAATAGACTCAAAACACCAGCTAAGAAGGAGTGGCATTACTTTACTACAGTACCTTTCATAAGTATTTTTTGTTAGTTATTTTTTCTTATCTTGAGTATAGAACATTCAGCTCTCCAGACACCAAGTGTGCTGTCTAAGTAGAATGGGCTTGTATGGCACAAACTCTGTCCTCACAAGAATGAAAGGACAGGTGACTTACACCTGATGTAATATACTGAAGATCTCTAGAGCTTCAATAAGTATTTTGCATTGTGTTGTATCTGATGCTTTGGAAAATATCAATACTGACAGGTGATGAAAACATCTCATCAGCAAAATCTCTGAGGGTATTAGAAGGACTATGACCAAGGAATCACATCAGTCTCCTGACAGTCTTCAATTTCAAATTTTGTAGCTTCAGTCTTTTTATTGTATATGAGTTCCCAGAGTCATCCTGCATCATTTTCTTGTGTATTGACAGTGCCTCTGAGTCAGTTTTTCGGAACAAGTGTAAAGTTATATTACTAAAGAAGAAAGATCCCATGACATAGTCAGTTTCTCAAGATCTTCAATTCTCTTAGCATGCCCTGTAGTGATCTTTGTAGTTAGATGCTTGTTCTCCTTGTAGTTCTAATCATCATGTTCTTTGTTTTAACTAATTTTCCTTTGGTATGGCTTCAAATGCTTTACTGAAGTCAAGAAAAAGTGATCTAACACATTTACGTTGTATATTAAAACATTTGCATTAGTCAAAGGAAGATATAAAATTCATTTATCACATTATTTTGTTAAGTTCATTCCATACTTATATTCTGTTAGCTTCCATGTTTAGTTATCATCACCTTCAGATTCATTTAATGTTTTGCATAGTACTATGATTGGATTAATAGGCTTTTTTTCATCTGGATCACTGTTTCACCACATCCACTATGGGTGTTATATTTTGTAAATTTTAGTCATTCTCTGTCATTCCTTTTCAACAAACTTATTCCAGCATTTGTTTACTGACTGTTTTTCAGAGCTTCAGTTCATATATCTTTCTCTGAATTATGCTTCAGCTTAAAAATGTGGCTTTCTACTCCATGCCTACATTCTCTTACCTGCCTGATATTTGTCTTACATTCAGTTTCAGTATTCCTACTGAAAAGTGGAATGACAAATTTTGCTTTCAAGCCATACCTAGAATATCCTAAATTTCTATTCCCCTTTACTCCTTTTATATAGGACTGACACTTTTTCTTGCTACTTAGTATTTATTTCAAGGCCTGATTTGGTTTGAGAGATTTTACTTTATCCCTACATTTCCTAATCTCTCAGTTAAAGCCTTCATTCTGATTAACTTCAGGCCTCTAGAAGAAATGATGAGCAAAGATGTTAAATTATTCTCTGCTTTCAATATAGTCAATGAAGAAAGACAGAAAGTGATTCAAACTGCTAATATCTCAGCTTCTGTCTGAAAACATCTGTTTTTCTTCATTGACTGTAGTAAGGGAACTGGATGACTATGCTCCTAACTTAATCAAATCTATGAAGAATCTACATGGAAGATTTATCTTAGGTTTAGCCATGTTTCTGATGTTTACATACAACACCTCAGCCACCTTTTTTTTTTTTTTTAATCAAATTATTATTTATATGCTGAAGTACTTTTTGAAGCTTTTATTTTTTGGATATCCAGTTTCTTTTTGCCTTTAGACCCCCAGAAAATTCAGATTTCTTCTCATTCAAGTACCTGACCTTCTTCCTCCAGCCGAGTTCTGACTGATTCATTGATTTTGCCCAAGGAAAGTCAAAATGCTGTTACTCAGTCAGTCAATGCAATTACACATTTCATAGTCAGTTCTTTCTTAATACCCTTGGTACTTAGCAAAGCAGAAGCCAAAATAGAAATACATTGTACTTGGGGCAATAATTGCTGGTAAATACCATGTTGACTATAATACCAAGGTTAATCTGGACCCTGCAGCTGTTTTTGTTAGGAAGCTAGGGTGAGTCCCTCTGGTTAAACACAAATATTTAAACTCATGCTAATCTCCTTTAGTCTTATGTTATAGTTAAAGAAAAGAAAACAGAATCTTTTTATAAAGCTCTATTAATGTATTGTGTGTCCTTTAGGGTAAGATGAATCACATTCTCTGTATGTTAATCATTCAAAAGGAGAGATCTAACATAAAGGGAAGTCAATTTCATTCCTAAAGATGACTTTCATAGCTCTTATTTCTCTAAAAGAATTCCAAACAATATGTTCAGGATCTACATAGGAATCTCAATCAGATACTCAACAGCGCACAACTATGATCCAGATAGATTGCTTTTCTTTTGAAGTGACTTGTTTGTTTTTATTCCTTCACAATCACCATGTTTAAGGCTAACTGATCATCCCTTTCTTGTTTCTCACATCTGCCCAAACGTGCACACATGGATAATTATGTTCCACTCACAGTTGTTGTTCTTTCATGTTATTGCTATATTATTATTGCTAATAAAGAAACAGAACAGACTGATCAATATTGTGCAAATCATAAGTTAAGATTTACAGGCAGGTAAATGTAGACTTTTACCTCCTTTTGTTACATCACTTGGCTTTAGGATTGGTATTTCTTCTGCAGAGGTGTCTGGTAAATAATAAGGTGCCAAAGTGATTTTTTTCCTAGGAAAGTTAAGTAAATATGGTTCTTTTATTGCCAAGGAGACAAAACGTTATAGGACAATGAAAATCCTATTGCACTTTCTACATTATTCTTTGTTTAACAGCAAACAGGACACTTTTGGCTTTTTTTTCATTATTCTTCTTGTACCAATAACACTGATATCTGTAACTGATCAAATTGAGTCTCCTATGCATTGCTTGTGAGCAGAACACACTCTTGTCCATGTTTGCATTCCGTGTTCTAATGATTCAGTGGTTAACATGATGGCCAGCTGGTTTTGGCACTATTTTACCAAAAAGAAAAATACAGAATTATTTGTACAGCTGCACCAAAATGTGCAATGTCTCTTGTGGAAGGATTTATCTCACTGTTACAAACCCCTTTTTATGGTCAGTGGACAAACAGAGGAAACTCTTTAAGGGCTAGTTCATGCCATCCTAAAGGAGCTATTTCAGGCAGTTTGAGTGAATTATGTTCCCCAGATACCTCTTGAGAGTAGTGGGAGCTACACTACCAACAAACTGTATAGCTGTCTTTACACAGATAAAAGGATAAATGAACCTCATCTATAATATGCTGGGCTTTTAGTACTAATGAAGGACATGACTGCAGTGATACACTCCAGTCCTCTAAAGCAGCTTGTCCATATGTACGAAGACCTCCCTTCTTGTCCTTCCTCCTTCAGGCTCTGCAAGTTCAGTAGATGAATTTCCTCTCTCTAATCTCTTTACCTGCAAATTATCTCCTCTGCAAGGTCACCTGTGTATCCAGGAATCTTATCAATATTTTTAAGGAAGGTTTAGCATAGAGAGGACAAGCCAAGGCACATTTAAGCAGCTACTGTAGTTGTCCATGTCTCCTTGTTCTCCATCTGCCTTTGGGCATGCAGATTGCGCTTAGGTTTTCTCAGTAGTTGTCAGAGATGAAGTCACAAGTCCTGCTTTGACCATTGGTCTTCCCCAGCTCTCATGGACATGGTTATTGCAGTTTGGAAGGTACAAGATAGCTTTTTGTCAAAGATGCTACTTTTGTTTTCTTTTTGTTAGAACTGTGTATTTTGTGTGTGTGAGTGATTATTAATCTGTGATATAATACTTTGGTAGTAAGGATGTTGTCCTGATCGAAACATAGGAAAGGCAGCCTATTAAAGAGAAACATCAGAGCTCTAACTTTATTCTTTCATCATAATTACCCATCTCTATAAGCCTGTGTTTGTGTTCACTGTGTTGCTCTCTGTATGAGGTAGGGTCACAGGTAAACAGCAAAGATGGATGTGTGTATCATCTGTGGCACCAAAGTAAGTTCAGCAACCATGTAACTCTCTTTCTGAGCACTTAGCTGAACATTAGCATTCCTTTATATATTGTATATTAAGAAAAAATATTTTTTCCTCTTAAATTTAAAATATGCTTGAAAAGCAATATATACTTGATCGGATTCCATGCCTTAATTCTAATAGTATCAACAAAAATTTAAAAAAAAAAAAAAAAACAACAACAAAAAAAAACCCACAACAAATCAGAATTTGCAAGTTCAGGGGAAAAAACTGACCTCAAATGTTTTCAGTGTGCTTGCCACTCAACACCCTCTGAATTTAATGAGGTTTAAAAATTTTTTGTAAATAAGCTCTTTCCCTTTATTTGTCAGCTTTGGGCAGGAAACTGATTTCTAAATATGTGAAGTAATAAGTGGTGTAGAAGTTTGGAAGAGCTAAAACCTAACGTGGGAAATTTTAAGTGTATTTGACTAGTATATATTTTAAGGGAAAGTGAAACTTTGTTGTTGGAGGAAAGAAAAACAAGGAGCTGCCAAGATAATTATGTTTGAGAAATAAAATAAAAAAAATCTCTATTAGCAATTTAACAGTCTTGTATCATTACTTTTAACACATATTCAGTGACTAATTCATATTGCATAAAATTTCTCAAGTGGGCAGCAATTTGTTTCATTTTCTACCCAAGGATGATTTTTCTTAAAACTGAATGATGTGTGAGCCATTACTGCAATAGGGGAATTTTTTCCACTCTTCCATTGGTGAAATCTCTAGTAACATCAAAGAAAATTCAGACCAGCTTGTTGCTCACTTTGCATAAAATTAACAATCTTTCATGTCAAATACACTTTTCTTAATTTTATCGTACAATGACATGTGAATAATCATCAAAGTAGTTCTTTCTTTGCAAGATTTGGAAACAAACATTACAAAATGCTTCTTTTCAGAAGAAATAAACCATGGAAATTATTGCTAGATGTAGTATTAGAATTTTGTTTCAGATGCATTGGGATATGCATTGGGATAAACTGCTCTTTGAACAAAATATTTTTTCCCCTCACCTTTACACTTTTCCCAGAATATAAAGGAAGACACAGCTGTTTCTTGCAGAATTTTGACATGTCAAAATAATGAGGCTTTTCACATGAAAAATAGAAAGAAATCAAGACTTTAAATGTTCCTTCTCTCCTTTCACTGCATGTGTTCAACTAAAATTAATAATATCCAGGCAACAAAAATATTATTCCCTTTATTCTTTTTTCATCTGCTGTGAGTAGAATGATAATACCTCTCTCTATATTGTTGCTTTTTTAATTTTCATGAATATTATTTGTGTTCTAAAGCAGATTGAGGAAAGACTATATGACATAGATGTTAGAGGAATGAACTAATGATCCATTTTACACAACATTCCAGTTCTGACAAAACAAAATTTAGATGCTGCAAAGACAAATTCCCCACAATGTAGCTCCTTTGAGAATTCCAGTATCTCAAAGGATAATCCTGTGTCACCTGGGGTAATCCTAGCCCTATATTTTACAGCACAAGTCCGAAGATCAGTAGCCACCTCAAGGAATGTGAAAATATGAAAAATATTATGCAATGTAAATAAAATAAACACTCCCTATTCCCTGTGGCCTTTTGATATTTGTAATTCTAATTAAACTGACTCTGAGCATTATTTTTTAATGTTGTAGGTATCTATTTCCTAAATAGCATAGCTAAAAGAAACTCATTTGATAGAAAAATGTTCATACTAGAAATTTTTTTTAGGGAATGGGAAAGAGTAGCAGATGGCTTCAGAATCAAATGCAATACGAGATTATTTATTTTAGGGTTTAATTACGAGTGTATCATGTAATCTCTATAGTCAAAGATAGTTGCTATATGTGCAGCTGAGAAACTCTTACTAAGAGGCAGGTAAGGCTAACCAAAATTTCACTGGAAAAATAAATAATTCCATAGTTATCTCTGGAAAAAAAGAGAAAGACAAATTTTGACCTGTGGACAGCAGCTGGAATAGTGACTGGGAGGGAGATCATGATGTGCTATAATTGTGTGTGTGTGTATTAATGCTGAGGATTTTGGTATTCAGCACATCCATGTGATTTGGTTTCCAGCTCATCTTTGACAGATGTTGTGTAAATCTTCCCTGGTTTGTCCTTACACAGCTACTGAAAAAGTACCTGGTGCACTGGATGAAGTGCCTTCCACTTCAAGGAGTTCACATACAATCTGGAAATCATAATGGTTTTATGATGAGACGTTTACAGTAAGGATAGAGAAGATGCACTGACAAGCTCTGTATGTTTTGTAAATGCATGATCTAGGGAAAAATCGGTCATTATGAATTACACAGATGCCTGTTACTCCGTTCCTCAAACTCCATGACAACCCACAGAATTTTCTTCTGTTCACATACACCTGTTTGGCTTCTCTTAGATCTGGGAACAGTTTAGTGGGTCTTTAGCATGTGAGGCATTATCCTAAGGAATTTTGGAGGGAAAGACTATGATAAAGCCTTACAAAACTGTAGTGACACATCATCTTCATGAGCCTTGTGTTTTCTAGTTAGCTGGAGGCCAGCTGATAATCATTTCCAATGAAGTCTTGTGACTTCAATTCCTTGAGAACACTGTGAGCATGAAAAAATAATTTAATTTAACATCTGAAACCTAATTCCTGCCCAGGTTCATGACTTCACATACAAGCTTGACTCTTATGTCACCCTCAGCGGTGACAGCTGGAGAAACTGCTGCCCACTATCCCCTCTCTCTGCTCTGCAACAGAGCCCATCCCTCCCTGACATGCTTCACACAGATCACTTGGATGTGATTAAAAAATTAAAGTTGCAAAAGTTTAACAGTTGAACTTATTTTGGGTGAGGTAACATGAATTCTTTTGAATCCCTCAGAGAGATATTCTGAGATCACAGTAATCCCTGTGCAGGCAGCTGATAGTGAGCTGGAGGAAGTCCCTGCTGGAAAGTGACATATTAATTAGTAATTTCACATCTGTGCTTTGACTTGAGTCTGCATTCCTGGAATCACAGGTGGTTCTCTGTTAACTACAGGAATCATATGCTCAAAGTAAATTATTAATATAAATTAAATAGATTGCATATTTATTATTTTCAGTATTTATTAAAAATCATCCCTTTTTATACGAGAAGCATTTTGTAATTGTGTTCCAAGGCAGTCTAATGTGTTAACTGTAGTTTTTGGTTATTTGAACTGGCATTCAAAACAAGAATATTCTTTGGTATTTGGGCTTAAAAGAGATGTGAAAAGCTGATTATTTACTTTTAGCTTAACGTTGCCCCAAATGCAAAATGACAGTATCTTCACTAGTCAGTGTTGTTATGGAAGTGGTTTGAAACACTGACTAGCCATTTATTTTAATTTTTTTTCCAAGAGTTTCAACTAAATATATATTTTCCATCTTTTAGACATAAAACAAATATTCAATTCTTTTGGCATCTTATATCTGGCAATTGCCCTCTGGTCTGTGGCTTCATGTGTCAGAACATATCTAAAAACCCCTAATTGCCAATTTTATTAAAAAGCTGATAGATAACTGTTGGAGGGGACCTCTATCAACAATGGAAGAACAACCTTGGCAGTGCAGGTCTGTGAACCCTGGATGCTGCATATGACCAGAGAACTGTTTATAACTTAAGAATTTCACTCTGTTTAAGGACTATAATGTTATATATTTTTTCCCTGTGTTCTCTCGTGTGTCTGGTTGGACTTTTCCACTCACATGGCCTGTAACCCCCTCCTGACTGACTCCTGCTGGCAGCAGTGTTACAGCCCCTATATGGCAGGTTCCTGCCCCTTTCCCCTCGGTTTTTGGGATTCATACCTTCTTTGGCCCAGACCCTTCCCCAAAATCTCTCAGGTTTCATCCCGTTCCAGGACCCTTCCCCCCTGACCCTATATAAGTGGCAACCGTTTTGAATAAAGTTCTCTTGCTCCCACCTCACTCCCCGGAGTGTGTCCCCCGTCTCTCCGTCCCCCCTTTACCCCTCAGGATCACAGATAACACCCTCGTCTGCTGTGGTAGCATCTGAAGATTTCCCTCTTCACATCTTTCAAAGACATCCCTCTGCTAAGTGAAACCCTTGGGAGTGCAGGGCTGCTCAAAGCAGGGCTCTAAGCTGGTTATTGGCACTTCTGAACAGGTGAGCAGCTCCACAGGAGGTCCTGTCTCCTTGTGATTTTTGTACCATCTGAAAGCACAGAAGCAATTTGACTCAGAAATATGGGCCATTTGAAAAACATGTTTTTGGCAGTGGTGGAGGCACCAGAAATTTTGAACCAAATCATGGTGCTTGCGACTGTTTTGAGTTCCCTTACCACCTCCAGCTCCCTTTGGCACGGCCTGTCTCAGAGGGCAAACCCTGTCTCAGAGGGCAGAGCCAAGTAAGGCATGTACAGTGAGGACAAGATAAAAAACTGTGTGGCTTTACATCTGCACTAGTACCTCTCAAATGTCTACAGTGCATCTGGTGCCCACATGTATGAGCTTTTAGAGAGGGATAGAGAGGGCTAGTTGGAATACACTCTCTAACAGAAATTTGCCAAAGTAAGGGAATAATTGATTGCACAAATGATGTTTATCTCCAGCTAAAGATGATAAGTAATGAAGGTAAAATTCATGTTTGATACTAATGGTCTACTGGCAGATATTTAAGTATCAATGTAAACCATTATACAAAATGTTGGTCATACCCAAAACAAAAAACTTTCAAGGAAATATGAAGATGTCAAAGAATACTAAGTTTATTAATATACTAGTATCCTTCAAAAAATGGACCCCTGCCACACAAAGCTTAAGACTGCACCAATCACTGGTCAAGTTCATTACTCGATATTTAAAATATTCTATATCTGGGCTCTGCACCAGAATAAATACATATATTGTATCTATCACAGGTCATTCTTACCCAAAAGACTATCTTCTTAAGAAGTATACAAGAAAGACAGGGGTTATTGTATGAGATTCCAATATTAAAATATACAACATGAAGCGAAGACCAATATTTTCAGTAGCTGATTACCTAAATTTTCAAATTTTGACTATGACATATGACAGCAGGATGGTATACAGTTCCCTAGAATGCCTCCCTGCTCTCCTTGCTCTTGTTCTTTTTTGGATGAATATCTCAGGGCTTCCATGTCAAAGTATAAAAGCTGTCAGCTTTTTCCAGTCCACATAAAAAGGAATTCCAGAAAAGTTTGGAGATTCTTTACATGGCGAAGCTCCCTATATTTTCCTAATACTCAGTTCAAAGCGCTGCAGTCAAGTCCATATAACATTAGCATATACTATTAAGCCATTAACTATTTGACTTATGGAAATAGCTCAGTCAATTGTTTAAGTAATTTCTAAGAGATGGAATGACCAACCACACATGGCAAAGCATTTTCTGTGGACTTGTTTTTTGTTCTACAAAACCAAGAAACTACAGTAAATCTTCTTGAGACTAAATGACCATCATCTTAACCAACAACCCTGAGCTCTGGAAGCTTATTGGTATCCTTTGTAAGAGAATAAGATTCACACAGGTTTAGGTCCTTGACCACAAAAGACTGTGCATGGGAGGACAGAGAATTGCAACACTTTACTGACCATTCACCTCCAGAGGGAAAGGTGGGATCATGTCCACATTTCAGTTTCTTCAGTGCTTTGCTGTGTTGGGCCAGTGACAGTCTGAGTCTCATGGGGGCCAGGATGGGAAAGAGGAAACTGAATTAGTTGTGTCTCACAACCACAGTGCTTCCTGACTCACCCACTGCTCAGGCAATGTTTAAATTCAGAGTATGGCTCCGATATACTGCCAGTTATGAAATAAGGGTACCATAATTGCAAACTTTTGTATTCCAGTTTAATTCCTGCAAACCTCAGAATTCTTGGGTATTATGTTCTGTTTTAGCTACTGTTTACTGATGGATGATATAACACCAGTGGACTGAAATCACTTTGTGATCATGCCTTCTAAGCTCTCAAGTCAGACATTGCTGAGAGGAAATGACATGCAACTTATGAAACTTGTTTACATACTAAATACAAGTGCGGAAGTGATTTCAGCTTTGTTATTGCTGATAATACTCAAGAAGAGGATACAGACATCAAAAAAAATCTGAATTCCTCTTTAATTAAATTCAGCCCTTGAGCCTATCTCTACACACCATCTCTCAGTTTGCAATGGAACTTAGACAAATTGCTCTGAAAAAGTAAAAAAGAACTAACATTATTACTATTAGCAGCTCTATATCATGAAACTAGGATGAAGAGATCCCACTGATAAATGGAAGTATATGGACAGACAGACAAAATTGTGGAATTCAAGTAGATACCTATTTAAGGCTCAGTTTCAATGCTCTCAAAATACTGTCTTGCAGAGAGAGATTGAAAGTGTTTCATTTAGATTGAAAGCATTTCATTTGCAGTAAATATTCTCTGGTTTCCCTGAGTCTTTTAATAGCAGACCTACTTTTTATCATGTCACAAATTTTGTTTACCTCCCCCAGCCACTTATTTGCTATGATCCTGTTGATATTTAGTAAAGACTGGTTCTTATAACCATGTAAAGAGCTTGTGTCTTTTTATGTTCAGTTATTGTTCCTCAGGTCCCAGAATCTCTTTGTATGAGGTTATCTCCCAATTCAATTCAAGTGAAAAAAGCCCAGCAGTGTCTTCCATGTCTGGGTATGTCCAAGTCCTTCATAACATAACCTGCTTATTTGGCACAGGTAGGTTAAAGAGGGAGAGTTTAGAAACAGTATGAGTGAAAAGGAGGTGGGAAAGAAGATATCTACAGATCCTTCTAAATATTTTGGAGGTGAAATCACAGTGTACGTGTGTGTGTTTAGTTAGTCCAAGCATCCTTTGACCTAATTTGGTGTTGTTTATACAGTTAATGACAGTTGTTTAACTGACTGTGTTAGGCATCCTTCCACTTCTTTTCATAAGTCAGAAATGCCAAACAGAACTGGAATGACATTTGTGGATGGAATCTCAATTATATAAAAATAAGAAATGGCAAAATTCCCAGGTAGAATTTTGACAAACCTGCTAAAAACCCTGGCACTTGGGTAGACCCCACAGGATAATGCGAATTACACTGTTAGAGCACAAACAGTTCTGTGACAGAGAAGTATTAGCCTGGGTGTTGGCAGGCTTCCAGTGAAATGCTCTGTTCTGCTGCAGGGGTCTTCCTGGGAAAGCACCCATTCTTGTCCCAGAGTACATGATTAACTGCTGGTGTTATGGGACATATGAGTCTGAGTGCAGACCAGCTCAGGGAAGAAATGAGCAGTATTCCTGGACCCATTCTGGCTGCTTTGCTACTGCATAAGCTGGCAGGAGTCATCACTGCTGTCTACATGGTCTCCAACCAGCTGGAGAGCAACAGTGACTTTAGGGCACAGAGGGGAGCAGCCTCCTAGGGCAGATGGGAATATCAGTATCTTGTTACCTATGGGGCCAAGGCATGAAACAGGTATATGATCTGCTCAGCCTTGTCCGGGATTAAGTGTTTCTGCCACCCATAAAGCAGAATTCATGAGCCAGTCAACCTATAGGTAAGGCAAGTGTGCTATGTGAGGTCATCTCTTCAGCTCAACTCAGCTCAGCTCACCCCATTTAAATTCAAGCTGTGTTTTTGCCAGTAAACTTTCACTGTGTCTATAGGCAAGGTAATATTCAAGTACTTTAAACCTCTGCCTAAAGCCACAACACAGTTCCTGTTTGCATCCTGCAATGCCTATCCCCAGGGATGGATACCCATATGAGCTTGAATCCTAAATCTGCTGTCTTTGGGGTCAGCACAAGAAGGCAAGTCATCTCTTGGATCTGCGTGCAAAGATCACACTTGCCACCACATCTCAGAGCCATGCAGGCTGCTTAGCTGTGAATTTTCCTCACTCCTGCTGCCAAACAGACTCATAAGCTACGATACAGCCCTTCCCCCCAGCCCTCACCAGCCACTCCATAAACGTCAGCTTGAGTGTGCAGGCAACAGGCTCTGCAAGGGGAGAGCTAACAGCTCTAAAGGAGCTGTAACGTGCCTGTTGGCAGCCATGTAAAAGTCAGTGAGAAGAAATAGTTTCCTAAACATTCAGAAGCACTTGCTAAAATGTTTGCCAAATGGTTGTGCTGCATTTCCCACTCTGACTGCTTCTCCCCTAAACACAGCACACAGGGTGTTTACAAAACATTTAGCTAAAAGCAGAGGATAAGGGCCATATGGAAACTGCTGCTGCTAGATGCAGAAATCCAGCACAAAATGGCCCTATTTTGTGTTTGGATTTCTTTGTGGAAATGCAGACATCATACTCTGAAAATGCAGTGTGGGATGCTCTTCCATGACCAGCTGCCAAAAGGAGAGGTCCTAGCAACACAACATGCCTGGCTGCCTTCCTGGATCCTTGTTTCCACCTGTGACATCCCACCCCTCCTTCATGGTGGCTTTTCTCACCCCTTAGGAGCCAGTGCAGTTGCTGACTTCAGTAAAGAACTATCGTTGATGGGGTTGGGGTTATTTTTCTGGGCTGTTTCCTGTAGCTTCAGCCCTCTGAATCAGTTAATTGAGGACACACTTGATACCAGAAGGGCACAGGAAAATGGCAAGAGTGCTGGCCAGGATGGGAGGATCCTTTGCAGCAGTAGTGAGCTTTTGACAAAGTTGCCCTCATCCCACTGCGGCCTTAGACATAAACATCTGTGCCACCTCACTCAGGGGTTCAAGGATCTGGGGTCTGACCTGGGTCACACATACAGCATGACCTTACTCCAACCAGGCTGTCCAACATCAATTTCCTTTGGAAGGAGGCCATGCCTTACCCCAGGCCACCTTGCAAACTGCAGAGCTCAGCTGCTGTGGTGCTAGGCTTGTTTTTATGAAGTCTCCAATATGTTTTCTCTCCCTGTAAAAGTGGTTTCTTTTCCTTCTTTTTCTCATGTTCAAAAAGAAGTGGATTATTTTTAGCTCATGTTTTTCCTTTTGAACTTGCCTGTGGCCATTAAGTCAACATGGGAGAGCTCTGCTTTGAAAGATGGATGTCTCAGGCAAAAGAGAACCAAGTGATAGTGGTTCTGCAATCCCTGCATAAAGTGCAATGCACCTCATTTAGAAAAGGACATAGGAACTGAAAGTAGGACTTCTGGGAAAATGGTGAACTTGGAATCTATGGCTCAAATCCTTATCATCTGAGGTTGGAGATGTTTAATAAAAAGTTCCACTAAGATCCTCATATCCCAAAGGTGCCAGTAGTCCTCTAGGACAATTTCTGACATTTCTTCTCTAACTGTGAAACTGCCTTGGCTGATAGGCCATGTAGACCAGGATATCTGATTTGGGGTACTCTACTTGACCTTACATTGTGGTGTGGGGGAACGAGGGGATTAAGCCATAAATCTGTGATTACAAGGGCCAGGTAGCAGCACAGATAATGGTTCTGTAATAAAGCTGGCATTTCAGGTTCAAAAAAAGAGACATGAGTCATTTGTATAATCAGCTATGTCACTAAAATTATCAAGGACAAGATGGGCTAAAGGAAGGAATTCTTCCCTGGCATGCTGAGGTCCTGCGTGGACACCACACTGAGAAAACTGAAGGGCAGTTTCTGGAGGTCCCTTATCATGTACTACAAGGAATTACAGATTGTTGTACCTCAAAAAGAGCCAGGTTGCTTTAGCATCTCTGAAAAAATGAGGTGGTTTTTATCCAGTCCAGTTAGGAATGAAATAAAAAACAACATACTGCTCAATTATATGATTGCAAAATCAGGGGGTTTTGGGCAAGGTAAACTGTCATGTGTTAGCTTGCTTCTAAAACCAAATTTGTTTTCTGTGTTTCTGTGGGAAATCAGAGGATGTTATAAGCTGAGTCATGCCATTATTGACTTTAGCAAGCACAGCACTGATATAAATAGTGAAACACGGGGGAGCCTTAGACAGAAGAAGAAGCGATTGAGAGGTCTTCTAGATAGGGCTGGTAGGACAAGGAGACAAAAATGAAGACAAAGATCCTTCTTTTCCTTGGGTTGCTATATGTTGTGTGTTCTTCTGCTTTTCCAGTAGTTCCAGAAAAGGAAAAAGAAGATATGCAATTTGCTAAGGTAAAGATTATAGGCAGAACTTTAGAAATAATTTATTGAGAAAATAAACATATTGATGTATTAGTGATGTGTAATATTTTATTAACAGCTTTTTGCATTTGAAAAGAAAGTGTTATATTCTAAATTGTTTCTTTTTCTTCCCTACCAGAAATATCTGGAAAACTTCTATGATTTTAAAGAAGAGAAACATTCCCTTTTCAGAGCACAGAAGCTTGATCGCATGGCTGGCAAAATTCGAGAGATGCAGTCATTCTTTGGGCTAGAGGTTACTGGGCAGCTGAACCGTAAGACGCTGGACATGATGAAGCAGCCTAGGTGTGGAATACCTGACATCCGTTCATACAGCACCTTCCCACACAGTCCTAAGTGGAAGAAAGAAGATGTGACATATCGGTAACATACATTAAAGCATGTTCTCCTCCCCACCACTGGGAAGCTTTGTGAATGCTAGGCAGAAGGAATGTCAACAGGTTCTTTACTATTTATGCCTGTATTTCTCTGTGTAAAAGCTCCATTCAGGATGAAAGGACCATGAATGTGGGCACTATTCAGGCTTCTAAATAGTGATGAATATAGCAAATAGGAGCTTGCATTAGTTAGTTAACAACTTACTGAATAGTATACTCAGTGAATAGAAGGGATACAACTGAGAGTTTCTGAAAGACATGAAAGAAAACTGTGAAAGCTTCATCTGCTATGTAGGCAAATATTTTAAAAATAAAAAACTCAATACACGAAAATCATAATAACCACTGATTAAAATATTTGACCTTGATACCATGTGTACCGGTCACATGTGGTCTGGTTATTTTTAATTCCTTTGTCCTTATTTCACAGGATTTTAAACTACACTCCAGACATGCTACAAGCTGATGTAGAAGAAGCAATTGCAAGAGCCTTCCAGCTCTGGAGCAATGTCACCCCTTTGAGATTCACCAGGCTCTACAGTGGTCAAGCAGATATAATGATCTCCTTTGCAGCTGGATGTAAGGGGACTGCGTTGCCTGGGAATGATACTATTTGTCACTTCTTATTACTAAAATGATGAAAAACATCACTTTTTTTCCCCTCTTACTTTTAGTTCATGGTGACTTCTATTCCTTTGATGGTCCAGGAGGAACTCTGGCTCATGCCTACCCTCCCAACAGTGGGATAGGAGGAGATGCCCATTTTGATGAAGACGAAAACTGGACCAAATTTACTACCTATAGTGGTAGGTATTCTTAAATATTGTGTTGCCTGTTTTTTATTACACAGCATTGTCTTGAAGATGCTGTAAAGTCTCATATCCCATGGCAGTAGTTCCAGTATTTACTGAGATGTAAAATGTCAGTGTAATTTAGTAAAACAGTTGTGCATATTTTGATCTGGGCTGCAGTCATGACAGTGCCCTGAGGCTAATGCAGACAGCAATTACAGCTCCAGTGAGGAAATGAGATTAGCATGGAATAGCAATATTGGGTAATCATGACATAACACAGGGAATTTTCACCCTCAGGTAATGACCTTAAAAGTTGTAACATAACCTCTCAATTATTTTTTCTTCCAATTTAAAGTGATGCATGACTTTAACTTCTGGAAACGAAAAAGTAAACTCTTGAGTTTATTGGTAGATGTTAAATGAAACAGTGAAATGTTCTGGTTTCCAGCAATGTCCAGGGATTATATTACATGTTACTGGTCTTTGTGAAGTAGTTACCAGGTGAATTCCATGCAATTTATTAATCACAGAAATCTGACTAGAGGACTAAAATGTTCTCACCTAGTTTTTAGTGATTATTAAAGAAAATTTGATTTTTTCTTAGGGGAAAATTTCTTCAACATGGGAAAAAACTGTTCCCAGATTGGTTTCCTAGTGAGAAATAAGTGTTTATAATTCAGCACTCATTTCTTCTCCAAGATACTAGAGACCCTCCTACTTGGGGCATAGTTAGATTTTGCTGGTTTTTTAAGACCATGAACAGTATACATGTATGAGAGGATGGCACCTGTCTCCCACTGTCATGCAAAAAAATCATTTAGTGTTTGTGCTGGATTTTTTTTAGGATACAATTTATTTCTTGTTGCTGCTCATGAGCTGGGCCACTCACTAGGTCTTGGTCACTCCAATGTCTTTGGTGCTTTGATGTATCCTATATATATGCCCAGGGATACAAGGGACTACCAGCTTCATCAGGATGATATTGATGGCATTCAAGCCCTCTACGGTAAGCAAGGAGAAACATTTTTTAGTGAATGATGGATAATAATCTGTAATTAACTTTACCCAACAGCTACAATGTACTGAACTTTCTACTAGAAGAAGGACACTGTGGTTTAATTTCCTGTTACTATTTTTGGGCAAATCTCTTGGGGTTTTTGTGGCTAACAGTCTACATCTGCAAAATAGAATCTGTAGGCTGTATGCATGCCAATTAGTCAAAGGATCCAAGAGTCCTTTTCAGTGATACCACAGGAACAATGCATGTCTGTAGTATTAAACTCCCTTTATCCTCCACAAAAGAGTGGTCACGTGCCAGGTAGCCTATGCATTTGGCTCCATATGGTACATCCTGAAGCTCTACAACATGAACTACTCTAATCCACCTGCTAATTCTACACTTACCTATTTTACAAAGGACCCCCCAGAGAATCTCCTGTACTTCCAACAGAAGCTTTTCCTCCACAAGAACCAACTGAGCTGACAACTGCAGAAGCACCAACTGAAATGTCACCCCGTGAAGAAACAACACAAATTACACCCTCCAAACCCCCATCAAGACCTGACGACTGTGATCCTCACCTGACTTTTGATGCTATCACCACTCTCCGTGGGGAAATACTGTTCTTCAAAGGCAGGTAAGTGCTTTCATTTCTAGGAACATCTTTTTGTGAGACTGACAAAGGCAAAATATAAAGTTCAGTTTAAAGAATTTATCTTCCATTAGTTACAAAGGAAGATATTTCTTTATAAAAGTGTTAAGGCGACTTTGCTAAATTTTACTAGTCCACCTGGGTTGGGTGAGTAACATGGTTTACTGAGAGGATGAGTAAGCCATCATACATTATCACCCATGTCTGTTAAAATTGTGCAAGGCTGAATAATTCCAGTGTCACTCCTGAGCCTGTCGCTGCTTCACATGCAGCACTGTCCTCATCACAGCATCCTGTGTGTGGGCCAGGGAGCTGTGGAAAATGTCACTGATGACTTTTTGTGTCACTCTGGCCTAGGAGTCTACACTAGGCCACTGCTGTTACAGGTGTTCACTTTTTGGACACACTCTGACACTGGCACTGTACCAGGTTGTTGGCTGGGCATATCCACCCTGGAAAGGGAGAACAGAATGTCAGGCTCAGGCTTTCATCCACTTCTTGGGCTGGTAGTTGTGCTTTGATTGAACAGGCTTCCTTGGATGATGTGGGTCTGCTTTCCCTTTTAAAACACGTGATGAAGAATTGTACCTTAAATTCAAAATATATTTTAATAATTTTCAAGGAAGGGGAGAAAGGAGCAGTTCTTCCTTAAACTGAGTTTTAACATGTTTCTCAAGAGTGTTTTATTAACATTTTTAACCAAACTGAGATGAGGAATGCAACTGTGCCTACCTGTATGAGTCACGGTGATGAGAAGCTGCAATTGTCAGCACATCCACATATATCACATGTTGTCCTGGACAAGCCATCAGGATGCCAATGGAGAGGTACACAGGGCCACCAGCTCTAGGTGACCCTGCTTGAGCCAACAGGTTGGACAAAATGACCTTGAGACCTCACTTCCAGCCTCAACTATTCTGTGAGCTCAGAACAATGCACAGTAGAGGGCAAATATCTGTGTGGGAGCAGAGCTAAGTGAAGCACTGTGATCGCAAAAGGGGTGTTATCCGTGCCTCATTGGGAGCACTGGCTCCAGAACCCAGACAGCAGGCTTCAAAGTATGTTTCTAGGCTCCTGATCCACTAGTGAAGTACAGATAATGAATCACTGCTGTTTTCTTTTCTATCAGCTATGTCTGGCGCAAAAGTCCATATTTCTCAGAAATTGAGCATGACACCATCTCCTCTTTCTGGCCATCACTGGTAGCTGGCTTTGATGCTGCTTATGAGGTTGACAAGACTGATCGAGTGCTATTTTTTAAAGGTATTTCTCTTACATTTCCATCAATCCTTTTTATGAATGAATGAAGTTATAGTAATACTGCTAAGGTTATTTAATCATAATGGAAACCATATTATACTAGTATTCATTCTAATACTAACACTAGTACTATTAGGGCCTATTCTTAATATTTAGATCCATTTGAATTTTGAAAATGCTGTTACTGCCACTAAATAGTTCTACTTCACAACAGTCTTATACTGTATGATATTATCCTTCTTGGGTCAGTGAGAGAGAAGATCATAGCTGAGACAAAATTGATTGCTACATAAAGTTATTCAAACACATTTTTAAAGGTGTCAAACACACCTAAAAATATGTTGGCCTTTAACTATTGAGTATATAAATTAATACCTATAGAAAGATGAAAATCCAACAGCTGTAAGATTTTCAAACCTATGTGTGCCCTAGATGGTAAGGTTTTCATCTGGACATCTATGCTGTTTGATGGCATTTACTACACAGAAAGCTCTGGGACTTTGATGAACAGCAGATCAGACTCCTCAACAATCCTTGTAACTTCTTCTGCTTTCTCGTAGATGACCAGTACTGGGCTGTGAGTGGCTACAGTATAGAGTCAGGCTTCCCGAAGTCCATTCAGAACCTGGGCTTCCCCACCAGCATCAGGAAAATCGATGCAGCTGTTCATGATCAAAATACCAAGAAAACCTATTTTTTTGTAGGCAACAAGTACTGGAGGTAAGGTTCTTTCCTCTTCTGTACAGATAAGCAAAATAGCTTTTAAAATCAAGTTATATCAGAATTTGTACAGTTAAGCTCATGTTCTCTTGTTGTCAGCCTTCTTGGCTACTGAAAGCTGAAACTCAGAGACAATTACTCAGGTCTTTTCAAAAACCAAAGTCTGTAACCTCTGAGATAAACACAACATTCATTTGCCCTTGTTTGCCTGTTATTAACAGGAATATGAGCTCTGTTCATTCGTTGGGAAGCAATATGAACTTAGTATAAAAAGACAGTATGAGTAGACTTTGTAATTGTATCATGTATTCATTCAATAACTATTAAAGGACAGAAGTGCTCTGTAAAATCTATAAACGACAAATCAAGAAAGTTAAGCAAGGATATTAAAATATTTACTTCTTAAGAAACAGTTAAGCTAAGCAGTAATCCTAGCTTTAATAATTAATCTGCAATATTATCTTAAAAGAGTATTATACACCAGAAGTTTGAATTTCTCTTATGGAGTCACTTCACAGATTTTGTTCTGTAAAATCAAAATATTAAGTTTGAATAATTATTTAAGTTTATTGCTCAATATAAACCCCATCTAGCCTTATTGTCAGACTCAGGGAATGAAAGTGAACTCTTAGTCTGATAGTCTGAAAACAGCCTTACACAGGCCACTAGAGATGTAAATATTAACACAGTCAGAATTTATACAGTTCTATGTGATCATAGATGCATGCAGTTACTGGATTTTCAGCTGAGAGTAGGCATATTTTGTAAAACTTCCATCTGGTTTCAACACTGAACATCACATGCTTATTTTTTTTCTATGCAATTTCTTTATTTAGTTTCAATGAAAATACCAAATCAATGGAAAGGGGATATCCAAGAAAAATAGCAGCTGACTTTCACGGGATTGGCCATATGATGGATGCTGCCCTTCAGAAAAATGGTAAATAAATTGTCATTAAAAATAATAACCCAAAAGACCACCAACTGAAGCCAAAAATATATAACTTTCAAATATATAATAAATATTTTGGGGGTTTTTTAATCACACAAGAAAATATTAAGTGTATAACAATAGGTATACAAAAATGAAATATTAATTTGCCTGTATTTTGTCCTTCCTATTCTAGGATATTTCTACTTTTTCCATGGATCAAACCAGTATGAAGTTGACATCAAGAGAAAGAAACTCATCCGTACAATGAAGAGCAACAGCTGGTTTAATTGCTAGAAATATTAAGTGATGGTGCAGGGATGTATTTGTACCAGAAACAGTTTTTTGACATGTTCCTTGGTTCTAAACAGTGTTATTCAGATGTTACTGTGCATCTGAGTCTGAAATTACTAACAATTCTAATTTAAAACCTAATGTACAGTTTTAATTTATTTTCTACTGAAACTATTTATTAATCAAGTTGGTTTTAATAATAAAGTGTCTTGCTTGAGTATAACAGTGTTCTTTTGTTCTGGTTCAGTCCATTGGAGACAAGGCTCTTTTCTGCTGTGAGTACATAAAAGACTGAACAGCATCATCACCATTTTTAGTAGGGCTCAGTGTCTGTGGGGGAAAAGTTAAAGTGAAGACGAAGTAGTAGTGCAGTTGTGGCAGACAATAAGAAATTAGTCAGGGGACAGAGGAGGGAAACAAAGACACTCAAGAACAGTGGGGGAGGCATAAAAGGTAAGAGAAGATCCTACTCAACAGTGTGTGAAAGGAGTCACTGGAGCTTGGGACTCACCTGCCATGACTGCACGGCACAGGGACAGAGTAGTCAGGGCAGCAATGGGGACAGATGCCTGCTAGCAGATGGGAACGTGGCAACTGAACCAGTGCTCCAGTGCTGCTGGGGGTGGTTTTGGGGCACAGAGTTGTTGATATAGCAGGACATAGGTGACCAGGGAGAAGGGTAGGTGCTCAGTTTGGGGATGGAGGTAGCATGCAGGCAAGGGTGGGAAGTGACGGAGATAGGATCACAGGGTCACAGAGAGTCAGTGGATTTGCACTGCTGGGCTCTCATCATGTGGTTTGGGAATGGAATCAGGGATGGCAGTCCAACTTGCACTGCTAGACAAGAAACAACTTCCCAGAGCAAACAAGCCAAAATGATAAGGAAAAAACCCCAGAATTTTCATGTAACTACCACAGATGAATCCTTCAGAGGATGACTGCTGAGACATAGGGGAAAGCACATCTGCTTCCTCTGTGTACCTTGATTGGGTTCCCCTCACAGGGCAATAGCTCAGTGACCTTAAACATCTCATGTGGTGTAAGAAAGCTTGGCTGAAGTCCATCCTCTCTTTGAAAGGATGTGATCTCATCTCTCACAACACTGTTCTGATTATCTGATTGTACAAGGAAGTCAATCCACTATTCCTCTTTCTCTAGCAGAATCGGCAAAGGCAGAAAGAGAGGGTGGAAATGGCTGATGAGGATGGTATTCCAGTTATCACAGCTCAAACCTCATTAGGCAGAGGTGAAATTTGCTCCTGATCTTCTGCACAGGGCAGATCCCTCAGACATTTGGTCAAAATACACACTAACACCTGCTGCACCGTCCATCAAGGCCAGAGGAAGCCACATGTCTCAGTGTACCCACAGACCCACTGCCCCACTGTGCTAGCAGACAATACCAGAGGAAGGCAGTAGAGATGCCTTTGGATGGGTCTTTGGGAAACCTGGTCTAGTGAAAGGAGTCCCACTCAATTGCAGAGGGTTTGGAACTAGACGACCTTTAAAGTCCCTTCCAACCCTAATCATTCTATGATTCTATGATCTTGGAATATCTCTTCTCTGTCATGTCTTCCTCCTCATGTGTGCTTTGTGCCATGCTAGATTCACTCTGAGCCCCTCTAAAGCAAGGTCTAGAATGAAAATGTTAGAAATTAAGCCATGGCTTAAAAGTCAAGTAGGGACTGAACAGCTCAGCATTGCCACAAGGGCAGTGGTGCATCACTGTGAAGTCATGAACTGACAAGTGGGTGATCTTACCTGGCAGCAGTCCAGGCAGGGCAGAGACACAGGAAAACTGGTGTTGCCCTAACATCTCCCAGTATCTTGCTCAATAGCTTGTGTTGTGTACAAAGCCTATCCTGAAGAAACTTCAGTTCAAGGACTTTAGATGCCTCTGGGGTTAGGCAGAGTGACTGTGAGTACCATTTGTACATATATATAATAATGGCCAGACTTCGTGAATGAAGATCTTGGGAAGGGCTCTCTCCCCACGTGGGTGTGCCCTTCCAGCCTGCGCAGTGGATTTTTCAGGTGAGGCACAGCGTGCGCAGAACTGGCCCCACCGTTTAAGTCCTAAGGTCCATTTGCCATGGCCGAGCGAGCTTGGACAGTGACAGTGAAATCCTCGGGACTGTCTACAGCGCCTGGTACTAACCGGGGCTGCCCCTGCTGAGCATCCGAGATCTGACTGGATTGGATGGCAGGGAGGCATTTACCTGCCCAGGGGTCGGTTAATGCCTATATACTCTGATATCTTAACTAGATGCCTTCTTATACGTGAGGGCTGCCTTCAGAATTCAGGCCTTTAGGATCTGGTTGTTGCCTGAGACTTGAAAGTGGTTAAGGAAGAACAAAAAAGAGCATTTTGGTGACAGTGAAGCAGAACACTGTTGATGTTTACAATGACTCACATTATATTAACGTATTTCTCTTACATATGCTTGGTACAGCTTTTTTTAGTTATTACCTCAAGTAAACAGCAGAATTAAAATATTCCCTCCAGCTGTGGGTATTAATTAGCTTAAACTCCCAGTATCTGAAAAGTTAATGATATTTACTTGGCTGTGAAGGAAAATCTAGAAAGTTTAGCCTGGAGCATAAATGGAAGACAACATGGCATGGATTTCACCTGGAAAAGGGGACTGGTGAGATGTATTAACCATGGAATTTCCATCTGTATTTCTGTTTTGTTAATATCTTAAACTTTTAAATGAAAGAATGTTACTTTTGGTTTGGGAAAAGCAATGAAATTCCAGGCAAATGGAAAACAATTCAAATGAGACTGGAAACAGGAATGTTGGAGCTGCCTGTATACACTTAGTGGGCAAGAGATTTCTTGTAAACGTGATTTTGTTATAACTCATAAATGATTGCTGGAATTTAAGACCTCTTGGGTACCAGAAGGGGAGATTTATTCATAAACATAATTTTAAGTACTCATCTTTTATGAATATGAAATTTCCCTGGAGCCTGAGGTTAGGTATATAGAAAAGAGAGACTCACAAAATAACCTGTTACATCTGAAATTTTTGACAGCACAACTGTTGTTCCAGATCCAACCTCTTGCACATGAAATCTCAGGCAAAAATTCCTTAATGACTTCACTGACAAAGAGCAAGAGTGGCCTGTATGCAAGCTGACAGGAACTAGGGGGGGGCCATCAGTGAATCAGCATTACCATGCTGGAGACCGACAGCTGTTATATAAAAGCCAAAAGTAGGTCACACACTCATCTTTGTCAGCAATACGGTAATTTTGAGGCTAGGTTTGTGCTGCCAGGTCTGAGGGTTTGCAGCACAGCCAGAAAGGAGGTGCCAAAGGCACCGAGTTAAGCAATGCTTGCTCGTGGCAGCACTGGCTGGAGCTGCAGTTTTGTGTCTCAGAAGCTTCAAGTGCCCAGAACTGCTCTCCAGGGTTTTGACCAGGGATCCTACACTGTTACCAGAGACCAACCTGGCCAGGACACTGAGGGTACATAAGGCAGCAGAGTGGGGCACTTTCAAACTCCACTTTGTTTTGCCTGGTCTATTGCTAACTAGAAATTGTGAAAATCAATGAGTTAGGGAAAGTTTTAAAAAGCAAACAAGTATTATATAAAGGTGAAGCAGGTATGTGGCAGACTGCAAAAAAGACTTCTCTAAAGGCTAATGGAAATGAGAATGGAGAATCTCCCATTTCTTCTGTCATTATGGGCAGCACTTTCTTGTGCTTTTCCTGCAGATACAAGGCAGAACAAGGAAGGGGGCATGTAACTTACCCAGGTGAGGAAGGCAGACCTCTGGGAAGAGCAGCAGGGGAGCCAGTAGAATAAATAACATGTTTGAATAGTTCTGAAAATGGCAGAGGGGCAAAAGATGGGGGGGGTGTAATCATGACGACAAAGGCTTCTTTAGCCCCAGCTTATCTTGTTTTACTTTTTCTTTTACAGAAGAGTTAAACCTGATGATGCATTCACTTATGTGTTGATTCTACAAGTAATTAAACTCCTGAGCCAATCTATGTTTGGTTTGCAGTTCAGGTGGAAATATCATTATTTATGTGATTTGTGGTATTATGAACTATGGGTCTTCACAAAATAAGCTAGGATTTTTATTAATTATTACTGTCCAAAATGTGGGAAATGGGATACTACTGCTGAAATTTTATATCCAATCATATATTTCAAACTGTCTCTTCTAAAGGACTCTGGGTAACTCCAGGGCACAGCCTAAGTGGAGGGCTCCTTATCAGAAAATAGTAGAAAAATGTTAACTTTAAATGTATTTTGAGTTAACTGCAACACATTTATAGGGATAATATAATGTATAAAACTATCATTAAGATAAAATATATTCATACAGGCTTTAAAAAACTCTATTATGCATTCTCCCATAGAACAGAAAGAAAAGTAACAAAGCAAATATCATGGACTGTCTTAAAGCAATTTTTTTTTTTAATTAGATGTACCTGGAAAATTACTATGGCTTTAAGAAAGATGGAGAATCTTTTGTTTGGAAAAGTAATAGCCCAATGACCTGAAAACTAAAAGAAATGCAGGAATTCTTTGGGCTGGAGGTGACAGGGATATCGGATTCTGGCACTTTGGACTTGGTATAGAAACATCACTGTGGATTCCCTGACATAGCTGGGTTCTCCACCTTTGCAGGAGAGCCAAAATGGGCAAAACAAGTTCTGACATAGAGGTAATTACAGTGGAATTCTTCATGTCAAGACAGTGTTCTACACAGCATAAGTGGTAAGAACACACCTGTTCTTCTATCTTATATTTTAAAGGATATTAAACTACATACCAGACCTGCATCCAGGAGATGTCAGTGCAGTGATCAAGAAAGCATTAAGTGTTTGGAGCAGTGTGACTCCACCTAGATTCATCAAGAAGGATAGAAGTGATGCAGACATAATGATCTCCTTTGCATCCAGAGGTAAAACTCCAAGTAACCATTACGAGTTATTGCCAGTTTACTGCCTATCTGAAGAGCTGACTTGAAATGCTAATGATTTCTTCCCATAGACAGCACGTGTGATGTTCAGAGCCAGGCTGAACAAGCAGACAGAAAACACAGTTCTTGCTCAAGGTGCTATGGCTATAATTCTTGACAATCCTTGTAGAAGCAGATGAGGAGAAGGAGAGAGAAAATAAATGGAAGGAGCTGCCTGTAGTTCACTGGATCTAAACACATTATATTCTGCCCAATGTGTGCGTGAATCCCCAGTCAGCTCTGTATGGAATTTGCTTCTCAGATCACAACGACTTCATCCCCTTTGATGGCCCAGGAGGGTCACATGCTCATGGCTATGCACCCGGCAAGGATATTGGTGGAGATGCTCATTTTGATGAGGATGAAACCTGGACCTAAAGCACAGAGGGTAGGAAATTAAGTTCTCCAAGCCCTTCTTGAAGCAAGTTGCACATGAAATCAAGAGTGCAGTGTCTATCTCCTCTCTTTCTTAGGAAATTCTTAAATTGCTGCTGATTTGGAAGGGCACTGTTCTATGGTTTCCATAGCTATAAAAAGCCTCTGAGCCCTCTGGTTAAAAAAATTACAGTGGATGGAGATTTATTTGGGAGAGGTTCCCCTTCGCCACATTCCTCCAACCTTCTTGCATCTCCCCAACAGTTACATCACTTGCACTGGCCTAGGGTCCTTCTCCCACACTGACTTCTACAGGATCTACAGACTATTTCTTTGTACTCTGCTGTAATGATTTCATTATTTTTCTTTCTGACCAGAATTTCATCTCTAACTGAATTTCCCATGAGATCTTCACTTGCTTAGGCAAGCAGTTCTGAAAGCTTCTGACCTGCCTTATGCCCTTCAATGTTATTCAGCAGAAATGAAAACACACAGCTCTCCTATTATATGTTTTGTTTGTTGTCTTCAGGTACAAACCTGTTTTATGTTGCTGTCCATGAGTTTGGCCATTCACTGGGACTTTTCAATTCCAAAGATCTCAATGCTCTGATATATCTAGTTTACAGGAAATTTGACCCTTCAGTACTCCCTCTTCATCAGGAAGATAATAGTGGCATTCAGTAATTCTATGGTAATTCACAATTATTAATCAACTAGTGCTTATAATTTCAAAGACTTTGGAATACCTTGCAGTGACATTTCTGCGTACTGGATATGCCTCAATGAGTTGTCACTATAATTTCTTCCATAAATTGCTTCTTCTAGGACCATCTTCTAACAAAACAAAAAAAAAAAAAAAAAAAAAAAATCAAAGGGAACCTACTGAAATAAAAGATACAACTGAGCAAAAAGATCTGGCATTGCTGAACACCTGTGCCCCCAATATAGCTTTTGATGCTGTCACCACATTTTGTGGAGAAATAATTTTTTTTAAAGACAAGTAAATCAGCTTCTGGAAGCAAAACAAGTGGTTATCATTTTTTAAATTATGGCCCACAGCACGGAAAAATAACTTTACCCAGAATATCTGCCATTCTAGACAAGAAGGCAAGACAGGGAATAAGGAAAAGAGTTGGAAAACAAAGAGGGTGGTGGAGAAATGAAGAGAGATACCTATAAGGAGGAAGGCAATCTCAGGAACAGGGCATGCTGTGAACGGGGTGGGGAAAGGCAGCTCCTCTGCAAATGGGATGTTTTCACTGTAGTCTGTAAGAAACTCCCAGGTGTTCAGCAGGTGGGAGAGTTCAGCTTTGGCAAAACACAGCACCAGCTCTGGGACACTTGACACCTTCATTGTTGTCCTTGCTTTGAGAGAGCTGAGGGTTTACCAGTCCTGACACAACACCTGCTTGAAGAACCCCATAGTGGTGATTTAGTATAATAAAAGGAAAAGATAATTGATTCAGTGTTGAACTCAAAGTGTTCCTCTCCAGGGCATGACATCCCAAGGTCTGAAGGAGAAGGGTAGAGGACCTCATTCTCCTCCTTTTCACATGATAGGCTGTGCTTTCCCTGCTTCAGACCCTGCCCAGAAATCAACATTAAAGCAAGTTCTGACCCAGAGTTTGGAGTCCACAAAGCCAGGAAAGTGTTATTTCATGGAAAAGCCTCACACACACTGACTGTTTCTCTAAATTAGTGCTGATAATCCCAGAGTGGGCTTTGTTCCCAAAATCTTACCCCATACCAACCATGTGAACCCAGGTCTCTCTACGCTCCATTTCTGCATAAGGAAAAATAAATGTTTTGACAAAACAGTTCCTCTGACCTATTTGAGATGTCTGGATCAAGATGAGAGCAATCCCACCAAGAAAAATAAATTTCTTTACATTAAGATTACAGGAGCTTACTGTGACTAAGGTACATGGTTGGATTTAGTCAGATAAATCCTGCCCTGAGTGTCATGATGTAGTTTCACTAACCTGCCTGAACACCCAATTTTATTTAAAACCTCTTCTGTATTTACATAAGGCATATTTGGCACAAACGTCCTACAGTCAGAACAGCTGATTTTGATTTAATATCTTCATTCTGGCCGCGGCTGCCACCTGGTGTTGATGGTGCACATGAAGCTCCTGAAAGAGATTAAAGGGTTATTTTTAAAGGTAAAATGTTGTCCTTTTATTTTTCCATGTAGTCTTCCAAGTAGGCTTAAGAGTTTGTGTCTAGTTTAAAAACCACTTAAACTTTCTACAGGATTTCACAAGCTTGAATTTAGTCTAAAAAAAAAGGTGTGTTTCAGTCACAGAGATAACAAAAGTATTATCCAAGAAAAAAAAATGCATCTTATTTTTTAACATCCATATAGAAAATTTCCCATACTAATTAAATGTCGTTTATGGTTTTTGGTTTTTGTGGGGTTTTGTTTTTTTCCTGGTTTCTGTTTGTTTGTTTGTTTCTTTGGTGTTCTTTTGTTGTTGTTGTTTGTTTTGTTTTTGTTTGTTTGTTTCTGGAAAATTATCTATTGAATTTAAAAATGATACCACATGCTTATTCTAAACTTGTGGTAAACTAACATAAGTATGAAGGAAGACTGACATTTCAGTTTGCACAAAAAATTATGTGGAAAACTATTGCTTTTTTTGGACTCTAAAAGTAGTATGTAGAATGTTTTCAAGTAAACATTATTTTATGTCTGCATTTTTCCATTTAAAGATTAGTTTTCATGAAAAAGATTGTGTCATTCCCAGAAGAAGATTCTGATAACATGTTGTCATCAACTTTTCTTAATAGGGAATGAATTCTTGGTTGTGAAATGAGACACCACAGTTCCTGGATACCCCCAAAAATTCTACATCCTGGGCTTTACAAAGGTTGTTACCAAATTTTATGCTGCTTTTTATAATGGAAATGAGGAGGAAATATATTGCTTCATAATGGACAAATTTTGGAGGTGATATTTCCTGTACTACTTTTCTAAACAGAAGCAAACATAAGCACATGATCAATATCCTGTCATGATTTAGGATGCATTAGTCACACAATTTTGGTAATTTCTTTCAGTGTCACAACTGACTATGGAAAAAATATTTGAAAGGGAGGTGAAATAGTGCTTTTTGCTTTGCTTTTAGTTGATTTGACTATTTAACAATGTCTTTATTTATATATTTTCATTTAGCTTCCTTAGGGGGAAAAATGCCATCCTACAGCTCCACAGTCATCTCAGGAAATCAGTCAAAATCTCATGATTTATATCAAAATGTTTCTGTGGAGTAGAAGGAGAATCTAAGCCCTTTTCCAGTTACTAACAGATAGTTTCATAAAGTTGCTGATAAATGCCACATACAGCAAAGAATTACCTGCTGTGTATGGTTATTATTTTCTCTTTCCAATTCAGTGCCTACTGCTCAGGGTTGTCTTACAGGACACAGATTCCCAACAGCCAAAGGAGGTGCACCTGTAATGGAAGCAACAAATAACCTTAACTTTTGTGGATGAACAACAAAACTTCTCTCAGGTAAAATGACTTAAAAAAACTTATAACTTCAGAAAAAAACCCCAGATTTTTCCCAATAAACAGATTTCTTACAGAGACATAACATGAGAGCAATCTTTTTTTATAATCTTTTATCCCTTTTAGGCATGGTCTCTTAGAAAAAAATATTAAACAGATTTACAATGATGATTTCGGTATTAGGTATTCTTAGATGTATCTTGAGGTGCAGTAAACAGAAGCAATTCTTCCAGTGCAGCTAACAGAATAATAGTTATTTATGGCAAATTGTGTCTCTGTCAATGTTACCTAAATGATATTGAAAGTCTTCAATGAACTCCGTTACCTTTTGACAGGTACAAGGTAATGAGGAGAGATTAATTAATCATGAGTTGTTTGCAGTTTTTGTTGACTCCAGGTTGTCTATCATTTTTCTTAGTTATGATAAAAGAAGTCTGTCTATGGACAGGAAGTCATCACTGGCAAGAGATGTCTTTCCAGGAATTAATGAGAACATTGATGCTGTTTTTCAACATGAAAGTGAGTAACTGTTCTTAATAAAATCTGTATGAAATGCTCAGTCACAGTGCTAAGAGAGCTTGGGCACAGAGAGGCACTTCTAAATGAGGCACAGAGCCCTCAGGATGACCAGTAAGACCGTGAAATACTCATATAACATTCCCATGCTTCACTTTGTCTCCTTGAAAAGTAGTGATGGTATACCTTTGGTGACAGTTTCACATCTGGAAAGGCCATTTCTTTATTTATGTTGGCATGCACGTCACACCATGAAGAGCACCACTCAAGACAGTGACATCTCAACAACACAAGGTCTACATGCTGTGAGCAAGGCTAGCACAGCTTGGCCCTCTGACATGAAATGTGACTGCTTTGAGTGCCAATTGGCACTAGTTTCTCCTGCATGAAAGTAAATATTGCTTATATAGGGAGATGCTGGACTAGACTCAAGGATACACCCATACTGCCAATGACACAGCTTCCCCGCTATCTCCTTGCTCCTCCTCTCAGCTCATCAAAACCCATGCATGTTAATTGTTTCATAGCAAATCTATCATCTTCCTCCAAAACGAGTCTCATACCTGGTGCTGGGAGTCCTTAGCTGCAGACCTCACTCCCAGAGGGCAGTGTGGGCATGACTACACCAGGCTGGATCTCTCCTTTCCTGCACGGCATCAGGCAGCACCCATCAAGCTAGTACCTGCTCCCCGCTGGGCTGTGCAATGCCTACCCACAGGAGGCTAAAAGTGCACTCTCTGCGGGGTTTCAACACAGCTGATGTGTAACAGCAGATACTTTAAGCTGAGGAAACACACAGGATGCATGTTTTGTAGTGTCACCTCGTGGGATTCACTGAATACATTATGCAGTTGTGCATGGCTGGTTTGCCATGGAAGGTAGCCCCATGCTGCTGTACAATGCTTTGCAGAGATGTCACCTGCGAGTAGATGCTGTTGGCAGCATAACTGTATCCAGAGGTTAGTCTGAGCTCTTTCTGGATGTTGTGGACGCATACTAATCTTTACATCTGCAATATCATAGTTCATCTGGGTTGTTTATTGTGGCTTTTTATAGACTTCCTTTATTTCTTCTGTGAAAGAAAGAAATTTGAGTTTGACCTTGATAAGAAGAGAGTTACACACTTCCTAAAGACAAACTTCTGTTTTCCATGTTAAGACAATGAAATCTGTAACAATGTTAGAAAGAATGTGGTTTCCTTGCACTAGAAACACTTATTCTTTAATAAATATATGGCATGCATGGGTACTTCAGTGTTAGTCAGCAGACCTCATCCCTGCACAATTTGTGTTTCAGTAAACAACAGAAGAGTATTTAACATACTGATGTGTATATATGTATGTAGTTAACATCAGGCTGGCTAACTTACCAACAACAATGCAGTTTTTACTTCTGATACAAAATTGTGACTTATTATTTCCACCATCTGCACTTTTCATGCTGTACATTACCCTACACAGAGCAGTACCATGGTTCCAGGAGTCTGTGAGGAAGAGTTTTGCTATTCCTAAAGCTAGGATTGGGTTTTTCCCAATATTTCAAAGTTAAACAGGCAGACTAATCAAAGCTACTGCTCTTAATTACAGTGAGATATATGGAAGCTCCAGAGAGCAATCCTTCCCA
Source organism: Acropternis orthonyx (assembly GCA_035583155.1). Taxonomy (NCBI): domain Eukaryota; kingdom Metazoa; phylum Chordata; class Aves; order Passeriformes; family Rhinocryptidae; genus Acropternis; species Acropternis orthonyx. The sequence goes on along the minus strand of JAWWEU010000001.1, from coordinate 41,337,030 downwards.
GCCTGAGGTGTGAACCTAGAGCTGGAAGTCCTCCTTTTTTTGACTGACTGGAGAGGCAGTTTATGTTGGACACCCAATTATAGAAGGTTAAATTTAAGTGTGATGAATTCTACCCTAAGGTATTTATTGTTATACGTGATTTCCTGTGTAATGTTTGAGGATAACTCTGTTTGAGCAGGGAGGTGGGACCAGATGACCTTACTGTGGTCACTTTCCCGTGCTGTTATTCTGTGATCAAAGGCTTATCTCCGAAGACATAGGAGCAGGGGGACACACTGGCATGTAGGAAAGACTCAGTCACCCCTGACCTGCATCTGCTCAGCTTCAGTTTTCCCTGGGAAGGCCCCACTGGCTGAGGGACATCCATCATCATGTGCTCATGAGAAAGGGTTCCTTATCACCTTACAGGCTGAAGGGTCACTGCCAGGGAGACAGGGATCAATATCCAGGGTAAGAGCATTTGGGGATTTTATAAAACTTACTATGTCATATTTGAAGGGAACTGTTGGAATGCTCAAAATTTATTGTGAGTTGATTAGGGAAAATGGGAGTTTCAAGGTAGACTGGGGAGGAACAGGTTCGTGAAAATAGATGGATAAGTGAATGAAAGGGTTGGTTGCATGCAAACAGGCTGCAGTCAGTGTGCTTCTTTGACCATGCCCTGCATATTTTGTCCTGTCTTTGGAATAAATCATATTTTATGTGTGTGTGAGCTCTTTCTATATGTGCTTGGGTGCACTTCAAGCTGGATCGGCTGCTGAGGAGGCTAAGAGGTCTGAATGCCATCAGCTGGAGCGTGGCTGCAAGCTACAGGGATGTTGATACATCCTGGTTTAGAACTGGCAGAAGGTGCCCTCAGAAGGATTTTTAATTTAAATATAGTATTGCCAAAGGGTGCGGTTTAAACAGCCTTGTTCCTAATAAGTTTTGGAACATGAAAGTTGTTGAATCTGTCAATTGTTTTCTGCTTTTGGGAAAGGAATGTAGGACTTTGGTTAATTTCATCTGCTACCTCATCAACAAGATTTTACTGGGATTTCTGTGATACAGGAGGTGCAAGGGCAGCTACTGTACTGTGAGGACTGTATGTCTAAGACCAGCTGCTGAGGGGCTCCCCACTTTGTATTTCAACATTGATGTTTCACCAATGGACAGAAATCCTCATCAGCCAGAGGGGAGGAATGGGATGGAGCCACCAGGTCTTTTCATATTGGTCCAAGTGCCCCAAGTTTTCTGTCTGTGATGGTCTCAGTGGGCAGCCTCATGGCTCTCTGCACCCAGGGAACAGATATGCCAGTTCAATACTGCTGACAATATTCTCCCTGATGCTGAAGTCAGACATCACTTGGTAGTGCTCCACAGGGGCCCACAAGTGTTCAGATGGACAGCTAGTGAGATCTAAGGTCTTAGAGAAGGTACCCTTTCTTTTATGCATGTATAAAAATCTCTCCCAGTACACAATGTCCCCGCCTCAATAGACAACTTCCTGAAAAAAAGAGAAAAAAAAACTGAAAAAAACCCAGTTCTTACATTTGATTCTTCTTCTCCATAAGTTAGAGAATCACCCAATGAATAAGGTTGGTTGGACCTCTGAAGGTCATCTGTTCAGCCCCGCTGCTCGAGCAGGGCCACCCATGGTGGACCACTGAGTTTATAGGTGGCTTTTGGAGATACTGCTCTTTTACAAAGAGGGAGAATCCACCACCACAATGGGCAACCTGTGTGCATGTTCCATTACTCTGACAGTAAAAAAAAGTGTTTCCTAGTGTTCAGAAGGAACCTCCTATGTTTCAGTTTGTGCCCTTTCCCTCTGGTCCCCCCAGGACAAGGCAACCATATTGTGTTTATACATACAATTGTACTGTGTAAATGCTATGCGATATTTCAATACACTTTTGGGGACCTTTTTTCTGATACATTTTTTAAACCCCTGGTAGCAGGATTATTCAAATGGGACACTTCAGTGTGGATCTAGTCACTGAGAAACTTTTATATGAATTCTATCAAGGTTAAAAACACATATGGCATTGTTAATCTTGCCAGAGAAATACTGCTGCCACGCCTGCTCTGGAGGTGACAAACAAGGCTTTGCTGGCCAAGTAGAACTCGGGTCAAAATTGTTAGTTTTAATTGCAACACCTCCAGAAACGGAAATGAGTGGCTCTAACCAGTGTATGATATTGCCAACATCAAGGAGGCAGGTTCAAGTCTTGTAACTTGGATGTTTCCATTGAATTTAGTAGAAAATATTCCAGTGTTGTTTATTTCTTCCCTATTAATCTCGTCAAGCTGCTCTTGTTTTCCAGTTCTGTTTTTCCTTCATGTTTCTGGTATGGCTTTTTGAGTGGTCTCACAGCTGCAAGAGTTAATCTGTCCATGGTCTCAGCTGTAACAGTGAAAGTCAAAAAGACACATGACCAGTTTGGCTCTGACTTTACAGATATTTTTTAGTTTGTTAAGGAATTTTCCAGCTGTCCTGGATTTGAGTGGTTTTCTTCAGGTGTTCCTGCTGTTGATCCTCTTCTATGATATCTGTGCCTTCCAGAGCACTGCCATTGTGGATAACTACATGAGACCATGTTATTTTAAACTGGATAATCTCTTTCAGCATTGGTCTCTTCAATTTCCATTTGGAAATATTATCTTTCAGGTAAGATTACAGTTCTCAGAGAAAAGCTGGCTGGTCCTAGACCTTTCATGGTTGTTTTGTAGCCTTCTGGCTCTCCCATATTTATCTGACTAGTTCTTCCTTGGGTGTCTGATGATTTCTCATTAGCTGGAACTCTTTGCTTCCTTATTTCTGTGTGCAGACATGATCATACTAATTGTTGAATATGAAATCTTGGATCCGTGGCAGAAGTAGAGCTTAGCTGGCTCTGCTATTATGTGTCTTAATATAGTTCAGCTGGTTTAGTGCTGGATGTTGGTATCTTTTTTTGCTTCACAATTCTCATTTTAAAAATCTCTGGTACCACTAACAAGGCAGCCTCACCACTTGAGTGAAAATAGGCTTTTGAACTGAAGGTGAATGCTGTATATTTAAAATCCTTTGCTCTTCTGAAATACAGTTTGAGACCTAGACTCTGAGTTAGATACATTCATTGTCTGTGGTATACTCTGTCCAAGCAGCTCAGTTATAGTTCTCTCAGTCTTCTAAACACATAAGACTTTTCCATGTTCTAGCCTGTTTGTATAGAAAATTGGATCAAGACTAAAGTCTTTTTGCAAGGAACAGTTTTATCATGTGACTCTAGAATTCAGATCACAAAAATTGTTTTCTTAAATATTTTATCTATAATGGTCTCATTTGTTGTAGTTTTTACCATCTTGTCTTGGAGAACATTTTGCCTACATCTGAATGTTTTGGGGATTTTTTTGTTTGGTGGTTTTTGGTGGTGGTTTTTTGGTTTTTGGGGTTTTTTTTTAATTTGACAAAGACCCCATAGTGCATCTATCAGAAACAATTCAAAAGGTCCAACATGGAAGTCCCAACTACACTAGGAAAAAGCTGTAATGTTTGGATGTTCTTTTTCTTACTTTTTATTGGGTTTTTTTGGTTTCACACACTCATCCTGACTGGAAGGGATGAATGATATTTGATATTTTTCTTGGAAGGACTACATATGTATTTTCACAAAAGGTAGGTCTGTGGTACTGACCTAAACTGAAAATCCATTGTGTACTGATTTAAACACTCAGACTAAGAGCAGAGAGTTTACCACCTAAGTAAACCAGACAAAGGTAACTGATAGGTACTGGCAGAATAGAATAAAATTATTTTGTTTAACTACTGTTTTCAGGAACTTGTTCCTAGTGAGATGCTGGATTTGGTTTATGGAAATGGCAAGGGAAAAAAACCCTTTCCTGGTGACAGAAACAGCGTATTTGTGGGTTCAGAAGTGCTCAAGGCAACTCAGAACTACATAGATGCACCTTGCAACTGCCACTGGTATTCCAGAGAAAATATTTAAAAGCTGTCAAGGAGCAGACTTTGATTCCAGATTATTCCCTGGCAGCCTCTGAACTGCCATCTGGCTACGTTCCAATCAGCCTGTTCATGTTTGCTCCCTGCCAGCAAGACAACTGCCTTTGCGGGTTCACAGGCAGTAGCTGTCTCATGGGATGTTTTGGCATTGGTGCCATGTATCCAACTGGGGGACTGTGAATCTGTAGGAGTTCCAGTATATCCCAAATGATCCAGGTCCCCAGGGAATATGCAGATTTATTTTGTAGATCAGTGTGGAGACATTGGTCTCTTCTTGCTGCCTCTTTCAGGAAAAGTTTTGTATCTGCACAGCTTGTGTGACAACCACCAAGTTTAGGGGCAAATGACTTCTGGTTGGTAAGATTGGTTCTGCAAGACATCCCAAAGCCTGTCTGCCATCAGGGAAGTCATGCCCTGGACACAACAGATAGGTTCTTATCCCAGGCAAAGACCCAGCTGCAGGGATGAAGAATGTGATTTAGTTTTCCTATCTTCAGGAAACAGGTGCTTGGCATGGAAAGTGGCACTCCTTCCCTTCTCCTTTTACTGAAATCATTGATGATGCCATGTCTGAGACTGTGCAAGTCACTGAGGTGTAACTCAGGCACTGGCCCAGCCTGTGACTGGTCATGTTAAATTGCTTTTCTACAGTAGGAGAATTAGAACTGATTCAGCATCTGACACCCTGAGCCCTATCACGGTGGCCTTTGGACTTCTGAGAGGTTGAAACTAATGCACTTTGCTCCTAACACTGCCCAGCACAGCACCCCAGTTCATAAACCCAGTGACTGACGGTTCACTTGGAGCAGTACCAACAGCAACTCGATAAAGGAAGTGTTTAACACGATAAGCCATGAACTTGTGCAAACTCTGAGACATCTGACTTGAAGGGTTGCCTTTGCCTTTTTCATCTCAGTATTAAAATATATTTGGCCCTAAGTATTTACTAAGGTAAAACTCCTAATGAACTTTCTAACTTCATGCAAATATCTGGCAACCAGTTGAATATTGCTGCACAGTTTATCTCTCTGACACTTCAGTCTTTCCATGAAAAGTGATATCCTCCAAAGAAAATAACTAATCTCGGGATAATATTCTCAGTTTACATAAATATTTTCATTTTGTTGCTTCAAAATAGACTGGAAACACATGAAGAAATTTAGCTATACATAAGAGCACAGAAGGAACATATAAATACTTCCTGCGGGAATTATGACTACTTTCTAGTGCCACCTGCTCTTGAGAAAGCAGTTGCAAATATCATTGTGACAAAATTATAACAGTAAACAATTCTTAGAATTATGAAGTAGCACTTTTCATTTTTGCAACAGCAAGATTACAGAACTACCAATCGAAGTTCCTTTTTCCACAGTAATTCTGTAGTGAGAAACTTGTTTTAGGGAAACCCCACCATGAGTCACACTGTGAATTTATTTTTTCATTATTCAGTCAGGGGTGTGGGTGGAAGTCATTGGAACATTTTAAAATTATACAAATAGCTAGGGAAAAGGGAAATGGCTTCAAGAGTCAAATCCAAGCCCTAGGTAAGCAAGGTACAAAGTAAATGGAAATCACTGAGACAGAAAATTTTTCAAGACTGGGAAAGTCTTCTGGGAAAATATGTCTTCTCTTAACACTTATGCCTAAATGTCCTTTTCAATTAATGCAGAAAAGGGAAACCATGCTGGCAATGTTTACATTCCTGTGCAGACTTAGTGAACGAGAAACAATGAGTAGAGTACCAAGAAAAGGAACACTTTGAGGTCTCTTGCCTCAACATGAGCAACAAGGGTGCTGTTTTGCTGAGGAAGAAGTGTGCAAATAAAGCAGGATTATTGCTAATACAGGGAGACACAAACCTGTACTGCCTGGGTGTACACTGGAAAAACCCTTGAAAACTCTGGCTCAACAGCTGTGCCACCTTCTCCTTCTTAGACACCTAGTTTGGGTTTAGCAGTGGCTTAACAGATGGGTACTGGATCCAGTGAGGTGATTCGGGGCAATGTGAGTGGGGCACTGATGCTTGTGGTCCATACGGGAGCTGCCTGTGAAGAACTGTTGTGGGTAGGTAAGTGTAAGTTTGATCTCTCTCCTTAAATGGAGATGGTTCATGTAAGCACCTCTGCTATGAAGACAGGCTGAAAGGGCTGAGATTGTTCAGCCTGGAGAAGACAAGGCTTCAGGGAGACCTCTTTGTGGACTTCCAGTACTTAAAGGGGGACTATAAGAAAGAGGGAGAGGGACTTTTAATGAGGGCAGATAGACATAAGACAATGACAAATGGTTTTAAACTAAAACATGAGCAATTTAGGTTAAATCTTGGGAAAAAAATCTTTACATGGAGGATTGTGAGGCACTGGAATGGGTTGCCCAGAGAAGCTGTGGATGCCCCTTCCCTGGAAGAGTTCAAGGGCTTTGAGCAACCTGATCTACTGGAAGGTGTCCTTGTCCATGGCAGATGAGTTGGAACTAGATGATCTTTAAGATTTCTTCCAACCATTCTATGATTCTACAATTCTATGATTTTAGGCAAACTTAAGGCAGGGACAATGTGTTAGGAGTTGTCCAAATCTAGTAACCTGGTAGAGGTGTAGCTGCTGCAGCTCCACAACCCCAGGTCCTGCCAGCAGTGTGGCTGTGCTTGTATTCCCAGTAGACACTTGCAGATATACATATGTACCAAATGGACTTGCATGCACTCTGGCATCTTTCCCGTAACAGCACCACAGGCATGGGGGCCTTCAGCCCATGGTCCAACCGCAGAGGCTATCACTGAGATGCCTACAGGCAGGACAGAGCCCTTCACATGGGAAAATAACTAGAAATGGGGTTTAGTGAGAGGCCAGGACAGTCAGATGCCAGTGCAACACAATGGTCCCACAAGCAAAATAAGGAACTGTGTAGACACCAGCTGGCACTCAGTAACAATTCTCATGTATTCTGTTGGGGTCTCGGTTTCATTTTGGCATATTCATGTCTCATTCTTTTGGGTTTTGAGCTTTTATCTGGAAGCAAGTGGTTGAAAAGGAGAAGGTGGTGATGTGCTAGCTGCCACACCATAGGAAGAGAAGATGACTGAACCTGTCCTTTCCTTCGAATTCAAACACTAATTCAAGGGAGTTGTGCCAAAGGACACGCAGTACAAAGCCGATGCAAATGGTGAAATGGGACATGACCTTGTAGGGCAACACTGTGGAAATTCCCAAGACAAAGGAAGCCACTGTTTCTGCTTCCTCTTCCTGATACTGCTTAAGGTTGTTCACTTGATGACTCTTCAAAGGCATGAACTGTTCCCACAGCTACTGCTGCAGTTCAGGACCGTTTAGTCATTCCGCTGGCTGCCTTGCAAAGTAATTTCTTGAAAGCTTCATGGAAAACAACCATATGTCCCCTCTGACCCTCTGCCCAACTTAACATCTACTTGGTCACATCAAAATTTGGCCATAGAACCTTCTTAGAAACCTGCAAGGCAGAAGAACCTCTGTATGAAAGATACAGTATATGTTTTCCTTATGTTCCTGTCTCAACCATTGGATGCATCTGATTTATCTGTATCTCTTCTATGTCTATATGTATTTGGGCATGTCTTCGATGCCTTCAGAAAATAAAATAAAAGATTGAAGAAATAAGAAATTAACTACTTCTTAGAAAAAAATAAGAAATTAAGATATTGAATCAGGAGTTATATAAACCAGCCTATAGAAACACATAAAGAAATGTTTGCAGGGAAATATGATGAGTTTAAAAACAGAGTTAGAGGAGTTAAACAGCATTTCACAAATCCCAAGATCATGTGAGTTGTAGCAAAGTCTTTGGAGAAGTATCCAACATGCAAAATTCTTCTTGTACCTGTGTGAAAATCAAGATGGATTAAAAAGAATCAATAATTAAGCTTGTTTGGACTATGAACCATGAAGCTGAATTTCTTTACATCTACAACAGATGTACCCTTTGAGGAATTATTGTCCTAGTGGTTTCAAATCCCAACAGAGGAATGCTGCTTCTGCTTTTGAAGTGTCCTGTATTAACTTCAATCGCTCCAGTGGTCACTATATTAGTTGCATTGGAAGGTATAAAGTAATTTGTTCTGCCCAGGAATGATGTAAGCTCTGCTAAATGGAGATATAATTAGGGAGTGCTACTCTACAGTGAGTCTATAATTGCATGCTAAGTATATTATTTTTCATGATATCTGGGAAGATAAGAACTTCCCAGCTAATTAATATCATGTTTTATATTTGTGTATTTTCCATTCTCACAATAACATTTTCTGTTTCCCTTTTAAGGTTTCCAAGGAGGGTCTTTACCTCCAATAAGAACAGAAACACCAAAACCATCCTGGAAGATGTCCAGCCTGCACATGACATCTTCCAGAGTAAGCAAACACACAGCCACTTCAGGCCAAGTACTCTGGTGTGCCTAGCTGTCCTTGCAGTCAGAAAGGTTTTCCTCAGTTTAGGGGTCTACACTGTAGGTTCCCACATGTGTTCAGGATATTTAAACTCCTCTTTTCACTGTTAGAGATCTAGCCAATACAGTCAATGAAGTACAGAAAACAATTCATCTCATCTTAAAGTCCATGTCATATGGTCAGTTGAATCACTCTCTAGAACTCACTGTCCAAAATGGGAACTTAGAGACCCAAATAACTTACAGATATCTGCACAAAAAAACCCTTAAAGCAGATTTCATCTCATTAATCATTTGCCTGTACTTGAGACACCCACCCAAGGCTGGGCGGCATGACACAGGAGCCATGGAGACCGGGATCCTCCCAGGGCAGCTGGAGGTCAGGTGTGATTCCCTAGAGCATCTCAAAAAACAGTAATGCTCTGGCAGCCAAATGCCAAACTCTATGTCTAAACCTAGTTACTGTTAAGACCAATCTAGTCTTGGAGACTAGACACTGCTTCTCTTTTATTAAAACTTTCTTATGTTTATCAGCTTTTATCATGGCTCCCCTTGCTCCTCCTTACATGAAACAGTGAACACAGAGTCACAGAGTAGTTACTTTAACTTTCTCACACTGATGAAAATTCCTCTTGTGTTTCATGGAGTCTTTTCCTCCCAGAATTCATCTCCCTCTGCCTGGATCCAAACACACTGTTGCAGCTGAGACCTTATCTGTGCTGGCAAGAGTATAAATATTACTTACCATACATATAGGGACCCAGATTATGCGTTCCAGTAGCATGACTGATTTCTGTTAATATCAGTAAAAAAATGTTGAATCATTTTAGCACTCAGTTCTGCTAACATCGTAAGATTGTTTTAGATAAAGGATGACAGTCCTCATGAAGTTATGCTGATGATTATTCCTACATAAGATTGGTTCTTGGTACTGTCTTTTATATTTTGTTATTGCATATTACAACATAATATTCTATAGTCTGTTACATATTAAATAATATGTATAATGTATAGCATAATTTGGTTCATTATCATACAATATATTATGTTGATGTTACATGTTTTTTCACATTGTTTCTACAGTTTATCAAGACTTTGTGCCATAAATATTCTAAATTCATGATTCAAAAAAAACCGCCTATGAAATGTAGCTCCACATTTTATCTGAAAAACATTTCCTTATTTTTAAACACACTGCAAAATTCCCCAAAACAGAAGACTCGGACAAAATTAATACAGTAACATTAGTTAAACACATTACGTAACTACCCGGTGATGAAACTGTTATGTATCAGTTTTACTAATCAGAGGATATTATACAGCATGAGTCAGGCTGTCACTGATGTACTATTAGCTATATAAACAGAGCTGACAAGTGTGTTCAATAGCTCAGGAGTGAAACTGAGGCAGAGAACCTGAGACAAATATGAAGGCTCTTTCTCTTCTCCTGTCACTATATGTGGCCATCTCCTCTGCTTTTCCTGTCACTCCAGAATCAGAGGACGAAGGAAAAACCCTACAGCTTGTAGAGGTAATTTTTTTTCAATGCATTTCTAAGAGAAACATAAGGTAGTCTGAGAGATAACTATAATTGCAATTCACAGAATATTGCTTGAAATTAAAGATGTACCATTTTGCAGAGGCTTTAGGAGAAAGGTTTTCTAATCAATCTAGAAAATCTGTGAAAATTATGTGGAAATTATTTACCCAAAATTCGACAGAGTAGTGCATATTTCACTTTTGGTGTTGTCTGTAAAATAATAGCAACACTTGTAAAGCATTGGTTCTAACAGCAAGGCCCTGTGACTCTGAAGAAATAGTCAAACAGCAAAAATTTATATTTCATAATGTGCTTTGAAACTCGTGATATGATTGGTCTTAGTAACATAAGGAGGGAAGCTTGCTTGAAGCAGGCACGTGTTTCAATGTCAGGCTGAATAGATCTTTTGTGGAATATTTTGGAGAAAGGGACATCTATGAAAAATACAGCACTTACATAGACACAAAACCATTTTTGAGACAAAATTGTTGAAATTTAATACGAAGACTTGAGTTTCTAACATCATATTTTGTAGCTAAAAATAAAAGCCATGATTTGCCAAGTCTGACTCTCTAGTAATAGTCACCTGCTTCAGTGGGAGTCTTGGTTGTTTGGAGTCTCACTGCCAGTCTTGATTTCCTTGAATAAGATCAGATATAAATTTCCTCAAAAACTTTGCTGCTAGAGTCATGGGACACCATAAATAATGTGGAACATTTTTTAGTAGTAAATATTACACTGTCAAGGTGTTTCTTCATATTAGTGAAGTAAGCAATTCAGCCATAAGTTATGTGTGACTCCTCACACCAATTCCTGAACAAAATAGGTTGCTCTTACTCCTGGTAAACACAGAAGATGTCGACACAGGAATAGTTCAAGATTACTTAGAAAATTTAAGTGTGACCAAAGACAGTACTGATATGTCATAATACTCCTCCTTTTTTTTTAACTCTGATTCAGAGTTATCTACAGAATTTCTATAACCTTCAAAGGGATGGCCGTCCTCATTTAAGAAGCCACGGTGAAAATCCCCTTGCTACAAAGCTCAAGGAAATGCAGTCATTCTTTGGACTACAAGTGACTGGGAAACCTGATCTTGACACTTTGGAGATGATGAAAAAACCCAGATGTGGTGTACCTGATGTAGGGAAATATGTGTTCACACCAGGGAATCCCAAATGGAAAAGAAATAATCTGACATACAGGTAATCTTTCTTAATCTGACTCAAAAATATAAATCTAGCATCCCAACTTTGGGGGGGTCTGAATTACTTATGCCATATATGGACATACAGAGTGACTAAGTTATTTCTAGAAGAAGACAGACACTCTAGAAGGCAATATCTAAAATAAAGCCATTATTAATTGTCATTCACAAAAGATACGTTGAAGATTTTTTACTTTTTCACAAGTTATTATTTTCCAGGTAAAATGCTGATGTTTCAGCTAAATTCTTAACAATATATTATGTGTTGGTTTTGCTTTGAAGCATTTTGAATTACACCCCAAAGATGAGACAAGCTGATGTAGAAGAAGCAATCCAAAAAGCTCTCAGTGTCTGGAGCAGCGTGACACCACTGACATTCAAAAAGGTCAAAGACAAAGAAGCAGATATAGTGATCTCTTTTGCTTATAGAGGTAACAATGATGACTTTGCATATATAGCCATCTGCAGTCATAGAAGTAGTTTGGGATTTTAACTGATTTTTAACCTCTTCATTTTAGACCACCGTGACAATTCTCCTTTTGATGGTCCCAATGGGCAGCTGGCTCATGCATTCCAGCCTGGTGAAGGGATTGGTGGAGATGTGCATATTGATGAGGAGGAAGCTTGGACAAAAGATGGAAGAGGTAAGGATTTCGTAGCTGGATCTATTTGTATGGTTTTACCCTGTACAGCCTTAGCTCATATGATGCTTATTAGTTCATGAGCCTGACTACAGGCAGAGACACGAGCAAAAGGGACACAACTCATCCTTTACCATTGCTTTGCTCTTTTTATTTATTTTTGTTTAGGAATTAACACACAGAAAATAGATTTTTAGGTCATAAGAGTTTATAATGGCATAAAAACATTTAGGTCATAATGCTTTATAACTATTTTAAAGCCAACAGTTTAAAATACTTTCTGATTCAGATGAAAGCTAGAACTTGAATACAAGAAGATCTGATGGGAGACTTCTCTAGGTAAATACTTTCTTAACCTAACACTTCAAAGCTGAGTGCTAACTAGGGTGTTCCAAGTATCACCATAACTGTAATCTCAGTGTTTGTTTGGAAGTTTTTTCTTGTTGGATCCCTGCCAACAATTACTCATCATTGGTATGATGCTTGATCTGAGCAGTTTATGTGTCAGCAGCAGAAACAGTTTCTGTTTAAGACACAAGGACACTAGAGAAATAACGAGACCACAATTGAGCTCAGGAATTCTTTAGGTGCTCATATAGCTCTTCTGCTACAATATTTTTGGGTTGTGATGTTGATAGAATTACTTACAATCTCTCTTGAACTTCTAGTGTATTTTAGGAGGAAGCATAAATGTTTCCCATTTAGTCAGCTGTGCTGAATACAGAAACTGATTTTACCTTGTTTGCATCATTTTTATCCTACAGGCTACAATTTGTTCATTGTTGTTGCCCATGAGCTTGGCCATTCGCTGGGTCTGTCTCATTCAAATGATCCTGGAGCACTGATGTATCCAAGTTACTCCTACACAGACCCCAATGAATTCCTTCTTCCACAGGATGACATTGTTGGCATTCAAGCTATCTATGGTAAGAAAAACCAAATTTATTTAATATTTCTACTTGGGAGGCTGGTAAATGATAAAAAGAATGTATCTAAAGTATGTGTATTCCACCAAAATGAGAAGTTTAGCAGTTGCTGAAAAATGGGTAACAAAAGTCCTGGATGCTAACTTCAGCTGAAGTCCGTTTCTGCAAAAAACTCCTTTTGGAATAGATGAACACAACCAGTTTGTCAGCACTAAAATGCTGCATTTCATGACAGACTTTTACTTTAAAACTATATCCCTTCCCATTCTCTATAAAAAGAGTTCTTTGTGTCCTCACAGAACTTCTGAACACTGTCTTTATATTTCTCCATACTAAATGATAAATATTCATCCCATAGGACAGTCTAATGCTGCTGTGCAGCCAACAGGACCTGTAACTCCAAAAGCTTGTGACCCAAATTTGACATTTGATGCTATTACTACCCTACGTGGAGAAATACTCTTCTTCAAGGGCAGGTAACAACAATTAGCATATATATTATCTCTTTAAAAGATTCAGTAGTTTAAAAAATCCACGAGGGAAAACTATCCACTTGGAATCTAGTATAAAAGAGAAGCACTAGTAAACTACCATGTATTTACAGAAGCAAAAGAATTCTCAAATCATTAATCTTAAGAGCCCCACTTGACAAGAGCAGGGAAGGTGACAAGGGCTTGTAGGTTGTTTTCCAACTATTCTACTACTGCAGCCACTGCTGTGACAGACTTGTCTCTGAGCTCGAGTCAACCAATAGCAAAGCAAGAGCAATCGTATGTCCCTTAGCAATGTGTCCATGGGTCCCACACTCCTCCTTAGTACAAGAGTAGGGGCAGAACTGGAAGCTCTGCCATGTAGAAAGACCTCTGCTAGGTGGTTACTGAAGCCAGCTCTGAGCCTGTTTGTCCTGCAGACAAATAGGAGGGCTTGTATTCAACTGGCCTGATTTTCAGCATGTAACTGAGGTCCTAAATTGCTCTAAATTTCCTTTCTATTCAGTAGGGGGGGATATTCCCATCCAAGTAATCGTTTCCCTTCAGTTATACTCTGGGAACTATAATAATTATTTTGCATTTTTCATAGGAGTGTAACTATTTTATCACATAAATTTTGTTTAAAACAGATATATGCTGCGCAAACATCCTACAAGAACAGAGACAGAGCTCAATTTTATCTCACTGTTCTGGCCAAGACTACCATCAGGAATTCAAGCTGCATATGAAAACATTGACAGGGATGAAATTTTACTGTTTAAAGGTAACGGAATCTGGAATTCTCTACTTTTTCTGACCAGTTACTCTCTGCTCCATTGCAAACTACACAGTTACAGAAGTCAAAGTGTTTTTTAAGGAACTGAAACAGAGAATCTTACAATCTTACAATTCTGTGACTAATTAAACCAAAGAATCATAGAGCTGTAAAAGATTGCCAGAGGTCATAAACCTGAAAACTGGCCCCCCTGTTACAGTTAATGTTCTGAAACAGACCCTTCTTCAGGTCTAGCTTTTGTCACTTCTAATTTTACTTTACTTTGTGCAGAAGGATTTTTGCTGAATTCAGTTGACAAATAAAGACACTTTGAGGCTATTGTTACTGATATCCTTATTAGCATTTTTGTGATATTTTGGGAAAAGAAGACCTGCAAAAAAATGTCAGTGCAAAAGCATACTGAGATGAAAACTGTTGACTCAACTAGCAATCTTTTTCTTTAAAGGTATCAAACACCCTTTAAATATCTCAAATAACTTTATTACATACATATTTCCGTACATGGTATATTACCATGTATAAATATGTTCATTGCGTTTAAAATTACCAAAGAATTTTGGTTAGATATATATGTTTTATACACATCCAAAACACATAAAAATGCTGTTTATAAGTAGCAAAACCAAATGAAATTTCCTTGTATTTTTCAGAGGATAAATATTGGGTTGTCAGGGGATATGACATTGCACCTGGCTATCCTAAACCAATCTATCGCCTGGGGTTCCCGAAGACTGTTAAGAGAGTTAATGCAGCTTACAGTGATGAAACCACAGGAAAAACTTACTTCTTTGTAGCTGACAGATACTGGAGGTAAGATTTGATGTTCATTTAGGAGAAGGCCTATTTTCATTTGTCCCTGTGGATTGATGTATTATTGTAAAATTCAAGTGTAATGATGTTTAAACAAGGTATAATCCACAAATTAAAATGTAATTATTTGAAGCTTAAAAAAATTAAATATTTGCTAGAAAATGTCAACTTTTCTATATGGGGCTTTTGTTTTGGTTGGGGTTTTTTTGTTTGTTGGTTTTTTGCCAAACATTGGATTCCTATAGTAGGAACGTAATTACTTGGAACTGAATGAAACAGCTGCCCAATTAAAGAATGGTTTTCTAGTAAATTAATTTTTCTCCATGACAGTGCTGCTGTTCTATGCAAATGTGATAGTGTCCCCTTTTAATTCACATTTAAACAAAATGAACTGCTCATACAGAGTGTTGTAATTCAATTTTTCTATGAAGAAATTATAAATATTCTCCAAATGCACAGTTGACCGTGTTTCTAGTTCAAGCTCATGACAAATTTCAGAGAGCAATTTTGTGTAAGTGTATTGTTGACAAGAATTGAACTGTATTTCGGGACTGTGCTACTGTCTTCTCCAAAGTTTTCTGTTTTGCTTTTATATTGAACTGGATATTGAGGACCTCGAAATAAAAACTCTTTTATACACAAGTGATGGCTAAGGAAGACTCTGACAGTTCATAAATACGATTATAAATTCTGGGATTGTGTTCCCAGGTCCCTGAGAACCTTGTTACAAACTTTACCATAGGTAGGACTTTCAAGTCTCAGGACACTCATAATGTGAGAAATCTAAAGATAATAGGAAGATTCAAAAAGCCACTTTAGTTAATCTTTATGAGGCTTCTTAGTAATAGTGGAGTTGCATATGTGTATGAACTTGCTTCTGACTTTCAAAATATTGTCTGTTTCCTCACAAATCATAACGATCTTTCTTGTTCTAAGATATGATGAAAAGAAAAAATCCATGGATCACAGTTATCCCAGGAAAATAGTCTCCGACTTTGGAAGAATTGGCAGAGTCGATGCTGCTTTCTGGAAAGATGGTGAGTCAAACATACCTTTACTCCATGTTTTCTTGAATATTTGGACTTCTGTAGATAGCATAATTATCAGAAGTTTTCTAAAAGCTGTTATTAACCTTAATGAGAAGAAATGGAAAATATCAAATACACATGGACTGTTTATAATGGGGAAATTTTTTTCCAAAATACTGAAAAAAGTCACCTCTGAAATATAATTGGTTTAAATTTTATTTCTAGGCTATGTCTACTTCTTCCATGGAACCACTCAGTTCCAGTTTGATCCTCGTGCCAAACGGATTGTTGGACAAATGAAGAGCATCAGCTGGTTTAATTGTTAATTGCAATGTTTTTCCACATGTACATTGTATGTTTTTATGTGCTGGTTCTTTCAGTATTATCTGACTACCAGGTCAGAATGGATTTGTGTCCCAATCCTGTAGGAGTACAGTCTTAACAATTATTTATTTTAAGCCAAATACATTTATATATAATTTATGGCAATTTCACCTGTTGCTCTTTAGTTTCCTAATAAACTGTGTTTCTCATACAATTGTGTCCTTGATGTCTTATTTGCCCTAATGCTCAAGGGCCAAGTTTAGCTTTCCAAACGCTAAAAGAAAATGTATTCTGGCAGGAAATGTCAGTTCTTTTTCCCAAAGACAGGAGCAGACAGCTCTCTCTCAACTCTGTCACTGCACACATGCCCTGGTGAAATTCTGATGAGTATTTAAGCTAGCTGGAGCTCATTCTCATCAGGGTACAAATCTACTTCCACTTTCTGTTCCTCTTTCCCCAGCTTCCACTCTTAGCCTGCTCTCTGGGGTGTATGTGTTTGCAGCTGTAAGCAGAGGGGTGGGATGTGTGTGAGGGTGTGTGCTCTCATGTCTTTGGGTTTAGAAACAGATTTCAGAACTGGAAATTTAGATTATAAAGGACTCCCGAGATCACTGAAACAAGTCTCTTGCTATCACACGTAGCCACTTCACATAAACCTCTTTAATCAGGGCTTTTTCAAGCGCTTCCTACTCCATTAGTTAGTAAATCCCTCCTAAATTCCGTGGGTCAAAGAATCAAGAAGTTTGCTTGAAAAATGAAAATTCTTGGCCAAAAATACTTCTGATACAAAAATTCCAGAAAAAGACAGCTCGACTTCCAGCTTAGCCATACATTTTGCAAATACCCTCAATTAAAATGGGGTTTGAAGGGTTATCCACTTCCTCTTTCATCTTTGTAGCTCTGCTGATAACATTAGAAGCCATCGGACCATAACAAAATGTATTATCTTGTACAACACCCACATTATTCAACATACTTCAGAGGAATATTTGAAGTAACTGTAATAGAAGTAATTATATTTTGAGAAAAGAGTGTGTAACCTCATAAAAATATATCTGCTTCATTTTTTTCATTATTTGCCTGTCTGTATTAGAAGCCTATTAAATTATATCCTTCTGAAATAAAGAACAGACTTGGTAGTTCTTATGTTTATTAAATTCAGGAGTAAAGGTTAGTCTAAATACTATTTAAAGATAATAAATTGTATTGTTATAAATTAACTTGATTATATACTTTATAAAACCTAAGAAATATAAAATAATAAAAATAAAAATAAATTACAGCAAATTAAAGGCTTTAATTAAGAAGTTAATTTATGTAAACGTTGTTCTCACAAGGTATTATAGTTACCAATTTAATTTGAAATCTTAGTAGCAATGCTATTTAACCGTATTTTTTTTTGTGTAAACTAGTGTTACTGAATTATCAACAACTATTAAACTAAAAATTTTTAAGAATTTTTTAAATCTAAATAGATTTTTTGCATTTTTAGTAGAGATGGTTTACAAATATAACACAAAATTCACAAGGTAAAAGAGTATTTATTAATATAATAATTATATAATAAAAATTAAAAACTGGGAGCATACATCCCCTTCAGATACAATGTAGAAGCAGAATATCTCAAGGCAATGACAAAAGAACTCCTCAAATTTAGAGCAGAATGCTAATCCCTCTCTAGAAGAAAAAAGTAGTGGGTACTCAAGGGGCAGAAAAATGTTAAATGGGAGATAAGGGGTAAGGAGGTGGTTATGTTCTAGAGGAAAGAAAGATAAAGGGTAATTTACAAACCATGGGAGATAAAGAAGTTAAAAAGGGGATGAAGTTTTTAATGGCACATTTTTAGTGCCTGTCTTTTTATATGCTGCAAAGTTCTTGTTTTTAGTTTCCAGGCAAATTTTTGAAACTTGTTTTGCACATTTTCCAATTGCAATAAGACCAAGAGCTCAAAATGAAGTGATTTCCTTGTGAGAAATTTTTCCAGTGCTTATGTGAGTGAATGTTTCCTCTGCCTGCGTGAGTGTGGCAGTTGCTCCATCCCAGCCACACCATTTGGAGGAGGGCTCCTCTGGTGCCAGTGGCTCTTTTCTGCCTTCAGCACATGCTTTCAGTAATTGGGAATCTGGGTGTTGCTTCCAGCTCAGTTCAATCATCTGCCATTTTCATACTCCTTTTTAATAACTTTACAGCCCTATTTGCTAATTACTGTACCTTGTTAAAGTACTGCTCCACTCCCTAGTATCTTGCTACAGGTTTGGTGTGTAGTCACAGACCCTATCATTCCTAGCTGAGACATTTGCCCAGGGACAAATTCAATTCCCTAAATGTGTTTAATGAATTTGAGGTGCTGTAGGGTATCCAAGTAACCCATGCATGAAAAAGGATTTCTCTGAGACCATCACTTCCCAAAGTCCCACAGAGCCTATGTTGTCTCTAGGGACTTCTGCACAGGTGGTTGAATCCTGCCTTCACAAGCTGCAGTATTTGCTAAATGTTTCTCAGAAGTCAAAGACATTATCTGAACCATTTGCCTTTGTCCCATGTTTTTCACTCAACCTGAGTAACGATTCAGCTTTGCTGGCTCCGTGGAAGGATTGAGCTTGGAAAGTAGGGGCTCAATTCAGCTGCCCAAATAGTTCTCTACTACCATTAAGGCACCTAAAGCTTCCAGTTGGCCTCCAACTACCAGTTTAGAAGCCACATCCCCTCTGGGTTTCAGTTCACAGCCACCAAACCTGTGTCAATGTCTCAGGTTCACTGGACTGTCTCAAAAGCACAACAAATCACATTTTAGGCAGCTTAATTGCTACCAAAGTGTTTTCATCTGATCTCAGGCTTAGGTTCTCACTACAGTCAATACTGTCAGTCAAAATATTTGGTGAACTCCTAACAGCATCCTTCTAAAGTTTATGTCCTATGTGCAGTGAGATGAAATGCTCTCTAGATGCCTTTTGACCATAATTATTAGATTTCTGTTGTTATAATGCAAACTTAGTTAACTCACAGACACCTACATTGTGAACAATTAGGAATGTTGAATTCCTGCTGGTATTGTGTGAAAATCATCATGATGCAGCAGTATTGCTGACTCCTGTGATGCTCTGTGTAACATCATCTGGTACTACTGATGTGATGAGGATAGGCAGTGACTTTTCTGGGTTAAAACATAGATCACATTGCTGCTGTCTGGACAAAACCAATTCTAAAAGGAGAAAAGAAGTCATGAGGTAGATCAACATCCACCAGTTCAAACAAATGTCAAAGAGAAGCATTAGGAAACCATAACCAGAAGCTACATATACAGCTTCTTCTTTTCCCAGGCCTCAAGGCCAGCTATGGGCATATTTGTGAAACATCACTTGCAAAAAAACATGTTCAGGTCTTTTTCCCATGGGCAGTGAGAACTGGCTGCTATGCTGTGGTAGATGGCCAAGTTGCAAAACCCTGATAGTGCTTTGAGTGATATATACCTCCATCATCTGTCACTCAAATGTCTTCTGAGCAAATGCTAATGTTATCTGAAACTAAAAATATAGTCTAAATTAGTTGTTTAAGCTTCTCTACATTCAGTGAAGACAGAGAGCACCTACAGAGGTCTGATCATTCTATTCTAATACAGTCGGTTGAGTTACTCTCCAAAAATATGTATTTTTCTGTTTTCTGTAGAAGAATGCTCAACTAATAAATGCATAGTTAGGAGCAGCTGATCTTAACCTAGCTGTTCTCACTGTCCCTATCCTTCCACTGCTACATGGTAGACAGCAGTGGGGATCTGACAGCCAGCCACAGTGAGGAGAAAGACAGCCACTTCTCCTGGTTCACATCAAATCTGCTCATAGTGCTTCATTTTTTTATACAATTGAATTCATATCAGCCAAAATATATTTTCCAAATATATTCTAGTGCCATCAGAAAAAATGTTTGGTGCAAAAACCAACGAACAGGGGTTTGTCTTCTGTGACGTACATAGTCAGACGGTAGCACCATGGTCATTCCTTGTAGCTTTGAAACCTTTGAGACACACAAATATATCCATTTAAATACATAAGACAGGTTTCAAATAAGAAAGTGTGTACTTCTGGATAAACACACATATCATTTCCAGTATCAGTTCATTCAGTTGAGCTCTCTGTCTCAAAAAATTTGTTGCCACAGTTTGTTCCTCAGTAAGAGAACTGAATGGGATTCATACAGTGCAATGATAATAAAAACAAATAAAGGGAAGAGTTTGATTTGTTTTGGTTTTTTTATGGTAGCTAAGAAATGACCTTAACAAACATGTTTAACTAACAAGGCTATTGGGATGGAAAAATCCATCATTAACATCCCCAGCTGGAGAAAAAATGGCTGCAAGTGACAGCAAAAATGCCAAAAACACAGAAGCAAGGATTTTCTGAAAAAAACACAGTCCAACATGAAGGCATTTCTTAAAATTGTTTTGTAAAATTTGAGTATGTGCTCTCAGAGCTCCTCTGAGGTGCCAAACACCTTCAGCTCCCTTTGATGACAGTGGAAGAGGAAGGTGCTTGGCCCGCACAGGGTGTAATCCCATAATTTGTCACAGCTTGTGTGACTCTTGAAACTTCCCTTATTCTGAATTACTTAAGACAGGAAATAATCATATCCCCTGTGGCTAATGTGGTTAAACTGAAAAAAAACTTTTGTGATGAAATGGCAAATAGATAGGACACACATATATACATACATACATACGTGCA
The DNA here is from genome assembly GCA_035583155.1 of Acropternis orthonyx. Taxonomy (NCBI): domain Eukaryota; kingdom Metazoa; phylum Chordata; class Aves; order Passeriformes; family Rhinocryptidae; genus Acropternis; species Acropternis orthonyx. The sequence continues at coordinate 41,316,175 of JAWWEU010000001.1, read as the reverse complement.
GACAGAGATACAAGATTATTCACATTCTTTAGGTTTGATTTATAAGGTAAAATCTGTTTCATTCACATATATTGTGGATTCCAATAGTATAATTTAAAAGAAACAACCTTTTTTAAAGAGTTGTAGGGAAGAGGTAGGGAGTTTTTTGGCATTTTCATCCATTTTCCAAAGAACTGTCTCACTTTATGTCTCACATTGTGAATCAATTTGAAACGAAAATTTTCTGCTTACAGTAATTTCTCACCAAGTTTTAATTTATATTTTTTTAATGGGCTTCATATCTCATGCACGACTCCTATTTTCTAGGATGAGAATGGTTAAGGGTCCCTTTACATTTCATGGCCCCAATTTCGCACAGCTGAGTCAGGACATCTTAAAAGATTTTGCACTTGTCCACCATTTTATGTGGCATGAAATTGCTCAGGTATAGCGGGTGATTGGGTTTCCCCCTGGCACGGCGGCTGCGATCCTTACCAGGGGGCAAGCTCTCCCCCCTTCCCC